>JAWWEE010000041.1:2289215-2320907 GCA_035221455.1 Xenops minutus
CGGGGGATGCGGGATGATGCTCGGGGGATGCAGGAGGATGCTCGGGGGATGCTCGGGGCATGCAGGAGAATGCTCGGAGGATGCTCGGGGGATGCAGGGCGGTGCAGGGGGATGCTCGGGGGATGCAGGAGGATGCTCGGGGGATGCAGGAGGATGCTCGGGGGATGCAGGGAGATGCAGGAGGATGCTCGGGGATGCTGCGGGACCGGGAGCTGTGCTGGACCAGCCGGGCCTGGCTCTGCTCCGTGTCATTCCTGGTGCCAGCAGCTGAACAAGGGTGGGTTTGGAGGGAAGCGATTTGCAGTCTCGGGGCTCCTTGTGGCTGCCCCAGGCACGGCTGGGCTTCCCCTTAGGGGTCAGAGAAAGGAGAAAATTCAGCCCGTTTTTTAAACCTCACAAACAAAGCGTCTCGCTTTACTATTATGTGTTATTATATTAGCAATTTGAATAATTGGAGAGAGCTAAGGAGCACATCCCAGTTGTGTTAAAGTACCATTTTGGCTGCTGTCTTCTTGCAGCAAGATCAATGAACTTGTTTTCTGACCTCTCTGCGGGTGTTGGTCACTGATAAGTTGTTTTTCCCTCGAGGTGCAGCTCAATTAGCTGGGGCTCACAACCCCCCCCCGTTTGGTTTTCTTGTAGTTTTCTTATTTTACTTTTATTTTTAGCTTCAAAGACAAGGAAAACGTGATGTGCAGCACTAAATCATCCTGTGACCTTTAAAGACCATTGCCAGGCTGATGTCTGGGGAAGGGAGGGGAGTCTTCCCAAGTATCAGCTGAGCATTATTTAGGAAGCACTGGCATCTGTGATGTGGAACTAAAGGCCAAACCCAGGAATTTCCCCAGGATTGCTTTAACTGAGGTGCCCACAAACAGCTGTGTGTCACCTGCTTCCCCTGGCAGTGCAAATCATAAGTCAGTGGCTAAACTGGGGGAAGGACTTCACAGGTTCAGGGTGTTTTCATTTTGTCCAGAATTATTCTACTAAATGCCTTGGTGGCTTTTTCTGCTCAGCCTACATGTTCATTTTCCTCATCTGGAGTTTCAAGGAGGATTTGGGGTTGTTTTTATCCCCCCCCAAATTTCTCACCATACAAGCGATGCTTTTCCAGTGTCCTTCATCATTATGTGGCTTCAGTTGCTTACGTGGAGGTGGCAGGTGCAGTATGAAAAATTAATTAACATTCTTAAAATGACCCTTCCTCCAACCTAGGTGATGTAAATTAAAGCATGGCAGTGTTCCAGTGAAGATGTGGGAGTATTTTGGTTTTGATAAGAGGATAAAAAATAATGAGAGAAACAGTAACTGGCACTGGTGATTGAATCTGATTAAATCATCTGGGCCAAATTCTGGATTTCATTAAAGCAGAAAAGTGTGTCTGGGGGAAGGGGCTGCTGTGTCAGACCATTGTGTGGCTTTGAGCAAGGACCTCGATGGAGCTTCTGCTCTTCCAAGAGCTTTTGAAATGTGCTCCTGAGAGCAAACAGTGGCAGTGCAGGCACTCAGAGGGCATGCTGTGAGCAGAGGGGAGAAGCACGGTGTTTTTTAATGACCTGTAAGCAGTAACTGCTGCTTTGGATTATTTTGAAAACACTCTGCTGTCAGTGTGAAGCATTTTTGCCTCGAAAATATCCAGAGGAAGTCCTATGTGTTTTTCCTGCAGGGCTTAGTGACTCTCATGGGTTGGTGCTGAAGCATTTTGGAACTGGAATTTTTTCCTTGGAATTTTTTTTTTTTAAGCAAAATAATTTTTTGTTTAAATTTCATTTCTCTGCTTGCAGTGGGTTTGGTGTGACTTTAAGGGCAGCGCTCCAGGCTGTAGGTGGGATTCCTTCCCAAGGCTTCTCTTTCAGGGATGAGCAGCTGTGTCCCACTTGGATCCTTGTGCTCCCAGGGGGTCACTGCTCCATGGGGGACCCCAGAATGCAGCCAGAGGGGCTGGGAATGGGGATTTGATGGTTTTAGCCCCTTTCCCCTGCTCTCCTCCCTCCTACACAGGCTCTTAGTCTTCTGTGTGTAAGGTGCTTGTGTATTTGAAGTCCTCCCAGCTCAGCTCAGTGGTGCTGACATCTGAGCAACCCTCTCTGTCCCATTAGTGTGATGCTGTCTGTGCTCCAAAAATAGATTTCCATATTAAAATACAGCCAGGGCAGGAAGTTTGAGCCATGTGGTGCCTAACACATAACAGAGAAACCAAGTCGTGCTGTTGCCAAAGAGCTCCAAAATCATCAGGATAAATGGAACCCTCTAACACTGACTTTTTAGTGTTAGAAAGCAAGGCATTAGTTTTATTTCCAGTTCTGGGTGTGTATGTGGCCAACAAAAGTCCTGCCTCCACACAGGCACCAATACATCCCTTTTTTACCTAATTATACATTTTTAACAAACAAATAAATGAATGTCCATTGGTTCTTAATGACATAATTCTCTTTCATTAGTTAGTATTCCACCTTCTCTGGGTTATTAATTTCTCAATTTCTGTGCTAATTAAGGCCACACTTTTAGTCTTTTTAGTATCTTTTTCCCAGATAGGGACTTTCCAGCACATATACTGAATTTCTTTGTTAGTTCTTTTATCTTCTGGTTTCTACAAAAGGTCCTTGTAGGACATAAATCCACGTTCCAAATGTCCAATTTCAACAATACATCTTTCTCTCTCCCAGGCTTTGTTCATTGAAGCACCTCAAGGTTAACAAAACTTAGTTTTTGTACTTCTCCCTAGCTGTGTTCTCACAGAATTTGCTTATGACAACTTTTTGCTAAATGCTGGCTAAAAGTGATCTAAGACCTAACATGCAACCTATGATTAATTAAAACAACTAAATTTTGATTGAGATCATTAAAAAAAGTTAGAAAAGTGATATAATTTCCAGCACTATCACAGAGCTGCTCTATGTATGCAGCACCAGGAACATCAGCCTCCCTCTGGAATAAGTGCTGGCAGCTGTAAAGCCTGGAATAGGGATAAATTCCTAAAATCTGCCCTGTGTTCTGGCTGAAGTGCTGAGAAGGAGTCTGTGGTTCCTGGGGGTGTGTAGGTGGCACTGGAAGGGTGGTGGCTCTGGACCTGTGCTGGTGCTGTCTCTCATGGTTGTGTTTCACCTTCACAGGTGAAATGTTTCAACACTCACAGGTGAGGGAGCAGAGGGAGATGTCGACTGACCCATAACTCCAAACCTGAGGCAACAGAGTGGTGGCAAAACTGGGGAGAGAAACCTGCCCCTTCCCAACCCACCATCCCTCCCCAAGCAGGTATGTCTCCTGGGAAAGCCTTTTTAATTTAATTCTATCATTTTCTCCTCTCCCAAAGGTGCTCTTCAGCACTCCTGTGCTGTGCAGCTGGGCTAATGAAAAGGTTAAAATATAATGGAAAGGAAAATAAGCAGTGCTGGATGTGCTCCAGGATGGAAAGGGGTTACTCACGGTAAATTGAACAGCTTGCCTGGGGTGAGCTGGCTCTGGCTTTTGGATGCCTGGCTCTGGCTGGCTGCCCTCAGCTCCTGCCATGGATGCTGGAATTGTGCTCCCAGACAAATACTTGGGTTTAGAATTTGTGTGGAGAAAAATAAGCCCGGGTTAGGTCCAGTTTAGTGAGTTTGCCTAGAGCTGGTCCTGCCCTTGGCTGGGGGGTTGGCTCAGGGGCATCCCCAGGCATCTTCAGCCTGGATTCCCAGCTGGATTCCCCAGCTCTCTCTCACCCCAAGTGACAATTACCAATTTCTCCACCTAGCAGACATCCAGCACCTATATCTGAAGGCATTTAAAATATGAAAAACTGAAAATAAAACTTTTTGATGAAAATATACAAATAGCAGACACCGAGTGCTGCAACTGCCCAGCTTTGGGCTTTTAAATCATGTTGTCATTTAATACTGATTTATTTGTTTTTCTTAAACTAGTCTTGAGAAATGGCCCCAGCTGCTCCAAGGGAGGCAGGAGTATGGAGGCAAACCCGAGCTCTCCTGTTCAAGAACTGTCTCATAAAATGTAGGACTAAGAAAAGCAGTGTCCAGGTAAGGGGGGAGTCCTTGGTTCCTGCTGCTCGTGCACCCAGAGTTACTCTGTGCTCAAATAGCTCCCAGATCAGAGGCAACACTCTGTTATGATGTTTATGAAGCTTCATGCTCTGCATTGAATTTTGGGTTGAAAGAGGCTTGTTCAGAAGGTGTTTTATGATCCTTTGCTTGAAAATGTATCCTAAGGGTTTATCCAGAAAATAGTCTTGAATATAAAATGATATATAAATATAAAATATTACATTAATATATAAATTATAGTAGCTGACACATTAATACTTAAAATGTATTGATATGTTCATATTTATAATATAAATAATAATTTTAAAATCTTACAATATTACCATCCTAATGCACTTTTAAAAGCCTTTGCACCTGTAACTACAGAGGGTGAGACCTCCCCAGGGGAGTTTTATCTCTTCTGCCAGCTCAGCCCTGTGTGCAGGTGATGTGATGATACTTTAGTCTGAATTTTGAGGGGAACAAGAGACAGGGCAGTGCTTGGCTGGGCTGGTTTAGTGGTTCACAGCTTGTGTTTTGCTGCTTCCCAAAGAGCATGAATTTGCAGATGTTTAAAGCTTGTAGAATGATCCCTTTGGGCCCTAAAATGCCTTCTTAGGTTACTAATGCAGGCGATTAAGATCCTGCTGCAGAGCCAGGGAAGGATTTGGCATCAGAATTGCTGTTGCACTGCAAACATTCAGGGAATGTCACAGTCAAGTAACTGAGCTCTGTGTAAGAGAAACGTGGGGAAGGGTTTTATTGCTCTTTACTGCCCTTTGAAATGTTCATTTTTGCCTTGTCCAGGAGGTCCTTTTCCCGCTGTTCTTCCTCTTCTGGCTCATTCTCATGAGCATGATGCACCCACACAGGAAATACGACGAGGTGGCCAACACCAACCTGGGCACCCTGGACATCTCCCAGCTGGTGAACTTTGTCATTGGGTACGCGCCCCCCACGCCAGTGGCACGGGAGATCATGAAGAAAGTGGCCTTTGATAACTTTGAAGATGGTACTCACCCCCTGAATGTTGTGGGTTTGTCATTGTAGCTCATCCCGTGGCCTGTGTTTGAAGAGGGAGCTCAGGGTGCTGCTCAGAGCAAAAAGCCATTTATTTCTTTGCTGTCTCAGTGAAGGCATTGGTGGTTTTTCTGTTGTTTTTCCCTGGTTGGCAAATGTCATGGCACTGCCAGCCCAAAGTGATTCCATTGTCCTGGTGCAGCCAAAGTGTGGGGTGGCTGCAGGGGAGGGTTTGGGTCCCAAAAGCCCCTGAGCAGCCCTAGGGCTCATTGACACCTCTCCAGGGCCCAGCTCAGCAGGTGCTGCTGTCCCAGCATTGTTTCCCATCCTGATGTCACTACCAAAACAACATCTTCATATTTTTTTGGAAGCTGATTCTCATTAACACTTTGGCACCTCTTCTCCTGAAAGCAATTTTCCTTTTCTTTTGCTCCCCCTCCCCGGTTATTTTTTATTCTGCTTAGTTTTCCCTGTGTTTCTTTCCTTCTGTTTGTTTGGGGTTTTTTTACATTTATTTGGGGTTTTTCCCATTTGTTGTTTTACTTCCATTTATTTGGTTTTTTCTTGTTTGTTTTTCCTAGTTTTGTTTATTTTTTCCCCATTTGTTTGGATGTTTTCTCTATTTGTTTTTCCCATTCATTTTGGGTTTTTTTCCCATTCGTTTGGGTTTTTCCTTTGGCTTTTTTTCCCCATTCTTTTCCTTTTATTTCTCTTTTTTCTCCAGGGCTCTGCCTGCAGACCTCACACATGTAGCAGGAACTTTATCTCTCCAAACCCACTGATGTATTTTTAGTTTGATATCTTTGATTCTCCTCTTTGTGTTCCTCGTGCTTCAGAGGAACCTGACCTTGGACACTTGCAGGGATGGAGCATCTACAGCTTCTGTTCCAGGGCCTCATGACCCTCACAGGGAAGAATTTCTTCCTGAAATCTAATCTAAACCTACTCCCTGCCAGTTTGAAGCCATTCCCCCTTGTCCTGTCATATATATTTATGTATCTCCAAACTGAAATAAATCATTAATGATTAACACGATGCTTCAAGAACATTGCACATTTTTTTCCTCCCTGCTGTGCCAATGCCTAAATCAACATCATAATTTCTTAATATCTGCCAGGCATCATCACAGAGGAGTATTTAAGTGAGGAGGAGCTGCAGGAGGCCAGTGCTCTCAAACCCTCCAACTTCGTGGGGGTCGTGTTCAAGGATTCCATGTCCTACCAGCTGAGGTTCCACGACTCCATTGCCATGTCCTCCATTTACATGGAATCCAGAGGTAAATGGGAATGTTCCCTGCCAGGGGCCAGCCTGGAGGATCATCCCCTCTTTTCCCCTTATGGCTCTGGCACAGATTGATTTCTGGAGGTTGTGATGGGGGGTGACCTCAAGCTGCATGTTGGGGCCAGGGCGGGTGTCACTCTGGTTTTTGGCATTTTAACCCAGAGCTGTGAGAACCCCAGAGTGGGCTGGGGTGGCAGGGGCTCTGCAGGGGCTCTGCAGGTGCTCACTGCCTGCTCTGTCCTGCAGCCAGCTGCTCCAGGCTGCGGAAGGGCTGCGAGTCAGTGACCTACTGGAGCTCGGGCTTCACGGCACTCCAAGCCTCCATTGATGCTGCCATTATACAGGTATGGCTGGGAAGCAGCACCCCAAACCCAGGGGGGTTCAGGTGCAGGGAAATGCCATAGCAGGAATTCTGGGGACCCTGAGGAGAAGGCAGAACGTTTTGGGGGCGCCCCACCGTGTTTTGGGGGCGCCTTCCTGTATTTTGGGGGCACCTGCCGTGTTTTGGGGGTGCCCTCCTGTATTTTGGGGGTGACCCGCTGTGTTTTGGGGGTGCCCTCCTGTATTTTGGGGGTGCCCTCCTGTATTTTGGGGGTGCCCCGCTGTGTTTTGTAGGGATTGTTCTTGCTGGGCTCAATAAAGTGGCTGTTTGTCTCAGTTTGCATCCAGATGAGCCTGAACACCCATCACAACAGTCCTCAAAACACAAAGGATCCCCCAAAATGCCATTTCAGATGCTGTACCAAGAGGGGCTGCAGAATTTACCTTATTTTGGTGTCTGTATTGGTCAGCAGTTTTTCCCCATTTCCCTCCCTCATCCCACTCGTGGTGGGAGCAAATTTCATCTTTTCAAGGGATAGAAATTTCACATTTGCTCATTTTCTTTCCAGCTGTTCAGATGTTCCCCAGTTTCCCTGCTTTTGGATTGGGATTTGGGGTTTTCAGATCTCTCCCTGCTGGCGGGGATGGAGATGGAGCTGAGCTGGGATGGGGCTGAAAAATCAGGAGCAATCCCCAAATAACTCTTCCTTCTTTTCCTCTCAGCTGAAGACGAATCAGTCGGTTTGGGAGCAGCTTGAACTGACAAGAGCAATGGTTATGGGAGAGGCTGCCGTGGTGGAAATAGATAATTTCCCTCGTGCAATCATTTTAATTTACCTGGTGATCGCCTTCTCCCCATTTGGGTATTATTTGGCAATCCATATTGTGGCAGAAAAGGAGAGGAAGTTGAAGGAATTCTTGAAAATCCTGGGACTCCATGACACTGCCTTCTGGTATGTGAGTGTTTGGGATAACCTGGTTTTTAACTAGAAAATATGGAAACAAATATTTAAAAAATAACATTTTCTAGGAAAACTATTCTATCCCATCTTCCAGTTTTTGAATTGTTTTCAGTCTTTAACTGGAGTTAGTTTAACTAAAAGTGAGGTATTCTGTAAAATCACACATAAAGACATTTGCAGTGTCATGAAAACAGGAGTGTTTTAAGAAGTAAACACCAGAGTGCTACTGTTGCATTTATGTATGTAAAGCTATGTCAGACTTAAGGGATTAAATGTGATGATGTGTGAGGTTTTTATGGGAGTTTTTTTATTCTTTTAAAATATTTTTGGCTCAGGACCTCCTTTCCAAGAGGCTCAACAGGTAACCTGCTCAGAGCTTAGCAGCAGCTTCCCCACAATTAAATGAACATAATTAAATGAATCCAACTCTATAATTTTAACAAGACAGAGCAGTGAAACAACAGGTTTTGTTTCCTTATGATGGAAATTGTCCTGTGCAATAGAATGTTTTATTTTTCCCCCAAATGAGAGGATGTGCTAATTTGCAGTCATTGATAGTTGAAGAGATAAAACCAGGCTTAGCTTTGCCCTTTCCTGCAGTGTTTTCACATCTGTCCCCACTGCCCCCAAACAGCCACCTGGGCTTGTAGGAATGGGGTTTTTTTTCTTGCTTTGGAGGAAATGTGTCATTTTTCACTACCTGTGCACAAACCACCCTTATTTCCTGAGGTCAGAGTTGCTCACAGACTCACAGCTCTGCTTTTCAAAAGGAAAGGATTTTATTACCCTGCCTGGTGACTGGAATGACTAGTGGATTAAATTTTAAACAGAATTTCTTGAATTATTGAAACCTACGACTCTGTTACCTTCTTTTGGTTATACCAGGGAAATAATTATGCAAGTTTAAAAAAAGTTAATTGTGAATCATCTAATTGTGTGTCTTTAGCTGCTGTGGGTATCTGTGTGTGCTCTAGTGCTGAGAACAATTCCAGGGGTGTTTTACAAGAGCTCTTTTATTTGGGTGCCCTTGTTTTGTTGCAAGCTTGGCCTTTGGTGCAGCTGTCTGGAATATTAAAGAATGGTGGTTTTGGCAATTTCTGTGGTGGATTGATGCTGGGGATTCATTGCCTGTTTCTGTTCTTCCCCCCCTTTTGTTCCTAGGCTTTCCTGGGTGCTGCTCTACGTGAGCCTGATTTTTGTCATGTCCATTCTCATGGCAGTGATCGCCACGGCCTCTTCCCTCTTTCCCCAGAGCAGTGCCTTTGTGATATTTCTCCTCTTTTTCTTGTATGGAGTCTCCTCAGTAAGTATTCCTGGTCTTGTTAAATTCAGCCATCCCATCCCTGTGGGTTTTATTCCCTTCCCACCTGATCTTGTCCTCTCTACTAAAGCATTTGGGACAAGTGTTGCTTCCCTGCAGGGCTGAACATGCTGGGTGTCTGAGCTGTTCCCATCCCCTTCCTTGGCTCTTCTCCAGTTTAGGATGTTGTGCAGGTCTCACCCATCACTGTGGGAAATACCTTTCCTTACCCATTTATAATCCTCTCTCTTTGAACTGAAAACACTGCACAGAACCATTTTGCAGTTCAAACCCATGTCCTGTTCAAAACATTTGTTGTTACTGCATAGTGTAATGCTAAAACCCTAATAAAGGTCAGGGGATTATATTATAATATATTATAAATGTATTTAGGTAGCAGCTTGCTTGTCTGAGTTTATAAGCAGCCAGTGCAGAAGGAGGTGTTTGTTAGGTACCACTTACAGAAGGAGCACTCACCAGGGTGAAGGTGCACACTCAGCCCTGGTGGCTCCTAATTTTTCTTCTGTAGTTTTTATCTGTGCTCTGTCACCTCTGGCAAATCTGTCCCATCTGGTGTTGTGGAGGGGTATAAAAGCCAGGCTGATGTGGCTTCAGTGGTGGCCTTGGCAGGGCTGGGGAAACAGTTGGACCTGCTGATCTGAAAGGTCCTTTCCACACAAAATGATTCCATAATTCTGTGTGGGTGAATGCTGTAGTGACCATACCAGGAAAATAATATGATTATCAGAGGCAAAGTGGTATTTTCCCTTAGTTTATTTGTATATTTATATATTGTTATTTAATACAGTACCTTCTATCTGCTTTCTTTCCCTCTGCCCTCAGGTTTTCTTTGCCCTTATGCTGACACCTCTATTTAAAAAGTCAAAGCATGTGGGCATAGTGGAGTTCTTGGCCACGCTGGCTTTTGGGTTTGTGGGCCTTAACATTGTCCTGCTGGAAGACTTTCCCAAATCTTTCGTGTGGATTCTCAGCCCTTTGTGTCAGTGCAGCTTTTTGGTCGGTGTTGCTCAGGTAAAGAACCACGTGCTCCTCATCATCCCTGTGTCCTGGGCCACTTCCAAATAGATCTTCATGGAGATACTCTGAAATATTTATTAGAAATAAACTAGTGATGGTGGGGGGAAATGCCTATTTTAATAGCTTCTCCTGGGAATTTGATATCAATCACCATCAAGGAGCTGTTATTCTTTGTGTTCATTGCTGTGATCTCGGTCACTTTCTCATTGTTTTTGTTCCCTTTGCCCACTTTTGCACTGAGCTGGTGCAGTGCTGGTGTATAACATCTCCCTCTGTCCATGCAGGTCATGCATCTGGAAGATTATGAAGATGGGGCAAGGTTTTCCAATATCAATGATGGTCCTTACCCACTCTGCATCTCCCTTATTTTGTTGGTGCTGGACAGCATCTTCTACCTGCTTGTGGCTGTCTACCTTGACCAGGTTATCCCAGGTATGTTCCTAAGAGCTGAGCTGTGCAAGGACCACCAATTCCTGCAGTCCTGAGCCCTCCAGGCTCTCACTTCAGTTGTGGAGAAAGGAGGTGATGCTGTTTGCAGACAGGTTTTTACACTGTGACTCAGAATACTTTTAGCTGAATTAATTTATTGTCTGTTAAAACTGTGAGGTATGAGGAGTGCTTTTGGCATGTTGAGAATTGCTGGCCCTAAAAAGTCAAATTTTCCCCTCCTTCTAGAGGAAAACTTTCCTTACTGGGCTAATGAATGCTTCAACCTTTAAAATTTGCTCTTAGAGGGTTGAAAATCAAAGGCTCCTCTGTCTGTTTCAGCCCTTTCCCTGTGACAGAAGTAGTTTAACATGAAACACAGAATAAAGTTGCTAATCTTGTGACTAAATCCTGGCTAAGCCCCTCAGCTCCCTTCACCTCTGATCCCTCTGGCTTTCTATCCCCCGTGTATAAGTCATGGGTGTTTCAGCACTGGGGATTTTTCTTGCATAGAAGGAGGTTTGTACATATATTTAAATTGGCAAACCTGGAGCCTGCCAACAGTGCTGATGGGGACCCGTGCCTTAAATGCAGATGATTTCAGCTTGGCTGATGGAATCCCTGTGGAACAGAGGGGTGGGCTGGCTCATGGACCTCTCCTAGTGTAGCTCATGGCTTTTGGAGCTAAACCCCAAAACTGAGGGATATCTGATCCCAAATTGTCTCTCCCTGTGCTCTCAGGGGAGTTTGGGCTGCGCCGCACTCCGTTTTTCTTCATGAAACCCTCGTTTTGGTCAAAGCACAGGAGGAATTACAAGGAGTTGTATGAGAGCAGCATCAATGGCAGCCTGAGCTTCAGTGAGATCGTGGAGCCCGTGCCTTCAGAATTCCAGGGCAAAGAAGCCATCAGGTACAGCCCCTGCCCTGCCCTGCTGCCTCCCTGCAGTTTTGTCCTGTGCAATTTGAAAATGCCCACGTAGTTCTCCTCTGGTTGCATTCAAACAGCATATGGTATGCATTGCAGGAGCCCTGCAGGCTCCTTCCCAGTGAATCCCCACCAGCAGCACCGTGGATGCTCTCCAAGGATAAATCCTGGGGCTTAAAGAGAGGGTTGGTTTGGGGATTGGGATCCTTTGGCTGGAGTCCTCTCCAGCCTGGCTGCTTTTCCATTCCCTCAGTGTCACTGGGGCCACGAGCGGCGTAAGCGCTTGCAGATGTTGGAACATCTGCCCTGCCAGGAGGGTTTAGTTTCTGGTAACACATTTGAGGACAAAAAGGCGAATTTTGGGTTTGTGTGGAGGCTGTGGCGTTCTCCATAGACCAGGGGGGAACTTCATGGTGGTTCTACCCAGCTGCCACATACAAGAGGGTCAAAGGAAACTGAGAAATGGATGTCCCCACTCATCTTTCACACTGTGCTTTGTGTCACCTGCTGTCTTCCATCTGGACTGTCACGTGCTTTTTGGTGTTTGTCACATGTGATTTTCAGTGTCTTCCTTTTAGCCCTTGTTTCCATCATTTTCCAGGGGCACAGCCTGATGGGAGATGGGGAACTCTGCATCTTCACTCCTGGTTGGCTCCACTAGTCTCAAATAAATATTTGAGCTGAGTGACCAGAACAAGTCTTGTGTTGTCCACACCATCCATGTCTCTGTGGGCATCTGCCATAGGTTCAAGGGTCCAGTTTTAATCCTGATGTTCACAAGAGAATGTTGTGGCCACTGTTCCATTAAGTCCATCCAGCCTGGACTCTTTTCATAGCATTCCTCCACCAGCTCTCAGAGTATTCACACTATCTTGTAATCTTCACATGTACAGTTTTTGTTTTCTTTCATACCCAGTTGTCTTCCACCCATAACCCACTCCCATTCTCATTCCCAGGGCAGCCAGGCTTCCAAAGCCCATCCTGATGGATGGGTGCCTTCAGGTTTTTCTCATTTGGAAAAACAGTGGGGTTGGAAGGAAGGTTTTTACCTTTCTGGGGGAGAAAGATACCTGCTTTCTTTCACTTAATTTTGATGAAGAGTTGTCAGTAGTCACATCTTTGGAGTCTATTCTGCTAACACCTCTCTTCTGTATCGTATCTGTGGAGTCTTCTGTTGTATTGTGCAACTACTGGGGAGTAGCTGTTCCCTTTTCCACCTTGAGAAACCTGTAGTGCATTGGGCTTCCATGGGAAAGAGACATAGATTTGAAATAACTCAGTTTGTCAACCTAGGAAAAGCCTTAGAAGGTGATCAGAAAGAGCTTTCTGATGCCAGGGAGGAGATGGGCAAAGCTCTTTGACAAGATGTGCTGTCTCTTGACTTGCCTTGTTGGGTCTTGAACGTGTCTGGTGCCACTTTAGTCTGGTCTTGTTGTGACTGTTGCCAAGTATTGATCATTCAAAATGACATATAAAGGTCCTGAAACAGTTTATACAATGACATGTCTTCTTTCAGAATCAGCTGTGTTCAGAAAACATTCAGGAAAAAGGGGGAAACTGTGGAGGCTCTCAGAAGTAAGAACACTTTAGCTTTTTAGCTACTTGTCAGATGCAGAGGAGCAACAGCTGAATTGCTGAGTGACCTTTTGGGTTTCAGTTCAGGCTTTTTGGTTTCTTTTCTTTGAGAGGGGTGGGACCTTGGAGCGTGAATGCCAGATGTGTTTGTGTGTGTATTCTCTCCCAGCTTTGGCAGTAATCTTGTTCAAAACAGTACCCCAAGAAGTGAACCCTTCTATCACTAAGGAAAGCTATGGTTCATCCCTGTCATTCCTCCTCTGCCCATGTCCATAGGGATCTGAGCTGCCCTGCCCCTTCTCCCTGATATTTTCATCTTGTTTCCCTGTGTGGCCTTTAAGTGTGGCTGCAGGGCGTGTGCCATGCCTGGCCACGGAGGTACGGTGTCCCCAGCAGAGTGTGAATGCATACCCCATATGTTAGCATTTGAATTGACCTGTGCCTTGGGAGCTGGCTCCAGGTGCCAGGGACACGGCCCTGACATCTCCTCTTCCTCTGCCCTGGGCACCAGACCTGTCCTTTGACATCTACGAGGGGCAGATCACGGCACTGCTGGGGCACAGTGGCACCGGGAAGACGACGCTGATGAACATCCTCTGTGGGCTGTGCCCACCCACGGATGGTGAGTTCTCAGAGCCTTGGGGTGCCCTGCTTTCAAAGCCACAGCTGCTGAGCTCTGTGGTTGTTTCAGGATTCACTAGACTTTGAAATAGAATCACAGGATGTTTTGGGTTGGGAGGGACCTTGAAGCTCATCTCATCCCAGCCCGCTGCCGTGGGCAGGAACACCTTCCCCTATCCCAGGTTATTCCAAACCCTGTTCAGCACTCACAGGGATGGGGAGTCCACAGCCTCTCTGGGTAACCTGTGCCAGTGCTGCACTGCCCTTAGAATAAAGAATTTCTTCCTAATACCTAATCCAGCCCTGCCCTCCTTCCTTTAAGGTCTTTCCCCCTTATCCCATCACTCCATGCCCATGTGAAAAGTCCCTCTCCAGCCTTCCCATAAGCCCCACTGAGGCACTGGAAGGCTGCCTAAGCTCTCCCAAAGTCCACTTTCCATTCACACCCACATTCACCTGCTCTGTGGCTGTAAAGACCAACTTCTTTAGTGCTGCTGGATTTTTGCAATTCTTTCTTAGGGTTTGTGTCTGTGTATGGGCACAAAGTGTCTGAGATCGATGAGATGCTGGAAGTGCGGCAGATAACGGGGGTGTGCCCTCAGTCTGACATACACTTTGATATTTTAACTGTGGAGGAGAACCTCTCCATATTTGCTGCCATTAAAGGAATCCCTCAGAATGATCTGATACAAGAGGTAAGTCACCTGGGCACAGGTATTGTCTGATATGTGTGTTTTTAATGTGTAAATCAAAATATCCTTACAGGGATTTCCTTAAGACAAGTTTGCAGGGAAATATTATTTTATGGTACAACAGACAAAGAAGAGCAGATATTTTGGCAAAGATAAACTATTAATTTTTCCTAGGAGATTAAAATGGTCATGAAGCATTTTAAATCCTGGCATTTGGGTTCAAGCATAGACACCTTTAAACTTCAAGTGTACAGGTTGTGCAGTTCAGGTAAAGAATGAACTGGGAATTAGCAATAGTTAATTTCAATGTTAATTGTTAATAATCTGGTTTAAAAAACTTAGATTTTTTTTTTTTTTAAACAGTAAATGTGTTTCTTATGTTTTCAAGGTGCAGAAAGTGTTGTTGGATTTGGAGATGCAGCCCATCAGGGACAATCAAGCTAAAAAATTGAGTGGGGGGCAGAAGAGGAGGCTGTCAGTGGGAGTTGCTGTCCTTGGGAACCCCAAGGTGAGAGTGATGGAGTTGTTCCCAATTTCACATCACTGATACACTGAAGGGTTGGTGTCTCTTGTCGAAATCAACTAATACATCTAATAATAGGTAAGATGCAGAAATTGTTACTTTCAGCATCTGTTGCTCCTTTTTTTCTTTCATTTATGGCTGAAACAACTAAAATCACTTTAATGACTCGACCTTTATGCTTGAGGCTGTTAATGGCTCAGGTAATGGCAGTAGCTCTGGATTTGATCTCTTTGGGAAATAAAGAGTGTGATGAGATTTCTGTATTTTCTGGCAGGTAACATTTAGCCCCCAACAGTCAAATTGTTGGATACTTTCCTTACAAAACCCTACCAGGAGCAGGAATGGAGCCAGGGAGCTCTTTTGTGTTACAGCTCTGTAATTCCTGGCCTGGGAGAATGGGGATTGCCTTGAGATCTGTATTTAAAAATGATGTGTGTGACAGTTCCCGGGGGTTTTAAAAGCAGGTGTGTGTATTTAAACACCCCTTGGTAGAATAAGTGACTCCACAGCTAAATTGTTAATTCTAATATGTAATTGTATTAGAACCAGAATAAAGCAGACTATGGCATTAACTTATTATAGGATTTTTCCATTTGTCACAACAGGAGATGGATTCATTCAAAGCATAGTGGCAACATCTGCCTCGCTTAGCCAGGGATCTTCCCTCTGTGTTTTAGAGGAATAATTAACAGGCTTCAGAATTAACCCCCCCCCCGGATCTGTAGGGATTCCCGAGGTCAGTGCACGTGGCTTGGAAAACACTTGCTGCTTTTGCCCCAAGGTTTTGCTGCTGGACGAGCCCACGGCCGGGATGGATCCCTGTTCACGCCACATCGTCTGGAACCTGCTGAAGAACAGGAAAGCCAGTGGTGTGACTGTGTTCAGCACCCACTTCATGGACGAGGCAGACATCCTGGCTGGTGAGCCCTGCTGCCACCCTGGGCACCAGCCTGGGCACCTCAGCCACTGAGATGCCTCCCCGGGCGTGGAATACCCATTTTTTGGAATGGGTGTTCTTTTGAATACCCATTTTTTCAGAGGAGATGGTCAGTTTTCTGCTTCTGTTTTCTCCCTTCTTGTTTTCTCCCTTCTTGCCTTCTGTTTCTAGATCGTAAAGCTGTGATTTCTCAGGGGATGTTAAAATGCCTCGGGTCTTCCCTCTTTCTCAAAAGCAAATGGGGAATTGGCTACCGCTTGAGGTGAGTGTTCTGTGGTGCTCCTGTGCCATCAGGGGTCTTTTCTCATTGCTTGCTGTTGGAATCTGCAATGGCACCCCCTGCCCTCCAAAAAGATCCCTTTATCGCCTTGAATGATCAAACTGTTTGGTGACTGGTGCTCTGCTGGCTGTGGAGCAGTGTCAGGAGAAGGGCAGGCTCTGAACCCCCAGTTTGGGGGGCTGTGTTTCCAGCATGCACATCGATGCCTATTGCAACACAGAAGCCACAACGTCCCTCATCAGGCAGCACATCCCTGCAGCCACCCTGATCCAGGAGAACGATGAGCAGCTCGTGTACACCCTGCCCCTCAAGGACATGGACAAATTTGCAGGTATTGATGGGGTTTTGTGCTGCAGGGGTGAGTGGCTGCAGGGGAGAAATCCATTAGGCACGACTGTAGCCTGTACTTCTGGTTAGAGTGTCAATTCTGCATGCATCTGGTTTAGTATGTTATTATTTGGCTGGTGGTGGGTCAGTGAGGGGTTTCTCAGGTGAGTGAGGACCTTGTTGCCTCGTGCAGGGGGGCTCTGGTGTGTCAGAGGGATGTGGGTACCTGACAGCAGGTGCTGGGGAGATGCCTCTGGTGGCATCCCACAAGCATCCCCTTGTCCTGCAGCAGCAGCATCTCATTGCAGAGGGTTTTAGTGGGCCAGTGTCTTATTGCAGAGGGTTTTTAGTGGGAATCCAGCAAGCCCTGAGTTCTGCAAAAATCAACAACCCTTGTTGTGACCTGTAAAGAGGCTCATAACAAGCAAAAGCAGTCTGTGAAGTGAGTAAAATAATAACCTCTCAAACAGTAATGCTGTCTGTGTCACTGCCTTGAGCTTCAGTGGTGAGAGGGAGCGTGGAGCAGAAGTGAGGATTTCACTAGATGGCAGCAATTATCTGAGCCCTCCTATGCAGAGCTCCTTGTTCACCTCCCAGAAATAAATGGAATAAACAGTGTCCTCTGTGCCATGTGGAAAGCAAAGGGGGAATCAATACTGATGGGAATATGCAGCTGATATTTCATAAGTGTTTTTTTTCCCCTGCTGTGTTTGAGTTAATAATTTATTAGTTTTGCCTTTAGCAGTCACTGCATGTACTTTTGCAAACAGGCACCTTTACGTAAGATGGAATCAATTCCCCCAAACTCTTGCAAGGAGAAGCCAAGGTTGAGAATGTGCCTTGGGCAGTGGGGCAGAAGAAATTGTAGAGATCTGAGCAGCATCATCAGGCATCCAGCTGCTCTTCCCATTTTACACATCTGCATTTCCCTTCAGCCTGACCTTGGCTCTGCAGTTCCTCATTTTAAGCCCTTTGTTTCATAGGACTGACGAGAGCCCAGTAGCATTTTTTCACCTCAAGGTTAATTAGTGCTCTCACTCTGAACCTTGTTCTGGTCCTCAAGCTCTGCCTGCTGTCCAGGATGTCCTGCCCAGTTAACCTGGCTCTACACACCTGGGAATTTCTTATATTACATAAAAATATGTATTCTATATAGATATCCAATTACTCAGTGGTTTTATCTGTAAAATCCCTTTGTGCCTGGGCAGGGATCTAGGTAGGATGCCCTGTCCTGCAGTCCTTGGGTGTGACATTTCCAGGTGAGAGGCTGCTGAAGCTGCCCAGAGGCAGCTCTGAGTTCAGGAGCTTCAGGATGCTGAGGTGATTTTCATTAACCCCACAGCCTCAGGAAAACCTGCCACATTTCCTGACCACAGAGCTGAAGTTTAGTGCTAAAATGACCTTATCCCAACTTTGCTCCTCAAGCCATTACCTGTGTCTTCATACTTCAGCATTGATATTGCTTCCCCCCCCAGCAGAAGGCTTTAGGGATATGTCTGATGTGCTTGAAGCTCTCTCAGGAGGTGGTGGAGCAGTTTCAGAGCAGTTTGTGTCACATCTGTCCCTAGGCTTGTTCTCTGACCTGGACACCCATTCCCACCTGGGTGTCATCACCTATGGCGTGTCCATGACCACGCTGGAGGATGTCTACCTGAAGCTGGAGGTCGAGGCAGAGATTGACCAAGCAGGTGGGGTGGACCATGACTGTTCCCTTGTTTCCCCTCCTATTTGATTTAGTCTCAATGAGTGTGAAATTGTCACTGGCAGAAGGAGGTGAGAATCACAACTCCTCTCACAGAGTGCTGCATCCAGCACATGGGGCCCCTTTGGGCTCTTGACATTCCAGGCTGGGGAAATACTCAGCATGAAAACCAGGAAAGAGCAGTGAATTGGGCTGGGGAGTGGTTCTGGGAAGATCCAGGGGAAAAGCTTTTTACTTACTAGTTTTTCATCCAGCATACTTACATCTGACTCCTTTGCTTTACAGTCATACATTTTATGGCTTGATTTTTAAAATGCCCTTTATTTTCCCTAATGGGTTTTGCTTTCAAGAATTTACAAATGCACAGTAGAAAACTAATTTTCAGCTTTCTGCATGAACAGCAACATTAGTAGCTGCACTTAAGGCTGAAACAGCTCAACTTGTTTCACTTCCCCTCCTTTAAATTAACTTCCAATTCAAATGATAAGTTCAATAAGATTAATATTACTCCAAAATGAATCAGTTCTTTTTTTGATTGTATAAAATGGCCATGAAATTGGGGCAAGTCTGCACCTTTTGAGTGGCAAAAATTTGTGTCACCTACCTTGAGTACCTGCCCTGCACATGATTGGGGTGGATCAGTGGCATTGACCTTGGGGATAAGCTGAGTGGATGGGATGAGGTGGGATAGGAAGAGGAAGGAGTCCATGGCCACCTGGCTCCTTCACCTGTCCCATTTCAAACCTGTAACTCTGTCAGAGCATCAGATCTGTAGAGTTTTCCTGTCCCCTTTTTTCAGATTACAGTGTGTTCCACTCCCAGCAAGTGCAGGATGAGATGGACACGAAATCCTTGGATGACATGGAGCAGAGCCTGCTGATGCTGTCAGAGACAAAGGCACCAGCCATGAGCAACACAGCCCTGTGGAAGAAGCAGGTTTCCACCATAGCCAAAGTGCATTTCCTTACTCTGAAGCGGGAAAACAAATGTGTGAGAGTTATGTAAGTATTGGGGTACAGAACCCTTAAAACCTCTTTGAATGACACCAGAGAAAGGGAAGGATTTAATTCATTTTTTTCACATACTCACTGTTTTGTAAATGTAAATATGAAGGTATCATGTGCTTTTAGGGGGGCGAGGGAGATGTTTTAATAACATGCACATAAACTGGGTTGGCTTTCACTGAATTTTAATAAACCCCAAACTTTTATTTCTTCCAGGTTGTTGCTTTTTCTGATTTTTCTTGTAGTTCAGATTGTATTGTTTTTCATACACCACATCATCAAAAATTCTGTAGCTGCTATCAAACTTTCCCCAGATTTGTACTTGCTGAAGCCTGGAGAGAACTCTCACAAGTACAGGAGTCGGCTCCTGCTGCAGAACTCCACAGGTAGGGGGGAGCAGCTCCTGTCTCCACCTCTGTCTTCAGTGGAGCTACTTTGGGGGGTGGGGACAAACTTTTGCTTGGAAGTTAACCCAGGTGAAGAGTTTCCAAGTTACCAAGAGATGATAAAATGTGCCATAGGGTTTGACTTGGAGATCTTCCTCCTCCTCCCATGTCCATAGCCCTGTTCTTGCTGTGTCAGATGATCCATATGAAGGAAGTGGCCAGAGGTGTTTAGATACATCAACGTTAAAATCCTGCTATAAAAGAGTTTGGAAAATTGCTTTCTGTTTCAGCTTAGGATGTTTTAAAGTGCACAGCAGTAACCCAGGCAGTAGGAAGGAGCATCTCTTCAAGCTGTTGGGAATTTTTGCTTAATACAACTTATTTTCTCTGGACCTGCCAAAGTGTTGATGATTTCCTGCTTCTTTTACCTGACTCTCTGTTCAGCTTTAACTTTGAACATCCTGATAATGCTTGTTGGCAGCTCTGCTCCCTCCCTGCTGCTTTTCACTGGCACAAACTAATTGGAGAATGTAACAAAAAAATTGTCCTGAATTCTCTGGAGGTTGTTGAGTGGGAAATCAAAATAAAATAGTTAGTGTTGTTCAGAATAGCAGAGGAGTCCTTGGCGGGCAGGAGTGGAAGGAAACAGTGATCCTTCATAGGGTTCTACCACTGAGAAAATGCATCAATAATTTTGTGTCAGATACTCCAGGCTGGTGGAGAGGAGGGGTTTCAGAGTCCTGGAGATGTGGCACTCAGGGATGTGGTGGTGGGCTTGGCAGTGCTGGCTTCATGGTTGGACTCAAGGGTATTAAAGGTCTTTTCCAAGTTAAATGGTTCTGTGCTTTCTCTGTTTTCCCCAGAGTCGGATATCGATGACATTGTGCACTCCCTTGGGAGCATGAACATACTCTTGGAGATGTTCAATGACAGTGACTATGTGTCAGCTGCACCTCACAGTGCAGCTTTGAACGTGCTTGCCCGCGGATCCAGACAGGTAAGATGGACAGGCTGGCTGGGTTGTGTCCCAGAGAGCCCTCAAGCAACTGGGAGGGGCTGGTTTGTGACACTCTTACCTGAAAAGCACCTGTTGAGTCATAGAATCAAATAATGCTGCATAGTATTGCTTATACAACAGGTCTGCAAAGTGTGCTTGTATGAACAGAATGGAAATATTAGCAAAATAAATGTCCTTTCATAATTACAATTACAGTAGGCCAATCAAACTTCCATCCCCCTTTCTTCCCCACAAGGACACTGAAAGCCAAGAGAAATGTTTTATTTCACAGGAGATTTGGCATAAGAATTCTTTATCTTTTTTTTTTTTTCCCCCTTTGTACTGACTGAATTACCCAATTTGGCAGAAATGTAACTCCATGGTGCTCTCATGTGTAAAGAAAAATGAGTTTCCTGCACTGTACATGTTCATTTCCATACGGTCACTGAGGGGCTATGGGGAAGATGGGAACTTTGGGGTTGTATTTAATCCTCAGCAAAGGAACTGCTTTGCAATCTGCAGCTCTGGTTCCCATTTTATTCCCTGGCACTGCTCACATCAGTGTGCCAGTGCAGCCCTCAGCTCCTGTAAATTTCTGCCTGTCTGGTTTATAAATCCATTAGCAAGAACATCCGAGTTGAGGGTCCTTGTGTGTTTTGTTTTTCAGGCTGTAATTGTCTGGAGTGTCATTTGTCACAGTGTCACTGTTCCATAAAACATGCTGGGAATTTATTCCAAATAATTTGTTCTCTGTGAGCATGACTGTTTTCCCGAATTAGGTTATGTGTTACAATCACTCTGAGCAGCCCAGAGCTTCCTGCAAAGCAGACTCAATTATGCAAAGATTTTTCCCAGTGCTCAGATTTAATTAAGGAGAGCCCTCTCAGGGAATTGCCCTCGGTGCAGAAGAATTAATACAGCACATACTTTCCTTCCTAGAATTATGTTTTCACCGTCATATTCAACAGTACCATGGTGCATTCCCTGCCAGTTCTGATGAATATTGTCAGCAATCTCCTGCTGCGCAGCCTGAACGTGACTGAGAGCATCCAAATCTGGAGCAACCCCTTCATTCAGGTGAGCAGCACCCCAAAAACCACCCTGAAACACGGGCTGGCTGGCAAAGCATCCCTGGAGTGAGAGGGAGGGCAGGAACACCCCAAAACCCAGGGGAAAAGCTGGTTTGGGACTGTTTGAGAGTTTAAGAGGACATGAAAAGTGCTGGGATTTTGCTCTCTTTGTGGAAGTGGAGGGAGCAGGGGCTTGGAAAGAGCATGCTGTGTTGGGAATTGAAGGTTGGAGCAGGCTGGTCTAGTGGAAGGTGTCCCTGCCCATGGTGGGGGGCTGGAACTGGGTGATCTGCAGGAATCCTTCCAACCCAAACCATTCCATGACCCCTTGAATTTGTTGTGGTTTGTTAGGGATTACCTGCAGTTCTGGCTCTGCTGCCTCCTGAGCAGAGCTGGGGTGGCCTCTGGGAGAGGAGAGGACCTGCTGCAGGAGATAAATGCTCTAGGAGTTCATTAGTGGCTCTTTATTCCTCGTGTAAATGCTCCCAGAACTTCCATAGGTATTTTCCTTCCTGCTGCAGCTCAGGTGATCTCGACATACACAGAATTTATATTTTAGTGTTTACAGTTCCAATGTCCCAATTCCTGAGGTGCTGTTTGGGTCCTGCACATTCTGGCACTGCAGCAACCTTGCTTTGTATTCCAGAATCTCCCAGACACGATTTTCAGGCTGGAGATCTATTTTGAGGCCGTGTTACTGGGGATCATCATCACTGGAATGCCACCCTATTTTGCCATGGACAACGCAGAAAACCATAAGGTAAAACTCCCAGGTGCTGAGCCAGAGATGCACAGGAGGTTAAAAATCTTGGGATTTGGGGGAAAACCCGAAGAGGGGTTTAAAATAATGCCCTGGGAGGCAGCAGGGACGTGGCTGCTGTTGCTGCCTGAGGTGGAGCAGGTTTGGGGAGAGCTAAAACTGGCAACAACCTGGGGTGACACTGGGGCAGATTAACACGGCATTAATTTTAATTACCATGTAATTAACAGTGTGCTTTCTCCTCCTGTTGCAGATCAAGGCCTACACACAGCTGAAGATTGCAGGGCTCTATCCCTCTGCTTACTGGACTGGCCAAGCCATGATTGACCTCCCGCTGTTCTTCTCCATCCTCGTCCTCATGATCGGGAGCCTCTTTGCCTTCCACTATGGTGTTTACTTCTATGTGGGCAAGTTCCTGGCTGTGGTGAGTGTGCTGACCTTGTTTTCTACAAGGCCTTGTTTTGCTGAGGGGGCTCAGCAGAATTTTTCCAATGGATTTGCAGGGAAAATGCCCAATTAAAGCCACCGGCACAAAGGCTGCACCAAAGGCAAAATACTTTTCCTGGGGAAAATTATTCAGATTTTGGAGTTTCCTTCAGAAATGGAATAAAATAAAGCTTCAAAGTACCAGTATTTTCCAAGGAAATACTCCTATTCTTTTGTTTCTCCTGCTTTCTCAGCCTGCTTCATGCTCTTTGCTGTGACTGATAATTGCTCTGTTTGCATCAGCGTGCTGCTAATGACAAGGTCACAGTGACTTTGAGCACAGACCATCTCTGCAGTGAACTGCAGCTCGTGATTAAGTTGAAGACACCACAAGACTTCATGTCTTTGATATTCAGAGCAGGCTTTCCTGTGAGATTGGCTGTAATTGAAAGGAATTAGGTTTTCCTTGCTGCTCCGAGATAATCAGGTTTGGGATGTGCCTGGTGTGCTGCAGGGCTGGTCTTCTCCCCTTGTTTTAATTTTGACAAAAATACTAAGGTGGAATTCTTAATATTTGCCATCTTTGAGTCAGCGTTTATGGGAGTGTTTTAAAAAAAATGGGCAGGAGTTTAACTGAGTGAGGGAAGTTCCTGCCTCTCCACACACTTTTGTGTCTTCAATAACATACCAAGGCAGCAAAATACATCAAATGAAGTGACAAAGGTGAATCCAGAGTTCTGTGTGGCACTGAAGCAATTCCAGATGATACTTACACAAAAACCTCACCCCTGGGTTTTTCTGCTGCTCTCCTGAGAAGCCTTTCCTGTCCTTGCAGATTTTTTGCCTGATTGGGTACGTCCCCTCCGTGGTGCTCTTCACTTACGTGGTCTCCTTCACCTTTAGAAAAGTCCAGAACACAAAAGAATTTTGGTCATTTATATTTTCAGTGGTGAGTAACTTGAGCTTGAGTTGGCACAACTGGGAAGGTGGGTGATCTCCAAAGCCACAGCAGCTTCCCAGTGGCTTTATTTAATTGTCTGTCCTTAATGCACAGGAAATGTGAAACCTTTACCAGTGTCTCTGTCTTACTGTCATATCCTAAATGATAAAAGCTTTAAGAAATATGCCTCAAATTAGATCCCTTATGCTTAGAGTGTCTGGACTGGATGTAAATGGACTTTTTTCCCCCTTTCTTTTGTACAGACAGCCTTGCTTTGCACTGTTGTCACTGAAGTGGCCTTTTTTCTGGACTATTACCTGGTAACCACCATCCTGCATTATGTCTTCTCCATCTTCATTCCTATTTATCCCCTGATTGGATGTCTGATTTGTTTTATAAAGGTAAGGGGACACAGGGGGTCCTCTTCAGGCACTTATAGGTGGCTGGGATTGGGTGAGTGGCTTTAATGTGTCATCTGTAGCCATTAAATAAGTGAAGAATAGCAATTGCTGGGGAAAAAAACACATTTTCCTGTTGGGCAAAGTGTTTCAGTTTTAAAATAAGGAAAGCAGAAAGTTTTCCATTAAATTTCCTGCCAGTACCTGAAGGGAAAATACAGGAAAGGTGGAGAGGGACTTTTTACAGGAGTGTGTAATGACAGGACAAGGGGGATGCTTTTAAATCGAAACAGAATTGGTTTAGATTAGATGTTAGAAGAAATTCTTCCCTCTGAGGGTGATTCTGTGATACCCAAAGGAAAACCATGCATTTCTCAGTGACCAAAACCTGTGATGGGACATGGATTTATTGGGAGTTGGTGGCTGGAACCAAGGAGCAGCCCCAGGGGTTTGGGTGCAGTTTTGTTGGTGTCAGACCTGTGCCATCAGTGTCTGCAGAGCTCAGAAAGTGCTTGAGCACCATAACTTAAATGACTGATGGAGGTAGAACACACACTCTCTGGTAGGTGATCACTTACCCCAGTGTGGTTTTTCCTGACCTTTCAGGTCTCCTGGAAAGGCAAGCGGAGGAGTGGGGGATACTACGACCCGTGGGACCGGCTGCTGGTGGCAGTTCTGGCTGTGAGCATGGCAACTTCATTATCTGCCTTGGTGGCTCCAGGGGATTGCTGGCTCCTGCTGGGAGCCCCTTCTGGTCACATCTTCATTCATACACATTTGATGCAGTGCTCTTTGAGGCATTGCTGAGCCTGCAGCTCCTGCAGCCTGTTGCAGCACGAGCAGAGTCAGGAGAGCTCAACATCTGCTGCCTCAGTGGCCTCATTAACACTGCCAGGACTAATTCTGATTATTGTGGGAGTCCATGCTGATGGATAAGAACTCCAGAGCAGGGACAATCCCTTATCTCTCCAAAAACCCCAGATAATTGCCTTTAAATCTAAGCAGACTTTGGTTGTGCATCCTCAGACACACTGAGCAGTGTTTAATGATGTATTTCATATTCTTGGAAACACCAGCACTTGTGTGGTGATGCAGAGCTGGAGCTTTTTGTCCCTCATCACACTGGTGGGGTCACTTCTGGGGTCACTTGAGAGCCCTGGAGGGCTGGCAGAGCTCCCAGTAACCAGGGTGGTGTTTGTGTGGTTCAGCCCTATTTGCAGTGTGTCGTGTGGCTCTTCCTGCTGAGGTGCTTCGAGCTCAAGAACGGAGGGAGGACGGTCAGAGAGGATCCCTTCTTCAGGTATGTCTCTTCAATACTCTTTTGCTAAAGTAATAATGCAAAGAAACTGGTTTTAAAGGTGCTGCTGGTGGTGAAACTGGAGTGTGCAGTGCATAACTATAGAGGAAATCCAATAACTCTTGTTGTATTCCATCCCAGGTTTCTGAAGCATTTGTTCTCACTTTAGTTGTCTGAAATTCAGTCACTGAAGAAATAGGGGTGTTGTCTTTTTCCTTTTTAAGTTGTATCAGTGCAAAATCAGGAATTCTGTGTGTTCCCTATATAAAAACAGGAGCACTGCCTTTCCCACTGCATAGCCAGGGATGCCATAACCCAGCATCTCCTTCTGCCCTCAGATGAGCTGCAGGAATCTGTTCCCCCTGGCCTTGGCAAACACAAATGGCTTGCAGCATCAAAGCCCTGAGCCAAACTCAGCTGAGTGCTGTTTTCTTCCCCTTTAGAAAATGCACAACAAAACCCAAACCCTGGAAGTTCCCAGATGTCCCACACGAGGAGAATGAGGATGAAGATGTGAGGGCAGAGAGGCTGCGAGTCAAGGAGATCCTGAGCAGCCCCAAAAGTGAGGAGGTAAAGCCCTGCACCCCCAGGCACTGCCCAAACCTGCATTTGGAGGTTTCCCAGAGCTGCTGGCATCTGCAGCCACTTCCCTCTTCCCTACTAGATGCCAGCAATCCTGGTCAGCAGCCTGCACAAGGAGTTTGATGAAAGGAAGGAATTCCTTCTGGGGAGAAAAATAAAGAAAGTGGCAACAAAACACGTTTCTCTCTGCGTGAAGAAAGGTGAGAGTGCAATGACTTGCTGTTGAGCTGCCTTATGTACAGAAACAACTCTTGGAGCCATTTATCTGACCTTCTGGGCAATGCTTTGTGTCTTCCTTTCCTTAGGGGAAATCCTGGGTTTGTTGGGACCCAATGGAGCTGGAAAAAGCACGTTAATTAATATGCTCGTGGGAGAGATCGAGCCAACCAGTGGGCAAGTATGTTACATGCTGCAAGTTATATAGAAAATTAACCTTTATTTTCATCTTGTTATTACTATTGCAAGCATTCCCAAGTGTGCTCTGCTAAAAACTACACAAGAACACTTTGGAAGTTTATAATATTTTGTGGTAAGGTCTGTGTGTTTTCCTCACAGGTTCTGATGGGAGATTATTCTTTGGGGCCGAGCAGTGAGGATGACTCAGTGAAATTCGTGGGGTACTGTCCTCAAACAAACCCACTCTGGCCAGATATTACACTGCAGGAACACTTTGAAATTTATGGTGCTCTCAAAGGAATGAGTCAGTCTGATGTTAAGGAAGTCATCAAACGGTGAGTAGTTTGTTACAGAAATCCTTAAGGCTTAGCTGTATTTTTCTTGGGGGTTTTTTTCAGGTTTATTGCTGGGGTTTTTGACCTTTTTCTTTGGGGGGATTTTTTTCCCTGCCTTTCCTAATGCAATCTCTTTCATTGAAGCTGAATTGGATCTTTCCAGCAAATTCAGCAAGTGTGCATTTTAAGGTGAGGAGGTGGAGATTCAGCCACACAGAATTCAATTGGTATTTCTCATTTTTAGATTAATTTCTTTTCGAGTTATGAAATGCTACCAATGACCTTTGCAGAGGCTGCAGGGATGGGGAATCCTGGACTTGGAGCTGTTTCTGAGCTGTCACCACAGGCTCCTCCAAGACACAGGGTGGTTCTGTTCGGAAGTGCCCACCTCCAGTTCTGCTTATTGCTCTGCTGCTTTTTTATACTTTATATACAAATATTTGTACCTGAGCTCTTCAGATGGGGCTGTTTGCACGCTGTGCTGAGGGGGAAGTGAACCCTCATCCTCCCAGCTCTTCACACTTGCTCTTCCCCCTCCACAGCATCGCCAGTGCCCTGGATTTAAAGGACCACCTGCAGAAGACCACGAAGAAGTTGGGAGTGGGGCTGAAACGCAAGGTATGGGGCTGCTTTAGCACCTGTGCTGGGGCTCACCAGCCCCATCCTGGCCTCACCCTGCCCCTTTGCCTTCCTCCCAGCTCTGCTTTGCCCTCAGCATGTTGGGCAACCCCCGGGTCACACTGCTGGATGAGCCGTCCACTGGGATGGATCCAAAAGCCAAGCAGCACATGTGGTGAGTGCCCTCCAGGGCCACAGGACCCTTCCTCCTTGGGAATGTGCCTGCTTTGGTGTGTGCATTATCCGTACTAACACTAGGGAGAGCCACAGACAGGGAATCCTAGAATGGCTTGTGTTGTCAAGGACCCTAAAGATCATCCTGTTCCACTCCCCTGCCATGGGCAGGGACACCTTCCACTGGCCCAGGTTGCTCCAAGCCCTGTCCAACCTGGCCTTGGACACTTCCAGGGATTGGGCAACCTGTGCCAGGGCCTGCCCACCCTCACAGGGGAGAATTTCTTCTAATATCTGTTCTAACCCTGCCCTCTGTCAGTTTGAGAAACATTTCCCCTTGTCCTGTCTCTCAGGCCCTTGCCCAGCTCTCCTGGAGCCCCTTTAGGCACTGGAAGCTGCATTAAGGTCTCCCTGGAGCCTTCTCCAGGCTGAACACCCCCAGTTCTCCCAGCCTGTCTCCAGAGCAGAGGTGCTCCAGCCCTTGGAGCATCTCCATGGCCTCCTCTGACTTGCTCCAGCAGCTCCACATCCTCCTATGCTGGAAGCCCCAGAGATGGATAAAGTGATCCAGGTGGGGTCTCACAAGAGGGGGAGTAGCAACCCAACCTCAGTTCCAGGTGCAGTGCATCTGTGTCCTCTCCCAGAATAGTTTGGGAATTAAAAGCTTGAAAGCTGAAAGAAATCCTTAAAATAATACAATTAGTACAGCTTGGAGTAATCTTTGGCAAATTCAGGTATTAATTGTTGCTGTAGGAGTAGTGTCAGTCCATAAACAGAGGGTTTGTGTTGGACCATCACAGTCCTCCTTTCCTACTAACCCAGGGCTTTACTGTCACCTGCTCAATGTTTTGTTCAGGGATTTTTATTTTGTGTTCATGTTTTGCAGGAGGGCAATTCGAGCAGCCTTTAAAAACAAGGAGAGGGCAGCGATCCTGACCACGCACTACATGGAGGAGGCAGATGCTGTCTGTGACCGTGTGGCCATCCTGGTGTCTGGGCAGCTCAGGTACCACCAGAGCCTCCCCTGGGGCAGGGGGGGGGCAGGACAGCCATCAGCTAGAATATATTCCTTCCAAAATACAGATACACAACTTTTTTTGTACCTTAGATTTGGAGCAAAATTAATCTTAAACTACACAAAGGGTCTGTTTGAAGTTCAGCTGTTTGGGTGTGGTGTAATGTGTACAACTCATATTTTCTCTCTGCATTTGGCAGATGTATAGGTACTGTCCAACACCTGAAGAGTAAATTTGGCAGGGGATACTTCTTGGAAATGAAATTAAAAGACACAGCAGATGTACAGCAGGTGGAGTATCTGCAGAGCCAGATTTTGCACATCTTCCCCAACGCCAGCCGCCAGGAGAGGTGAGGTTTGGCAAATACGCAGAAAATGGTATTAATAAAAGCCTCTGATTTCTCAGCAGCAACTTGGCACCGAGCAGGGAATCTAAATATTTACACAGAGCAAAAAGAAAAAAAAAAAAAGAGGAAGGGTTTTGGGAGGCAGCAGAGCCCGAGCTGCCAGGGCAGGGCCAGCAGCCCGTGCACAGATGTTCGGCACGGGGGAAGCAAAACTCCCTTTCTGCATAGCTGTGGCCTGAGAGCTTCCTCCTTGGTCAGGGCCCTGGGAGCAGCGTGGAATCACAGGCACTGAGTCACTGCCCTTCCCTCCCAGTCCTCAGCCCCCTCCAGGAGGGGGATCTCTGAGTTTCAGGGTGGGCTGGTTGGGTTTCCAGCAGCAGCTTTGAATTTCTGCCCGCTGAAGTTGAGGGGCTGGCTCGGTGAGTGCTGGGGAGAGTCTCCTAAAAGGGCACTGCAGGCAGGAGATGAGGAGTGTTCCTGAGCTGGGGGGATCTGCAGGGAGCAAGGAGAGTTCCCTGTCCAGCAGCAGCTGTGTGTGGCAGAGCAGCTCCCTGTCCTGCAGCCTGCCTTGCGGGAACTGCTGCGTGGGGCAGGGTTCCAGGAGACCCTGTGACCTCTGTCTGAGCAACTTCCAAAGGAAAAAAACCTCAGAAATTTGGGACTTCCAGGCAGCAAATCTCACGAGTAAGCAAGACAGGAATGGTTGACTCTTTAGTTGAACTAAAGCATGTAAGTCACAGAACAGTCTCGGGGGGCATCTCAACTGATGCACCTGGACCTGCATCTCTGAGGTGAAGAACCAGCTGGTCTCCTGGGGCTGCATCATTCCTTCTGTCCAGAGGGATCATGACTACTCAGAACGCCTGGAGTAACACTCAGAAAAATGAGTTTAAATCCACTCAATTGGATATTGATATTTTTTCTTAGTGGCTTTGCTTGAAGCTAAATGTGTTCTGTTTCTTTGCAGTTTTGCTTCTATTTTGGCATATAAAATTCCTAAAGAAGATGTACAGTCACTTTCACATTCTTTCTCCAAGCTGGAAGAAGGTAATTAGTCACTTGCCATAGATCACATACAGAAATCCTTTTGTCTCCCATAACTGGTATTTTTGCCATGTGGTGTCACTGCTCCATTTCTGTTCCACATTTATTTATTTTTCTTTTATTACTGTTGTCCCCAACTCTGCTTCTTGTGAAGTCAAGAGCAGGTGCTTGTACCAGCCTAAAATGCAGTTGTGTGAGACAGTAAAGTACTCCTGAATGTGCTCTTTAATTCTTTCAACAGTAAAACACGCCTTTAACATCGAGGATTACAGCTTTTCTCAGGCAACACTGGAACAGGTAGGTTAAAGTATGTTTTGTGGAGGTAAACCCTGCCAGGGGAAGGTGTCATGGAGAGGGAAGGATTAGGTGGGATATTGGGGAGAAGTTCTCCCCTGGGAGGGTGGGCAGGCCCTGGCACAGGTTGGGCAGAGAAGCTGTGGCTGCCCCTGGATCCCTGGAAGTGTCCAAGGCCAGGTTGGACAGGGCTTGGAGCAGCCTGGGTTGGTGGAAGGTGTCCCTGCCCGTGGGCAGTGCTGCTCTCTGGGCTGGGTTTGCCATTCCAGGAGGGAGCTCAGGGCCAGCTTTGCACTGGGGGCAGCTCCAGCTGAGCTCAGGGTTTCAATCTGCAATCTTTGTGAGCAGCCCTTGGACAGATCTTTGCTCCTTTCAGACCCAAGGCTGCCCAGACCTGCCTCTCCATGAACAGCATCACAGACTCACAGACTCACAGACTCACAGCCTGGTTTGGGTTGGAAGGGACCTGAAAGATTCCCTACTCCCACTCCCCTGCCATGGGCAGGGACACCTTCCACTGGAGCAGCTCGAACAGCTGGCACAATTCCATTCCCAGCAAACCCACTGCTCCTGCACTGAGTTTTGTGTCAGCCATGGGAAGGCCAATGGATGGGGGAGGTTGTTAGAAGGAAACTTCCCATGAGGAGCAGGGCTATTCCTTCATGTCCCTGACAAGCTGCTGACACAGCCTTGGATTTACATCCCTGGGAGCTGCAGTGAGTCCTGTGCCATCCCTGTCCTCACCCTGCTGGAGAGAGAGGGAAGGGCCAGCTCTGGGGACACGGGGCAGGGGAAGGTGCCAACGCTGGTGGCAGCAGAGCAGTGCCCTCCCCGAGCCCCTTTGTTTGGAAAACAACCACCCAGCTCTAATTGCCAACCCTCCTTTTGCATTATTGTGGAGACATCACGCTCTGTTCCCGCTGCTGTTTGCACTGGCACAGCTCCACATAATGCAAGGTTCAGGAGGGGAATACAAGTCCTTGCCCTTCCGTATCTCATTTGTTTGGGCATCATCTCTGACTAATCCCCAGTTAATTACTTTAAGATGATGGTTTCCATGAATGAAAGAGCACCTTTGTGCTTGCTGCAGTTTAGCACTTCCATACCTGTGAGCAGATGAAATACAACGAGGAGTTTTGGCCGTGGCTTCCATGGGAGATGCTTTGCCACCAAGCAAGTTCCTGACTTCTGGGTGGGTCAATCAGGGTCTTTCTGGGCTGTGTGGGTTTTGGTGTGGCTTTTTGTTTTCACAAATGATTTCCGAAAACCTTGATGGGGATTCAAAGCACTCACGAAACTTTGATGTTCTTCGTCAGGAGGGAACAGAAGTTTTTGGCCAATCCTACACGAAATACATCAGTTCTGCAACAGAACTCCTGCTGGTTAAGGGAAAGGGGTAAAACTACTGAGAAATAGCAACAGTATGCTTTTATTTTCTGTTAAACCAGGCACTGAGGAAAGACACAAAACCTTGCAATGCTCATGGAATGGTTTGAGTGGGAATGGACTTTAGAGCCCATTCAGTGCCACCCCCTGCCATGGGCAGGGACACCTTCCACTAGCCCAGGGTACTCCAAGCCCCATCCAGCCTGGCCTTGGACACTTCCAGGGATGGGGCAGCCACAGCTTCCCTGGGCACCCTGTGCCAGGGCCTGCCCAC
>JAWWEE010000041.1:2333855-2345790 GCA_035221455.1 Xenops minutus
CAGACACTGGAAGGTGCTGTGGAGTCTCCCCACAACCTTCTCTTCTCCAGGCTGAACAGCCCCAGCTCTCCCAGCCTTTCTCCACATTAAAGCATAAAAGGCTGAATAAAACTAAATCTTGATTTTTCTGACACTTAGTCATTTTCAACCCCACACATTATGTATAAGTATTTATATACACATACATATGGAAATGTATTGATTAAATTCCTTTTTTCTTAAATTTCTCGCCCCTACAGAATCCTGCTGGTATTATTCAGAAAGTTACTGCAAAATTCCTTTGTACTGGTACGAGGGTTTCCTCTCAGTGCAGTCCAGCATTGATGCAGCAGTCATAGAAGTAAGTGATTGTGATGGCAAATAGGTTTGCTGTTCTTTGTGGAGTTATTTGTGAACTTTAAAAAACAAAACCAACCAACAGAAAAAAAACCACACAAAAAACCTTCCCTACTGAGCCAGTTCACTTTCCCATCCCTGAAAATATTCAATCCCTGCTTGGATGGGGCTTGGAGCAACCTGGTCTAGGGGAAGGTGTCCCTGCCTGTGAATTGGGATTGGAATGAGATGTCTTTCAGGTCCCTTCCAACCCAAACCAGTCTGGGATTCAAAGAGGCTGTGATCATTCATTTCTTAAATACATGGTGTGATTCAAAAGTTCAAAGAATGGCAGATCATTCTCATGGCTCGAGGCAGTGTTAGTGTTTATTGCCAGGCAGTGCAAAAAGGTGCTAAATATTGTTTATTTGCCACTTATAAACATAACCTTATTATTGACACAGTAACAGTTTTAATGTTTATAAAAACCTCTTTGTTTTGGTGTTGGCTGTTTCATTACAGAAGTGAAATTAATGCCTAACTTCTTTTCTTTAGATGGAAACCAACCATTCTGTCTGGAAAGAAATGAAGTCAATTACTGGGGTTCATCTGAAATCACCCATGATGAAACCTGTGTTTAGGATGGATTTTGTTTGGTTCATTATTTGTGCTGTGTTGTGCTACTCCCCATTTATGTACTTTTTATCAGTGAAGGTTCTAAGGGAGAAGAAGAGGCTCAAGGTATTAATGAGAGCAATGGGTTTGCAAGATATTGCCTTCTGGTAAGAAATTAACTGTTTGATTACAGGAGTTATATTATCTAATGTCTATAGGATGTATATAGGGGCTTGGAGCAACCTGGTCTGGTGGGAAGGTGTCCCTGCCCATGGAAAGAAGTTGGAATTAGGTGATCTTTGAGGTCCCTTCCAAACCAAGCTATCCCATGACTGTATGTGCTGAAGAACCTCTATGTCCAAGCACATTGCTGTGAGCCAGCATTTTGCTGCTGTTTGCTGTGCTCTGCTCTGCTCTGCTCCTCCCAACAGGCAGGAAAAGCACTCCTCGTGTAGCAGGGGTGTGTGTAGAGAGGCTCTTGGGGCTGAGGTGTTCACAGACATGGGTGGGTTCACACAGAGAACACAAAAAAGTGCAGAAACAACAGATTTTGGAGAAAACTGCCAGCGAGGAAACACAGGAGGGGCACAGGGTCTGTCCAAAGAAGCTTCCAAATCCAAGTTTTTCACATCCTCAGGAAAAGCACACAGATAAGAGATCCTGGCTGCAGATGCTCTGCCTGCCTTTGCTGGCATTGCTGTGTCTGCAGGGATTTGGGGAGGTGCAGGATCCAAACATGAGGAAGAACTTCCTCCCTATGCAGTGCCCACCCAGTAGAACAGGTTGCCCATGGGGGCTGTGGGGTCTCCCACTGGAGACATTCCAGAACCATCTGGACACAACCCTGTGCCATGTGCTCTGGGATGACCCTGCTCGAGCAGGGAGGTTGGGCCAGGTGATGTTCTGTGGTCCCTTCCAGCCCTTTAAACAGGAGCATATTTGGAATTGTGAAGTATTTGAAGTACAGAGTGTGTCATGTGGAGGGCCAAGATTAACTGTGCCTCCCTTTGCAGGTTGTCCTGGAGTTTGCTGTACACTGTGTATGTCTCAATCTCAGCCAGTCTGCTGGCACTGGTCACGCTGGTGGATGTCTTGGATCAAGAAAGCTTTTTAGAACTGTATTTTTTCTATTTCTTTTATGGCATGGCATGTGTAAGTCTGCTTTTGCCTTCTTAAATGATGCAGGGGTTTTTTTTCCTGTTTCTTAATTAGAATACCTGAAAGTCAAACTGCAGAGTTCTCTGGGACTGGGTGTTATATGAGAAAGTAACAAAAATTTCTCACTACTAGAATTTATTGTTATAATTGATACATTTATATATATATAATTTGCATATATCTTGATATAATTTTTTAATATATCACTCCCATTACGTTTTGGGAGATTCTGACTTGAAATCAGAGTAAACAGAGGTGCTAACAAGAGGCTGGGAGTGATTTGTGTGTCCCTATAAACCTGCCCTAACTCTCAGAGCTGTCTGCTAAGTGATGCAAACCTTGGGATGTGCCATGTGCAACTTCATGTCCCTCTGCAGAGGGACTTTTCATGTCGGTTTTTTAATTGCCACCCTGCTAACTCCTGCTTTTCCCTGCTGCAGATTCACTTCTCTTTCATGATCAGCTCGTTGTTAAAGCAGCCAAATGTTACCAGTTTCGTGGGATTTCTCCTTCACGTCCTCTTTGGGTCAATGGGCTTTTTGACACTGTTTGACATTTTGCCACTGTCTTCAGGATGGATTTTAAACCTCTTCAGTCCTTTTGCCTTCACATCTGGCCTCGCCACGGTAGGTGCAAACTAAAGCCAGTGCACCCTGAAAGTCCAGCCCATGGCAATCCTGCTGCAGGACCTGCCACACACAGCCCCTTCCTCATCTGCCCTGTCAGAACAACCCACTCACACCCCTCTGCTCTAAATGCTCTGAAAGCTTGACTCCAAAAAGTCCATCCTAAACAACAACAAGGATAGTTGGACAATCAACTGCCTCATGAATTTTACTGGCTCTGTATACACAATAAATTGAAATCTCTATTAATTCCTGCAGCAGTGGGCTGTGTATGGTGGGCACCAAGATCTGCAAGAACTGTGATCTCTGAAAGTGCTGCCTTAGCAAACATCCCCTTGCTAGGGTGATTTCTCCACAGCTTGGAATCCAGCTTACTGAAGCATTTCTGGTGCTTGTGGTCATAATAAACCTTTGGCTCCTTAGAAACAGCATCATGATCATCAGTGGACTTGGGTTTTGAGTGAAAGTGGCAGTGATGACACAGCAGCAGCTTGCATGTAGTATTTCTGCCTGAAGGAAGTGCCACATCTGACTTGTGCTTTTTCTTTTTCCCCCTCTAGATGGTGAAATTAGAAAAACACGGGCCAGCACATAGCCCAGAGCTGTACCCTTTCTATAACCTGTACCTCATACTGAGCTTTGACAGCATCTTGTATTTCCTGCTGGCCATCTACTTTGATAAGGTTTTGCCTGGTAAGTGGAAATGTGAGAGAGAAAAAGTGCAAATTTCCTTGCTTTTTCTTCTATAACACTCTCCCCTGCTAAGGGGAGAGCTGTCAAAGGGGTGGTGGGATGAGAGGAAACCACATGGAGAAACACAAAAGGTGCCCCAGTAGTGAGCTGGTCAGGTTGTGCAAGGGCATTTTAACAGCCTTGACACCTTAAATCAGCGGGTGAAAATGGGATTTACTGTATTTCCCAGGAAATGAATGGTCAGGAATAATCCTGTTTGCCCAGAGCCTGGGTGTGTGTGACCACCTCCTTTGGAATGTGAGGCTGTGAGATCCTGCTCCGACAGCCCTGACCTCTGGGCTTGGAAGGATGTTGGAGCACTTGACCTGATTTTTTTGAACCAGGGTCTTTGCTGTGATCATCCCACACCTGAATTTACAGATATGGACCAGTGGGCACCTTAAACTGCAGAGCTGACCAATTCTTTCACTCTGCTGAGAGCCCACACCGTGCGGCTGTCGAGGGAGCGACGGCTGGGCGGTTTGGAGTCGATATTTCACCTTCTGTGTCTCTCTGGATTAGGCAAGTACGGGGTCCCAAATCCTCCTGCCTTCTTCCTGAGGCCATCCTACTGGTTGAAGGGCAGCAGTGGGGCCGTGGCAGGGCGAGGTGGCAGCGACAGCAGCCACGACCCCGTTCTCAGCAGTGTCACCGAGCCGATGCCTCCGGGCTTTGGTGGGAAGGAAGGAATCAGGTGAGGACTCCTGGAAAATACAGCCCTACATGTGACTTTTGGCTCTGGGGAGGTGAATGGTAGCCTGAGACACCTGATATATATGGGTAAGGCTAATGGCAAAAAGTGCTAATAGCAATAGCTAATAGCACTTTGCTGATAGCAAAAAGTGGCTAATGGTGTGAAAGGGAAGGGTTGTTCGGTGTCTCCTTCTGCTCCAGAGGTGGACTGGAATATTTATTGGGTGTGTTGCATCCTCCAAGGCAGTGACCCAGTGGCTGTCCCTGCACTCTCCTCTCTGCAGGGCACCAGCAGTGATTCTGTTCCCCTTCCCCATCAGCCTGAGCAGGGGTCAGGGCTGGACTGGGTGATCCCTGTGGGTCCCTTCCAACCCAGCACGTTCTGTGGTCTTTAAGCACGATGCTGATGGAGAGTGGTGAATAAAACCCTGCTCTGTGCACCCTGCCAGGGCTAGCTGGGCTTTTTGCTGCCTGTTGCTTGTTACCAGAAAACAAACATAAATCTGCTAAAAGGAGAGCTAAATCATCACTTTCACTTAGATAACCACGTGTTATCTCATTCCCAAGGGCCTCCTGCTTCATTCACTCAGTGTCCACCAAGCTTGGCCTTGAAACCTTTTAAACAGCTTTTAGGAAAGCACAGTTGCTAATTCTGCTGTGGAGGTAAAAGAAATGAATTGCAGAAAGTGATTCCTTCAGAATGGACAGGACCAGGTTAGGGTGGAGGTTGGGAAATATTCTTCCACAAAGTTTCAAAGGTTATTTTGAGAAAAAAAATGCCAAAATTGTGAGATTCCATAGTAATGGCTTGCTTACCTTTCCTTTAGACTAAACAATATTAAAAAAATATACAAGAAGAAGGGCAAGACCATCGAAGCTTTAAAGGGTAAGAGGAGATTTTGTAATTCTTTTATCCATTTTTCCCTAGATAAGAATTCACAGTGTCTTGAAATGTACTGGCTGTCCTGACTTCTGCCTCTGGTGCTGTTAAATGACACTGTGCAATGGTTATTTCTGCTGGGCTAAATTACTGGCAAATTTCTACCAGGTTGTTTGTTATCTCTCTGTTCCCTCCAGGAAAATCACTGTTTATTACTTGCTGCAGCAGCCAGAAGTCTCCTTAAAAGCTGTGGGTTTTTCAGGGATGAACCACTCTAAAAATCCCCTCCCTTTCAAAATGTAAGCTATTTTGAGGAAAAAAAATACCCTTGGGGTTTTTTGGTCCCTGGCTGTAGCCAAACCTGCTGTCTCTGCCTGAGCTGAGTTCTCCAAGCATTTGCCAATTCAAATTGTTGACATAGTCATAGCATAGTTGTGGGTATTTGTTAAATGTCTTTGCTTAACAGGAACTTCAAGGGAAAATATCAAAAATGAAAAATATGAAAAATATTAAAAATATCAATATGGTCCCAAATGTCAATATTGAGTAAAAAAAACCCAACGAACCCAACCCAAACAACCCACGGAAAGATACAAATATTTTTTTTAAAGAAAATGAGGTAGCAAAGCCTGGCTGCTTTGAAATAACTCTTGAAATCTCCCATGCTGGAAAAGCTATGTGCTCTTCTCTTCCTATGGACACTCTCTGGAGCCACAGGAACAAAAAAGGTTATGAATATCTTAGAAAACTGAATCAAACTTATTTAAATATTGAAGTTTATACATTTGTTCCCTCAATTCAATTAAGACTTGGCAGCAAGTTCTTTACTAAGCTTAGTCCTAACTTTCTGGATCTCTGGTTTTGTCTCTCAGCTTCAAAAAGTGTCACTCCACTTCTCACAAACTTCCATCCTGATGTTCTATTTCTGCTCCAGGTTTGTCCTTAAATATCTACGAAGGCCAAATCACTGCGTTGCTTGGTCACAGTGGATCTGGGAAAACTGCTCTTTTAAACGTGCTCAGTGGGTTTTCTGAGCCTTCAGCAGGTAAGATCATGGACCTCAATGCTGCAGATGAGAAGCTGTTTGTGTTCTCATGTGTGAGAGGGAAATATGCAAAAAAACCCCCAAGTTTTCCCTCGTTCTGGGTTGTTTCAGTGCAAATTTCTCCTTCAATGTGATCTCCAGGGATAGTGCGTCCCTTTTGGACATGCTCATGTGTGTGAACATGCACAGATGGTTATTTCTCCATCTGGATGGCCCAATGTTTTCCAGGGAAAACACCTATAGGAAATATGGTTTTATTCTCAAGGGAGAGTTCTGGTGCACTGAAATACTTTTGAGTGGTACAGAGTGATTTTGCCATTTAAAATTCTTTAAATTTTTATTTTATCACTTGAGAAACATCCATAATGCTGGAATTAATGTCAAAGGTGTGAACACAAACCAGTCTGCTTTCTCCTCATAACTGGGAAATACTGTACAGGATGAAACCTGTGTTGTTCATCCCCCTGTGCAGGTTCTGCCACGATATACAACTACAACGTTTCTGAAATATTGGATAGGGAAGGAATTCGGGCAATGGTTGGGATTTGCCCCCAGCTTAATTTGCATTTTGAAGCCCTAACGGTGAAGGAAAACCTGCAAACCTTTGCCCACATCAAGGGGATTGAGCGGAAGGAAGTAGAGCAAGAGGTTGGTATATGCTTGTCAGCCACTGACTTCTCTTTTTTGACATCTTGGGCAGTTCATGCTTTATTTATAAAAGATTATCACCAGCATGTTGTTCTGTGGAAGTGAGAACAACCCTAATTTCGGGGTGAAGTGGATTTTTAATTCTTTCTTGTCCTCGTGTCCTGAGTTAGAACTTGGATTTGCAGTATTTAACTCTAAGCAAAGCCATTTAAAGTAGGTAAGTTTGAAATCTTGAAGTTAAACTCCTGTGTACTGTGTGTAGCCACTCAGGAGTTAAAATGTGAGCAGTGATTTGGAAATCTGACCCTTGTCTTCATGTTTTACCAAGGTGCAGAAAGTTCTCGGGATGTTGGACCTCACCAGCCTGCAGAATGTCTGTGCTGATGCTCTGAGTGGGGGACAAAAAAGAAAATTGTCCCTTGGAATTGCCATTTTAGGGAATCCCCAGGTAGGGACCAGTCTGATTTATACACATACAATGTGTCCTGGTTTAGCACCTGGGTTTGCTTTTTGGCTTGGCACAGGGACAGTTGTGCTTTTCCCATGGCATTCTGGAGCTTCTGAGCTACTCATCCACCTACTGCAAGGATGGAGGAATCCAGTTTGATGGGAACCCCATTTGTAATTAAAAGGGTGCTGATATTGTAACAGGAGAAAGAGCAAAGGAACCAGCTGATATCTGAGGATGCCTTTTATTCTTTGAGCCAGATCATCAAAAGCATGAAGTGGGGTGATGCAAACATGGCACTGAGCCATGGAAACATGGCTTGGACCCGGAGCTCTGATCTTGCTGGCCTTTGCAGGTGTTGCTCTTGGACGAGCCCACGGCTGGGCTGGATCCCTGCTCCAGGCACCACGTGTGGAGCCTCCTGAAGGAACGCCAGGCTGGGCACGTGACGCTCTTCACAACCCAGTCCATGGAGGAGGCTGATGTTCACGCTGGTGAGCCCAGAATTGCACATTTTGGGCTTGCAGAGGAGGGTTTTCCATTGCAGAACCCACTCCTGGGTCCCACCATGACGCACCCTGTGCTCACTGGGCATGTTTTGTCTCATAGTGACACCCAACCCAGGCTGAGCAGAGGCTAAATCTGCACTGATGTGCCACTCCAAGACCTTGCTCAAGCTCTTCTTTGGGATAAAACACTTCCATGTTAGCTGGATGTGTCACTGGCAACACCCACAGACATGAGTGCTCTTGTTTGAATTAACACCTTTCCTCTTTCCTGATCATTCCTGTGCCGTGTGGGAAACTCTCCACGAGCCCAGGAGAATTCATGGTTAAAAGGGCACCCTTGAGCATTAGGAGAAAGGCAGTGGTTTGAGAAGAAAAAAGACCTTCAGCACTGCCCTGGTTTTACTCCTCTTAATTTATTATTAGTGTGTCTGTTGGGTTCAGAAGGAGCAGGGTGAGGTCAGTCTACTGCACCCTCGTAAATCCCCCTAAATCCTTTGTTTTCATACTTCCCCAGATCGGAAAGCTTTCCTCTCTCATGGGAGGCTGCAGAGTGTTGGCTCATCTCTCTACTTGAAGAGGAAATGGGGAGTTGGCTACCACTTAAGGTAAATCCTTTTCCTTTGGTGATCACTCTTTTTGAGGAAAGCTTCTCATGTTTTCTTGTAGGGCCTGTGTTTCTGTACAGTTTCTATACAGAGTAATAGGAATCTCAGCAATTCATTTTAAAAGACTTTTGAGGGTGCCAAAAATACCCTGCTTTGGACAACAAGCTGCTTTTCATTGGAACCCAATCCTGAAAGCTCTGACCATGTGTCTAAAATGACTTTGCAACCTCCTTTGCAGCTGAAAGGGGACCAGAGTGAGGAGATCTGCAGTGCCAGGGTGATGTACAATGGCTTTAATGTGAAGTTGTTTTCCTTTGGATTTTAATTTCTTTGTTCTTGCTTTAGCAATATTGGCCAGGATCATTACTCTCAACCTCTACTATTTCTTGCTGCGTAGCAAAACCAGGGGCACTGCAGACAGCTATGGAACCCCCCACTGAAACTCTGCCCAGTTTTGTAGTTTGCCCTATGGCTTGAAGAATAATCAGTGATGGCTTTGGATTTTAACCACATTTTTTCCCCTCATTTGCCATTATAACAATGTTTTTTTAACACAAACAGGGTGCACATAAATGACCTGTGTGACACAGAGCTTGTCTCATCCCTGGTCAGACAGTATGTCCCTGATGCCGTGCTCAAAGGGAAGAGGAGGGATGAGCTGTGTTATGTGCTGCCTCTGGAAAACACTGACAGCTTCCCAGGTAGGCAAACCTGTCACTAGGCCAGGGCTTTAAAGGCAAGACAAGTGGTGGGAATAGCAGAAAGCAAAGTTGCTGTGAAGGGGGTAACTCTGCTCCCTGTTCCATAATGAGTGGGATTAGGAAGCTGCATAACCATCAGTCTTACAGAAAGGCTCCAGTGCACATGGTAATATTAATAATGCAGAAGAACAAAAGAAAATCAGCTAACTAATCTCCAAACTAAAATCCACTGAGTCTCCTCTGTTTTCAGGATGGCCCATGTTAACCAAAAACTCTGCATTTTCCACTGCTTCCCTCTAAAGAATACAATCATTTTGTGATGGCTTTTTAAGCTGTGGAGATTAATGCTGTGAATGCTGGAATGCCCACCATCAGTCGTGCCAGTCTGAGCTCCTGCTCAGCACTAGCCTTGCCCACTGGGCTCAGCCTGGTTCTTCCTGTCATGCAGATCTGTTCAGCCACCTCGAGAGCAGCCTTTTGCAGGGGGTTGTTAATTATGAGGTTACCAGGACAACCCTGGAAGATGTTTTCCTGAAGCTGGAAGGTGAAGAAGCCATTGATGGAGAAGGTAAAGCTTTGGCTCTGATTTACAAGTGTGGTGGGATCAGTTTCTCATATATGGATGTGTTTTATTTAAATATCTAATGAGTTTCTGTCTGCAGTGGCAGTTGTAGCCACTTTCCTGTAGTGTAGAAGATCTTGGTTCAGTCTTAACTTACCATAGGCTTTTAAGCACAAGAATTGAAGAATTGATGGCTGAGGTTGGAAGGGCATTTACCTTTGAAGGGCTACAGTGCCCAGACCAGGAGGTGGGAAGAGATAAAGTGGGCAGAAGGCATTTCACAAGGCCAGTGCAGATATTGGATGTGTTGCCATACAAGCCCAGGTTCGACCAGTCTGAATTCACCGATGTAAATAATATCCTGGATAAATTATGGCTCCTTTTCTCTGCCCTTGTGTCTTGGCTGATTTAAAAAGTAAAAGCATTCCTCTGTTCCCAACAGAAGATCCCTGTTGATTGTTTGTGATTAAAATGTGTCCTTTGAAGGCTCCTTGAGGGTAATGGCATTTCTAACACACAGCAGATGGAGACCTCGAGGAGAGGGACCAAAGCATCCCGGTGTTTTCCAAAGAGGGTACCCTGCCAGGGAGTGGGATGGTGCTCTGGAGGCAGCAAGTGTGTGCTGTGATGAGAGTTCGCCTCTTAAGACTAAAGCATGATGGAAAGTTCCTCAGGGCCATGTAAGTACAGAGCTCTCACCTGCCCTGCAAACCTGGTGCTGGCTCCGTGCTCCCCAAAGGATTTGGTCGTTCCCTGAAGGGACTCAGGGTGACAAACACTGGTGGTGATGGTTGGAAGCAGAGGATTAGGTGGAAAATGTTTAAAAGCTGTGGTAATAAGGGCAGCCTGAACTTACTGGTAGAGCTTTGAATTGCTTAGGTTTTAAATTTCCCCACAAATCACACAATTAGTTAATTGTAGTTCCCCTGGACTCACTTATAGTCTGTTTTTCCGTCTAGATTGTTGTTGTTTGGAACATTCATCCTTCCACTGCTGATGATTGTAATAGTACTTCAACTGTGGCACATCTCTAGTAGCTGGGAAATCTCAGCCAGTCCTTATTTTCTTCCCACTAAGGAGACAATTCACAATAAGTCCTCAAACCTTCTCATCCTCAATGACACAGGTAAAGAAGAACATGTGATGGTGACTCACTTTCTGCACCAACCTGAATCTTATTACAGCTGACAGACCAGCCTTGCCTTACTCTCTCTGTACATTCCTTTATATATTTATGGCTTTGGAAGGTGTTTTCTCTTCAGCAAAAGCAAGTCCACTTTTAGTGATGATAACATGAAAGAGTAATGAACCAGGCAAACTAAAAAAAGAATGCAATAAATAACCTAATTATGGAAACACACATTGTGTTTAACCAGTTTAATTAAGCTAGAAAAAAAATACATGTTTGCTTTGAATCTCAATGTTTGGGGTTTTTAAACATCCTCTGCTTTGCAAGTAGAAACTTGTTTATATGAAACTGCACATATTTAAATTAAAATCCTCTCTAATTGCTCTGATTTCTGTTCTTGACTTGATTTCAGGATCAGATATCGAGGATTTCATTGCTGCGTTGAGGAGTCAAAACATAATCCCAGAAATAACCCTTGAGAAAAACATCACAAGACTTCCACATCATAATGGAGCTATAAAAATATCCCTGGAAGGCAAGGTGAGAGATATTTTTTTTCTTCTTTCATCCTGTACAACGACAGGATTCTCTGAAAAGTATTTAAATGAGAAGTAAACGCACCAGAAAAGGAGGGTGTTTTTTTAACATATTAAATAATATTGGCTGTGCTGCTCACACTTCTCAAGGGAACATCTTCTGCTCTCCCATCTTCAGAGCTACCAGTTCACAGTCATGTGCAGCGCAGAGCCCATCAACTGCTTCCCTGTGCTCATGAACATCATCAGCAACACCTTCCTAAGGCTCTTCCATTCCACCGCGCGCATCCGCGTCTGGAGCGAGCTCTTTCCCAGAGTGAGTGTCCTGCCCTCCAGGGGGAGAATGACTTGAAATGCTGAAGTGCTCGGGACTGTGCAGGTGGGAAACCTGGGTGGGTGAGCAAGTTCCAAGGGCTGACTGCTGCCGGTTCCTTGGGGGCATTTAATGAGTTTCTTTGTCGGTTTTCAAGAGCTCTGTAGGGTTTCAGTGCCATGGCCTTCCAGTGCCTGGGGGGAACCTGCAAGAAAGATGGAGAGAGACTATTTACAAGAGCCTGGAATGGCAGACCAAGGGGGATTGGCTTCAAAGTGGCAGAGACTAGGCTTAGATTGGATACTGGGAAGAAATTCTTCCCTGTGAGGGTGGGCAGGCCCTTGCACAGGGTGCCCAGAGAAGCTGTGGCTGCCCCTGGATCCCTGGAAGTGCCCAAGGCCAGGTTGGATGGGGCTTGGA
>JAWWEE010000041.1:2346162-2370186 GCA_035221455.1 Xenops minutus
ACAGGGTGCCCAGAGAAGCTGTGGCTGCCCCTGGATCCCTGGGAGTGTCCAAGGCCAGGCTGGATGGGGCTTGGAGCCACCTGGGCTAGTGGAAGGTGTCCCTGCCCATGGCAGGGGGTTGGAATGAGAAGATCTCTAAGGTCCCCTCCAACCCCAACCATTCCATGAGAATGAATGTAATTGAATACAACAGTGATACTTCCAAACCCTGCCTTTGTCCAACATCCATTTTGCAAGAATTGGCATAAAGAAGTTGGCCTTTATCCTCAACAATCTACAATAATCCAAGCACTTTCTGCAAATTCTAAGAAGCCAAATGTCTTTTTTTTTAATTTTAATTTTTTATTGCTTTGTTTTCTGTTCTTGAACACAAATTATCATTAGTGTTCTTACTCATTTGCATGTTCAACCATCCTACGAGCCAGATTTTCCCTGGGCAGCTGTCGATTATGGGTGACCCTCAATTTCTCTCCACAGACACACAGCTCATATTTAAAGACCTACATTTTTTACACCTGTCTCAGCTACCTGCTGATTTTGGCTGCTGGTTTGCCCCCTCTCTTTGCAATGAGCAGCACAGAGGATTACAAGGTAAAGAGCACAAGCTGTCAATGGTCTCACACAAGAAGTGAATGCAAATGCAATATCTCTGGAGAGCAGTTGTATTCTGGGGGGAGGCCCTGGCACAGGATGCTCAGAGAAGTTGTGGCTGCCCCTGGATCCCTAGAAGTGCCCAAGGCCAGGTTGGACAGGGCTTGGAGCAATGTGGGCTACTGGAAGGTGTCCATGGCTCTACTGAGCTTTAAGGTCCCTTCCAACCCAAGCCATTCTGGGATTCTATGATTTCTAGGTAGGATGTTAGAAGAAATACAGCCACATGGGCACAGTGTTGTACCAAAGTACATTTCTCTGCATCCCAGGCAATCAGCTGGGAATAATTTGGATGTCAATAAAGATTTTGAGATTGGAATTTTTTTTTTAAGGAATGATATTGTTTTAAACAATAGTAGAACTAAGAATTGTGTGTGCTTGGGAAAGAGAGGAAGGCTCAGCCAGGGTAGGGAGGAGTAGGAATGGTGTTCTGGACTGCTCTGACTCAGCTCCCTGTTCCCATTTGCAGCTCCAGGCTCGCTCCCAGCTCCGGCTGGCGGGGCTCTTCCCCTCGGCATACTGGTGTGGGCAGGCACTGGTGGACATCCCACTCTTCTGGGCTCTGCTCTGCCTCATGTTTGGCCTCCTGGTGCTCATCAGCCTCAGCTGCCCCTTGCACGCTGGCACCATCCTGCCCATGGTGAGCTCTGCATGCAGGAAAACAGGCAGACAGGAGTCCCATCCCTCACTCCACAGTGAGATTCTGCTTTAATTAATTTACTCCCAATGCTCTGCTCCAGGCAGGTTTTCATATGCCCACATGCCCCTCCTTGTTACTGACCTCACTCTTTCCCTCTCTCTAGATCATTTGCATCACTGGTTATGGAGTCTCTCTTGTCCTCCTCGTCTATTTAATTGCCTTCAAATTTCGGAGAGGACGAAGCAATCGTTACATTTGGTCTTTAATCTTCATTCTGGTAAGTGAAGAGCATCCTCACTCTGAAATGTTTGGTTTACATATATTTCAAGTATATCAATATTCAGCAGAATAACCCCAATCCGTGACAAAGAACCTGTTTTTTTGCAACAATCCACTGAGGTTGGAAAGACTTTTTCTGTGTTATTCCAGGTGAATTTTACTGTCTATATGATCACTGACTATCATGGAGTACTGTACTATGTCTGTAATGTGGTTCCTGTGTTTCCACCACTGGGCTGCATGATATTCCTCGGACTAGTAAGTAAAACATGTCCCACTAAATTCCGTAATGGTCCTAATGGTGCAAACTGGCAAAGCAAGAGGCACTTTCCAAATTCCCTGTCTCAAAGTGCCAACTGTCAAAAAAGGCAAGTGGGGATAGACAAGAGAAGAAAAGGTCCAGGCTGGGGAGTGAGAGAAAGGGCCAAGATTTGAGTTGTTATTTGTTTGATGGGGATACTTTTGGTTGGTTTAGTTATGAAGAGCTGTTACCAATGGCTGTATTTTGGTAGCATGGGAGGGAAGGAGTGGAGCAGGAAGACCAGGAGGGAGGAAGTGAGCTGGCAGAAGGTAAAAGAACCTGAAAGAGAGAAGCAATGATGAGAAAGGCCAATCTAACATGATCTGATTTGAGCCCCCTCTGTACTACTGTGGCCAGGGAAGCCACAACCCTTTGAGGCAGCAGGAACCAAAACCAAAGTGCAGCTCGAAGCTCCTTTACCCCATCCTGAAGGAAAGCTAAGCATCCACCCCTCGCACACTTGCTCTGTCCCTGCACTCAGGCACACTGTGCAAAGGAATTTCTCTAACTGACTGATATTCTTTTCTTGTAGCGCTTCATGATTTCTCACGAGAGTGACCATTTTCACTTATGGAATCACATCTGTGTGGCTGTCTTTGCAGTAAGGAGCAATTTGAAGATGATTGCTTTGGAAAGGATGACTGTTCTGATGCAATGGACTTGTACTGGGCTTGTATAACCCTCCCCATGGAGAAACCCTGGGTTATATGGTCAGAGTTTCACATTAAGGGTTGGCAGGGGAGGCACATCCAAGTAATCATGGCCTTGTGCCTCATGTGGTCCCTGGATGTCACCTGGATGATGTCCTATGTGCAAAATTAGGGAGGGAAGGGGGGTGTTAAGTGCAGTTCATGTATAAGGCAGAGATGTTAATAATCAACTAATTGGTCTAATGGAGCCACTGCACAAGAACAATGTGATGCCTGGTACTGTAGGATGTGTTGGGGTGCAGATTATCTGGATTAAAACTGCAGCAGGAATTCAAGGCTTTTGCAAAAGATCTGCATGTCAGATGGAAATGTATGCAAAGCATCAACTTAACTAGTTCCCCTTTTAAAGCTTTTCAATAGCTGAAATAAATGAGAGAGGTTCCTTCATCCCCTATAATTACACTTAATCAAGTGTGGTGTTACCCTGTCTCCATAAAGACCTAATGAATTTCTGCTTTCCAGCCGTATGTCCACTGTATGATTTTTGCTCTCCTCCTGCGCTGTTTGGAGATGAGATATGGAGATGCAGTCCCAAGACCTGATCCCATCTTCAGGTGTGTCCCAGGGGTTCCTTGGGAGCCACAGTCATCCCAGGCTGCAGGGTGGGCTTGGGGCTGCACAGCCAGGCAGGGCTCTCCTGGTTCACCCCTGGCAGCAGGAGGAGGGGAGGAATGAACTTAAAGACACTCTGAAAAACGTGGATAAACCTCATATTTTGAGGTTTGACCAGTTTATCTGGAGGGGAGGAAACCAAGATCAGGGGGAGGGATTTTTAATTCCTGTGGGTCATTACAATTTCCAATTTATCTATCTGGAGTTTCCCTGAATGTGTCTAGTGGCAAATTCCCACCCAATGTGTTGCAATAGAAGATCAGTTGAACTACAAAGTCCTTGAGAGGATAAAAACTATCATTTAAGCTTTATTTTTATTAAGGGGCATATCTGAGGTTTCAGGACATTTCACTGCAGCTGGATAAATTACAGTTCCAAATTGAAACCCAACATTTTAACTTGTTTTCAAACATGTCAGTATTGCTTCTGGTAGGGTGGAGACTTCCCCTAAAGCTTCATCAGGCTGGTCATTTGTCACCAACAGCAAGAGACTGACCACCTCAGACACGTGGGAGATTTGTAGAAAGTACTGAATTTTCAAACATTAGCATTAACAGCTGGGTTGAGTTGCACTCGATGATCCTCGGGGGTCCCTTCCAGCTCAGAATATTCTGTGGCTCTGGGTTAGGTGCCCAAACTGCTTTGAAAACCTGCTGTGTGTATTTTAATTCTCCTTGAAGGGATCACTGGTGTGTGGGGAGCAGGGAACCAGGCAATGGTTACTGAGGAAGGAAAAGCCAAACTTGGCCTGTATTTTCTCAAGAATGCCAGTGGGGTTTAATTTCTCCCCCATGAATAAATATTTGAGCAAACACTGCCTGTGGAACAGCCCAACAATCCTCGTGGGTTCTCTTCCAGCTCAGGATATTCTGTGAGCTGTTTTGCAGGGGCTGCATTGGCGCTGCCCTGGGAACAGCCTGGGAAACAGGAGCCTTTTTGGGAGTGACTCCCAGTGATGCCTTCTCTCATCCTCCACCTGTAGGATCCAGCAGAGGAGAGGGGTGGCCCAGCAGAACAGGGACCCCCCTGGGGAGGAGACCCCCGAAGTGCAGGAAGAGAGGGAGAGGGTGCGGAGTGCGACGGTGTCCCTGCAGCAGGACGAGGTGAATCCAGCCCTCTGGCTTCTTCTCCTTTCCACTCCTCATTTTCAGGGTCCTTTCTTAGCTACTTTATGATCTCTGCTTTCTGAGCTCACACACTCTACAGGTCTGATCTCACCCTCCAGCCCATGGTCACCAGAAGGAGTTTTGCTGACACTACTAATTGCTGACACTACTATTTTTATTGCCATTCTGCTTATTTTCAATTTTTTTTCCTGTTTTTCTCTTCCCTGAATTTTTAATTGAGAAATTTTCTCGGTTTAAAGAGTCATACTTAATGGTAAGAACAGATCAGCTGTCTGATGGGATAAGAGGAGAGTGTTTATTTCCCTCTTCATCTCTTCCCAGGAGTTGGTTGTCGCTGTCAACAGCTTACGCAAGGAATATGAAGTCAAGAAAGCCACTTCCATCTTTAAGAAAAAGAAGAAACTTGCTGTCAAAAACCTCTCCTTTGGTGTTAAAAAAGGTGCAGTCCCTATAAATGACTAACATCTGAAATGAAGGTTATATTTGAAGACAATATTTTTGTTAAATCTTCTTATGGGCAGCCAGGAGCTCCAGGCTCCTGCATTCAAAGTTTCAGTTTGTGGGGAGAAGTTATTGAACAATCCTTTCTCCTACTGTACTTTTAGATATTGCCTAGCACAGATGGAAGAAAGTCTTAATGACAGTAATTATTATTAACAGTTCTTTCATATTTGTTCCAGGAGAAGTATTAGGTCTATTAGGACCCAGTGGAGCTGGAAAAAGCACAACTATAAACATGATTTGTGGAGATGTAGCAGTGACTGCTGGGGAGGTAGGTGGTTCCTTTGGAGCAGCTGCAGAGATGACCATGATGCCTTTATAAATTAAGGATGTGATAGGGCAAGCCAGCAACACAGCCCTTCAGTCAGGGAACTTATGGACATTTATGTACCATTTAGATACCCTGGATATTTGTGTTGATTTCCTTCAAGCATGTTCTAGTTTTCATCAAAGTCAATGTTACAGATTTAAGAGTGTGGGCTACAGAAAATCTTTGGTGGGCATTGGAAACCCGTTGTGAAATTTCACAACCCCTCTAGGAAATGCTGAAATGTGAGAAACCCAAAAATAACACTCTCCATAAACAGCTTTGCAAAATCAGGAAATTGAAAACGAATGTGGACAGCGTTGGGCCAGTAACAATCCATCAATTAATTATGTGCAGACTGATTAACGACATGTGCTGGGGGAGGGGAAATGCCATTGCTGTTACAGATTTGGGACTGAATGTCAGAAACAGAGAAGCATTACCAGGAAAAGAGAGTCTCATGTTGCTACTATTGCACCAGGTTTTATGGTAGTGAAAAGGCAGATGGATCACCCTGTCCATGAGGCTTTCTGGGCAACCACACAGTGACCACTCACAAGTGTTTGCTGGCCACTCAACTGGCTGCTGCTCCACTTGGCCAGGCTGGACGGGGCTTGGAGCAACCTGGGCTGGTGGAAGGTGCCCAAGCCAAAGCATTCTGTGATTCTGTGACTCCAACACGCCCCAGCCATGCGTGTGTGTGTGTTTGTGCAGGTGCTGCTCAGGGACCACGATGTGACTGCCCCCTGGCCAGGTCAGGGCAGCACGGGGGGTCTGGGCTGCTGCCCACAGCAGGACCTGCTCTGGCCAGACCTCACCGTGCTCCAGCATCTGGAGGTGTTTGCTGCCGTGAGAGGCATGAGGACAGAAGATGCAGCTCTCACCATCGGCTGGTAAGGAGCCAAAGGCTCTCAGCTCTCACTTCTTCCTCCCTGCACAGGAAGGGTCCTTCCCAGCCCAAGCTGCTCTGATTCTATAGGTCAGGGAAAGGTTTTCCTGCTAACAGACCTGGCCAGTGGTCACAGCACCAAGGCTGATAGAGCTCAAGGAGCATTTGGACAATGCCCTCAGACACAGGGTGTGACTCTTGGGCATGGTCCTGTGCAGGGCCAGGAGATGGACTTCATGATCCTTGTGGGTCCCTTCCAACTGAGCATATTCTGTGGTTAAGAGACAGAACCTTCAATGCCCCTTTACCTTGGAGAAATGGGATCTCCTGATGAGGTCTGATACTGTATGCTGTTCTCAATCCTCTGCCAATGAAGATTTTTCACCTCTGTCTAGAAAATGTGAGAAAAAATTTGAACTTGCCCCAGTTCATGGCCAGTTACATGAATAACTTGCTTCCCTCATTAGCTGCACTTACTGCCTTGGATTTGTGCAAAAATTCCTTAATTTACCTTCCAAGTTAGGAGTAAAATCACCGAGTAACCCAAGGTGATGTGTGTCAGCCAAAACAAGTATGTCAGTGTGTGGTTCCTCAGCACCCCTGACCACAGTGTTTGCAGACCAAGATGGTCATTTCAGTATTTTCCCTTTCCTTTCCCCACAGCATAGCAAAGGCCCTGGATCTCCTGAAGCATTTCAAAACCCCAGCTAGGAAGTTACCTGCTGGAGAAGCCAGAAAGGTACATGTCACACTTGTCTTTGCTACTTGAGCAAACCTTGCTTGCTCTTCCTTGAATGTGGTGCACAGAAAACTTTCAGCTGAGAGAGTTCTGGCATCATATATTTTCATCAATAGCTTTTGAATCCAGCCTGGCAGGTTCCTCCCTCCTCTCTCCCTGCTCTCCTGCACTGTCTGTTTAGTAAGTGCTAACCACAAATTGGATTTACAAGGTAATAACCTCTTCATGCCCCACCACATGCATCTGCCAGTAAATGGGATGGAAAAGCACTTTCTCATCTTTGGCAGGCTTAGGAGTTTGGGGGAAATCTGATTTTGAGAGATTAAAATGTTAACTGAGAACACCTGAAGTGGTTTTTTGGGTTTTTTTAATCCCTGTTCCTCTTGTGCTTTGGAATCGAGAGCTTCAGCTTTGAAAAGATTCACGGGGATTAAGATGGAGCAGGACAACTCAGAGTTTTGTGGGTGAAGCAAAGCAGACCTGACCTCATGTCATTCCCGTTTCAGCTGTGTTTTGCTCTGAGCATCCTGGGGAATCCAGCAGTGATGCTTTGGGATGAGCCATCTGTGGGCATGGACCTCAAAGGGCAGCGCCGTGTGTGGTGAGCAGCAGAAACGAGGGATTTAACAGGATGGGGATGGGTTTTACCCTCCCTGTTGCAGCAACCCTTGGGCAGGAAAAGAGGTACTGCCTCAGTGGCAGATACACCTGTATTTTCCCTTTTCCCAAAAGCCCAAGGGATGGGGTACCACTGGTTGAATTCCTCACCCAGCAGGCAGTAAGTAAATCTTAATGGTGATATACCCAAAAAATCTCAGTAGACACCAGCTGAACCCACGAGTTTGGGGCAAATGACAAAAATCCCTGTTTTCTTCAGAGAAAAGGAAAAAATGATAGGTAGTTCTTCCTTTAGTCATTGAGCCTTAATGTTTGCTTTAGCTTTTCACCAACAGTTTACACCAAAAGCATAACATTTGGAGGGATGCTGACATGACAAATTGCAACATGACATTGGCATCTATGCTATGTCTAAACAAGAAAACTTTTAAATAGTTGTCCCTTTTCTAATAATTGTATCATTTCAGTTGTCTTTTAGGGAGGGAGACACAAACCAGGAGGGTTTTCTTTGGCTGTTCCTGGGGAGTAACTCTGCTCCCTCTGTTGGCAGGAGAATGATCCGGAGCTCCATGAAAGGCAAGGAAGGAGCAGCCATCCTGAGCACGCAGCAGCTGGAGGAGGCGGCAGCGATGTGTGACCGCGTGGCCATCCTGGTGTCGGGGCGCCTACGGTGGGCACAGGGTCACCCCCCTTACCAGGATGGCACCTGGCGCTCAGTCCGGGCAGTTGTTGGGGCTGGTTTGGTTTCACTGGGATTGTTTTTCTTCCCAGCCTCATAGAAAACAATGATTTGGGTTGTCCCAAGCGTGTAACAACCAGTTTTGGTGTGTTTCAGCAGCACATAAACAGCTGGGGGATAAGAACATGTACAGCTGGTGCTCAACCCCAGCAACTGCTTTGTTTGCTGAGATGTGTTGGTTTGAGCAATGTTTCCCCTCTTCTGCAGCTACATCGGTTCCCTTGAGGACCTCAAAAGTAAGTTTGGCACAAGTTACCACCTGGAAATCAGGATGACAGACACAGCCCAAAGCGATGCTCTCCACGCCGAAATTCTGCACCTCTTCCCTTGTGCAGCTCGGCAGGAAAGGTGAGTGCCCTTGGGCTGCACACCAGCCCGGGTTTGTGCTGGGGTGCCCTGACCTTGCTCAGGGCTGTACCTGGGAGCACAGTTACCCTACAAGCCCCTCCCCAAACTCTGATGCTGAAAAACAAAACAACATGTTCATTTTTATTACCTTTCCAGGACTTCTTCCTTGCTCACCTACAAGATACCAATGGCAGATGCACTACCCCTGTCCCGGTCTTTCTCCAAGCTAGAAGCAGGTAAAAGGAAACATTTAATTAAGTAAGGAGATGGCTTTTGAATTGTTTATATGGATTTGGGTTTTAAGGATCCTTTCTCCATCTCTCTGCAGCTAAACAGAATTTCAGGTTTGAGGAGTACAGCTTGTCACTGAGCACTTTGCAACAGGTATGTTGATGTGGCAGTTCCAGCTTAGAAACTGCCTGTATATAAGGAAGAAATAACCCATGACCAGCATAAAAACTGTCAGTCCTTGGCACTAATGGTTGTTTCCTGTGTCACGCTGCAGATATTTGTGGACATCACCAGGGATGCAGAGGAGCATGACCTGGATGCAGCATCCAGCAGGGCTGTGGAGCAGAGACTCCTTCACCCCTGACTCTTGGAGCCACACTGAAAATATTCAGTGTATTTCATCAGTGTTATGATCCCTGTGGTCAGCTGCAGCCTTAGAAGTTGGTTACCCATGCCACAACACATCCAGCTCTGCAGGTGTTCTGCCTCACAAAGAAGAAAAGAGTTATTATTTTAATAAATAAGGCCTTTATCCTTTGACAGATTGATGCCTGATGTTCACCTGTACCCCTGCTCAGCCTGACTGCATGGTTGTGCTGAGGAATAACCCTGCTGGGATGAATTGCTGGTCCTAAGGCAGTGAGGGAGGCTATGGCTGTGTCTGGGGGCTTGGCCACTGGAGAGGATCATATTCAAACTCCAGGAAGGCTCTGACACCTCACTCATTTATGGCAGGAGGACACCAGGGCTTTTCCTTGCACTCTGTGTGTGCCTGGGAAGGTTGGGGGAGCTGGTGGGGAGATAAGGGCAAGCACCAGCCCCTGATCCTGTCTGAGCACATCAGCATCACCTCTTAAACATCTGCCTGCCAGGGCTAGATTGAAAGAATAAATTTAAAAGAATCTTAAATACAATAGAAACTCCCCACATTCAGGCAGCCAGATGTTTCTCCTGGTGCCTTTTGGTCCTGCCCCCCAGAACCCTCAGCCTCTGGGTAAGGCTGGGGACCCACTGGAGGACAGGGACAGTGCCACCCCATGGGATGGACAGAGCAGCAAGACCTTCCCCCACCCTGGTTCCCGTGGATGATGCTGGTGATGCAGGTACAGATGTTGCAGGTGTGGGATGCAGGCAAGGAGAATGCAGGTGGTTTAGGCAGGTAGGCACTGCAGGCAGGGGTGTGGGCAGGCAGGTACCAGCAGGTGGCTGCCGTGGCTCAGACATGGGCTGCTCCTGCCAGGAAAAGTCCCCAGAGCAGCTGGGGAAGGTTTGGACACCCAGGAGATCACTGGGGACAGGTCTGCCAGTGTCCTGACTTACTGTGCCTCTGCAGTCTGCCTCGCTCCGAAACATCAGCAGGTTCTTTGAACCTTCGGGGTTGGTTTTTTCCTGCTAGGCAGAGCAGAGGGAGGCAATCCCAGCTCCTCCACACTTCCAAGCCCAGCCTCTGTCCCAGCTGGTCAAGCTCCCTCCCACCATAGGTCCCGCAGCCAGGATGCTCCCAGGGATGCTGGGACCTTTGCCATCCAGAGAGGAGGGAGAGCCACTGTTTGCCCCCCTGCCTGTGCTGTGATCTCCCTGTTGACTTCAGCCTCTCTTGCTGCTCTGAGAAACACAATGGAGTTTGCCAGAGAAAGGATTTTTGTGTGGTTTGTTGTTGGGCTTGTTTTCCTTCTCTTGGCCGCGACTCAAGAATTTCCTGAGGAACTTTTCAGAGAATCCGCTCCAGGGACTCAACAGCAAAGTGCTCTGTTTGCTTTTTATAACATAAATAAAGCTGAAGCTGTGCCAAGGAGGAAGGGGGAAGGAAGCCAGGGAAAAGAGAAGCGATGGTGTGAGGAATGCCTTTTGCAGAAGTGCCTGAGTGAAAAAACGAGTGCGTGGACAGAGGAGCAGCGAGAGCCGCCCGGACAGGCGGCCAGTCCAGCCCAGGGAGCATCAGCAGCTCCACTTCCACGGGCACACTGGGAAGGACGAGCTCTGGGTTCCTTCCAAACCTTCCTCTCAAGGTAAGGCTTAACCATTCTTCCTAAAACAAATAAGAGATGTTATTGTACAGGTATGCAAACACCCGGTAAATCATAACTCAGTTAATCGTGAGGGCTGAGGATATAAATGTGTAGGTGGGGCACTGGGCATCTTTCTAACAGGCTGGGATAAGCTTGGGATTAAGCTTAGGGGCTGTTTAAAGGCAATAGAGTCTTTTTAACCTTATTTTGAGATGAAATAGCACACAAATGGGGCTCAGTTGACAGCAGAGGTTTATTTCCAGTGTTTCTTGGCACTAAGAGGATTCTGTAGGTTCAGCTCAGCTGAGTACTTTAATCCAGCCCATACAAGGAACAGATTTCTTTCTCTACATGCAGTGTAAGCTAGAGATTGAATTTTAAATTCCTGTCCATTTTACACTCTTAAAAATTCCACCTGAAATGCTGCAGGAGCAAAGAAATCAGTTGTACCTCATTTCCCCAAACTCAGCCAGCACTGAGGGGTGACCAGGAGTGGGGACACGTGGGATGCCCATGGTGGGAACCTGGAGTACCAGCTCTCCATCCCACCCACGATGTCCTGGGTGTGCCAGCTTGTCAAGTCAGTCCATGTGACTCTTAGAACTAAGGACAAACTGGAAACCTGCTTTAGCTGTGACCCAAACCCCGTGTCAGGGTGGCAGTGCACACAGGTGATGAACAACACCCTACACCTCCCTTCTCCTGCGTGAAAAAGGGGACTGAGCAATTGCAAGTTTTACCTTGGCTTCCTCAAGGCTAAATTCAAATTTTTATATACCTGGGTTTAGTGAGATCCTCTCCTCAGAGATGCTGGCAGCAGAGCAGGCTGCTGTGCCCGTGCCCTGCCCTCCTGTGTGCCAGTGCAAGGGTCTGCAGTGTGTGCCCTGGGAACACCAGTTCTTGCAGCTGCTTTTCCAGCATTTCAGTGCCTGCCGTCTCATCACATGGGGATGTGTTTCTCCCGGGGGCTGAATGTAAATATTTGGAAGAAGATAAACTCCAGTTTGCCTGTCAGCACTGTGAGGCATCGCCTCCCAAGGGAACAGGAAAACACAAATCTTCCTTCCTTCTGACAGGAAGGCTTGAACAGGACGACATAAACCTTCCTTCTGTATGACAGGAAGGCTTGGAAGGATTAGATCTATAACTGCTCAGATGTTTCTAGCTGAGAATCACCTAGACAGGATAAGGATCTTGTTTGAAAGCAGAGTTTAGCTACAGATGTGAGAGCAGAGCAGTTTGGTTATGTGAGTGTAGCTCTACTGCATACATGTACTTATTCCTTTTGCTCATTAAAGCCACTCATGATTATTTTATTGATGGTTAATGTGCACATATCTCATCTGCAAGACAGTGTGACAGCCAGCTTTGTGCCTTCTTATTGCACTTTCCACCACCAGCATCAATCCAGGCAAAAGTTCCTGGGGTTTTTTGACCAGGTGTTTTTAGGGATGCTGCCACACCTTTGGGAGTAACACACCAATGCACACTTGTGGCTATCTGTTTTCCTCTCATTTTCCATTACTCTCCCAGCAAAGACGTCTCTCCCAGAGCACTTCCAAGAATTTGTACTCTCATTGGTCCGAGTTGCCTTCAACTGACTCTGTTTTTCAAATGAGCTCAGCTCACGCCACAGCCAGGAGTTGCTCAACACTTGTTGTGGAGCCTGTAACATGATTAAAATTACAGGCAAGAGGATTTTAGTGATTTCAATTGATTGTACTGTTGTCATTCCTCGGATATGAAGCCCACCCAAGCCAATTAGGTCATGTAGTATTAGATTCCCTTTTTTTAGTTTCTTAAATAACTCCTCCCAACCTCACCATGCTATGGCATGAAAGCCTGGAATTCTGGTTATAATCTGTGTTTGCTGCTAGGCTGGGAGGGTTGGAGTGTGCTGAGGATGATGAGGTCTCTTGCAGCCCGTGCTGCGGGGGTGGTTGTGCTCAGCACGCACCAGCTGAGATGCTTCAGCCCATTCTTGCTGCAAAAAGGGAAAGAAAGGGTCACCGTGCTCATTTGCAAGGGCTGTGCTGCTCTTTTAGCAAGTCATTTTTTAAAAAAACCAAAACTTGTTTGTAGGTTCAAAGATGAAGACACTGCATAGAAATCTGAGTGTAATCCAGCAAACTAAAATTCTCTTGTGGAAAAATGTCCTTATCAAGTGGAGGATGAAGATGCAGAGCTTTCAGGTGAGAAAAAATTAAAAATATAAAAAGAAAGGAGTAGCTAAGCACAGAGAATGGCCAATCCCTTCCTGCCCCTACACACCAATTTCTCTGGGTAAGATTAGAAGTTAAATTACTCTTGTAAAGCCTGTCTGGTAATGAGCACTTTGAGACTTTAATTTTTTAACTGCTGATTTTTATGTCTGGTCTGTGACATATGAGAGCTCAGATGGGCTCTTTGAGCAAAGTCATTTCCTGAGGTGATGGGCACAATGCAAAGAGTCTTGACATCCTTGTTGGTGTCTAAAACACCGGTGTGACCGAGTTCCTCTGTTTGTAATTAACCCCACAAAGAACATGCTCTTATACTGCTCTATTTTATATATTCTTAAATTCCCTCCCCTGCTCTCCCCCGTGCCCAGGAGTGGATTCTGTCCCTGCTCTTCCTGCCCCTGCTCTTCATCGTGTCCTCATTCATGTTGAACATCCAGTACCCTGAAGTGCCCTTCAGCCACCTGGGCCACTTGGATGACCCTGCCTATAATGCCACGGGGGTCACCGTGGCTTTCACACCCTCCACTGCCACCACCAGGCACATAATGAATAAAGTGGCCTCAAACTCTGTCATGACAGGTGGGTTTTGTTTTTTAAGTGTTGAGCTTTGGCATTATTTAACCTCTTCCACACATCCTGTGTTTTAGTGGTTGGGAGAGAAAATTCACCCCAAATCCTCCATTTTCACAAGTATTTCTTCTCTGGTATTTAAATTACTGGTTAGACCACTGTGTTGTTCTGAACCATAAATCTCTGCCTCACCTGATATTCCCTAATTCTTTTAAGACACCTTGGTTCATTATTTCAAGCTGCACTTCTTAACTGGTAAAGCAGAAAGTATTTAAAGGTGAATATCTCAGTGAGAGATGGGAAAGGAGGAGTTACAATGCTGAAAAAACACAATATACCCCCAATGCCTGTGGACACATTTCCAGACTTACAAAAACTCATAGCAATATTTTTCTTGCACACCACAGGTATAAAGCTAGAGGAGGTGGACAATGAGAAAGCCCTGGAGAAAGCCTGGATTTCGAATAATGAAATTATAGGGGTAGTATTTAAGGACAACTTCTCCTACCACCTCAGGTTTCCTACCATGAATGTGGTTATTCCTAACGAAGTCTTTGGATATGTAGGTAATACCAAATGAGAATTCCTGGGTGGGTCATTGCCTGGTGTGGACAAGCATCACTGTGTTAGAATAATCCATATATATTCAATGATTTAATAACTGGTGGGGGTTTGTTTATCGGTTTTATTGTCAGTGTGTCACTGCCCATTTGAAGAGTTTCCCACAGTGCAAATGTATTCTTGCCATCACTGTTTGTAGTGCAAATGAACCACCTTTCACTGCTCTTACATGTGATGCCCTTAACCTTGCAGACAGCTGCTACAATTTCTCGTGGGGGCACTGTGACAGCCCCAGGTACTGGTACAGAGGCTTCCTGTCCCTGCAGTCCAGCATTGATGCTGCTATCATAGAGGTAAACCCAGCTTGGGATGCTCTTATTTTAAACTGGACGTAGGAAGGGCAAAGGCCTGTGGGAATATCATGTGAAAGAGGGAACATCTTTGAGGCTCTAAAAGTTGATAGTTTGTAATCGTTCATATTCAAGTGTATGAGCTTGAATCACGATTTGCAAAGTTGTCAGAGGGAGAGGCAAATGTGGTACTTGCTAAGTGATGTTTTTCATCTTTCTCTCTGCTTTTGCCTCTTCCTTTGGACCTTATTAGTAAGTGGCCCTTAACTAAATTGTATCTACAAAAATGGGTTTGTCAGAAAATAAATCTGCATTAAAAAGTTAATCTAGGGCGCATGAGTCAGAAGGTTCCTTATATAAATACATCTCACTGTAGGAAATAAATGAAATGCTAAGATGCTGACCTTGAATTCCTTTAGGTGGTGGCAAATCATTCTGTCTGGGAAGAAATGAAATCAATTGCTGGAGTCCGGATGAAGTCCCGGAGCATCATCTTTTCTGTTACCCTCGAGTACAGTTATTTCATGATCACCATTGTCATGTGTTTCTTTCCCTTCATGTATTTCCTCTCATTAAATGTTACAAGAGAAAAGAAGAAGCTCAAAGTATTGATGAAGACGATGGGCCTGCAGGATATTGCGTTTTGGTGAGTTCTTTTTGAACTAGAATGTGTTTGGCAAAGTCAGGATGTTCCTGGGCACTTGTGCAGTCAGTTAATAAGTTAAATGAGTTCATAAAGTTTTCTCCAGCACTCTAAGGACAAACCAGAGGGTTGGGCATGGCACTGGTGTACTCTTCTTCCTTGGGTATTTCCTCCTAAGGTGGATCCTGCTCTGTGTTCTGCCTATTACGGGAAGAGGTTGACCACAGGAAATAATATTTCCATTGAAAACGATCCTGCCGTGGCAGATGAAGTTGTAACAAGAGTTACTAATTAACCAGCAGTGTAATGGCCCCTTTCCATCGGCAGGCTCTCCTGGAGTTTGCTGTATTCTCTCTATGTGCTCATCATCTCCTGCCTGCTGACGGCCCTCGTGCTGTGGGAGCCTTTCTACACCAGCAGCTTCCCTGCGGTCTTGCTGCTGTTCTTCCTCTATGGCCTGGCATGTGTAAGTCAGGCTTGGAAGCCAGATTTTCTCACCACATGATTTATCACCTTGTTGGAGAGCCTAAGCATGACTGCAGAGCTTTCTGCACAGTGCTCAGGACTGTGTGCTTTGCATGGCCCTGCTGGCTGAAACAGCTGAGTGGCTCCTGTGACTCAGCAGCACTGATTTGATCTGCAGCCTGATGGTCTGACAGGCTACAAAAGGCCTGATTTGAAACTCAGATCAACCCACTAAGAAAGACTTTAGTGTATTGTGTTATACTCAGCTCATCAGAGCTCTGTTTGCCTGGCAACTGGGCGTGCTGCTGTTAAAGACAATTATTTCCTTCAGTGATTGAAGGAAACTTCTGTTCTTACAGATCCATCTGGTTTTCCTGCTCTGCTCCCTCTTAAGGACCTCCAAACTCGTCAGCTCCGTGGGGTTCCTCATCACCTTTATCTTTGGATGCCTGAGCCTGACGGTGCTGATAGAAAATGTTCCAGAACCACTGAAGTGGTTTCTTGGTCTCGTGTGTCCCTTTGCCTTCAACACCGGCATCGCCAAGGTACGGCACCACCCCTGCAGCTCACCCTTCCCCTGCTCGCAGACAAGCTCAGCTCCTTGTTTCCAAAGCCCAGCTGTGAAATCTCCAGGTATTTCTCACTCATATCCATGCCCTGTTTTGAAACCTCCACGGGAGCTGAGCCCCTGCTGGGCAGCAAAGGGGGGGCTCCAGTGCCCTGTTCCCATTCCCCAACCCATTGCCCTGTTTAAAGAGCAGCTGAAGGCAAAGACAACCACAGCCCTTGTCACAAAGGAACCTGCTGTTGGGCACTTCTGCACTCCCACATGGCCCCGAGGAAGCCCCAGCGAGCCCATCCCAGCACACACAACAGCACCATTATCCTCGGGGCTGGGTGCAGGAGTCGGCTTGGGGACAGCAGGGACATCACCCCTTGGCTGCCCCATCCTTCCCCTCTCTGGCTGCAGCGGCTCTTCCTGGCAGCAGAGACCGTGCAGATCCAGCTGGAGATTCCTGCTGCTGCCATCCTCCCTCCAGCCCCACTTTGGAGGACGCTGTGCAGTCTCCCAGCTTTCCATCAGTCGTATCTCCATAGATCTGAGTGATGTTTTCTAGTTCCAGTAATCGAATAATTTATTTCTTTATATGTATAAAAAAATCTGCCTGGGAGAGGAGATTTCTGCACCAGCAGAAAAGAGACTGAATTTGCTGCTAATATACCATATGGTTAAATCAATCACTATGTAAAATCATCCCGTTTTTGTAGGGACTCTGTCACATCCAGGGTGCCAATATCATGTTTCTTGGCTGATTTCCTCTAAAACTCTGATATTTCTTTCTCTTTCTGGATTATTCTGGGAAATTCTGGATTGAAGCATTAAGATCTCTGCGTGGAGCAAATTTATTCACCCTAAATTTATTCCTCTTCCCCTCTAGAAAGGAAGAACAATTGGTCAGTGCTGCAGATGATTTCCAGGTTAACAAAGACAATTGGACCCATTGTTTTATGGCATGTGCACAGTTTTCCAGCCTGAAAGTTGTTCTTCTTTGTGCTTTCTTTTCAGATTTTCCACTTAGAAAAATATGGAATGGGGTTCTCTTTTTCCAACCTTATGGAGGAAGCATACTTTTTATTTTCAACTTACATTATGCTGATCTTTGACTCAGTCTTGTACATGTTGTTGGCTCTGTATTTCGACAAAGTTGTGCCAGGTAAGTCTGATTTATTCTTATGATCCCACTTCTTTGTTTTATACTTTCTATTTATATGGATTGTAAGGGATATATCAGGGAAATGATGGGCTGCTCTGAGTCAACCAAACCAGGGCTTGGTTTTTGGCTGGTCTGCCCCTGGCACATGCAGGTAATTCACAGAATTAAAGACAACAAAGTATTTAGTGTTTTTTTCTCTCTAATTATGCTGCTGTTAAACTATTTATGAGATGACAGTGCAATAATGTGTGGGACAATATTTTAGTTCATTACATAATGTATTGAATTCATTAAATAAAGCCCTGAGGCCAAACTTCTTGTCTCTTCTACCTCTGCTCCAAACCTGGATTTTTAACTGGACAAAGTACCAATTTTGGGGCAGCCAAATACTTCTTAGAACCTCCTAAATGTTTAGCCTTGGATGGTTTCTTGGCTTTGATTAATGGCAGGTCATCTTCTCTGCTTTCCTGGCAGGCAAATACGGCATCCCAGCCCCCCCTCTCTTCTGCCTGAAACCCTCCTACTGGATGAGGAGCAGGAGAGGCTCCACCAGGGAGATTCCCAGTCCCACAGCCAACCCCGAGGAGCTCCTGGGTGATGATGTAGAGCCAGTGCCCCCCGAATTCAGGGGGAAGGAGGCCATCAGGTTAAGGGGGAAGGAATTGCTACTCATGCTTGTTAAACTGGGTACTTGGGTTTAATGCTCCACAGATCCCAGCTCCTTCCACCAGCCTGGGTTTGACATACCTAGGCAGTTCTCATGGTCATGAGGCTCCTGCAGAATACTTTGTTTCACAGACAAAAATTAGAGATAGACATAACTAGGTGATTCAGACCAGTCACTAATGGTGAAATTTAGATAGATTAAAAAAAAAAATAACAGGTTTGTCTTATGCTGTGGACTTTAAATGTTCTTTAGGGACAAAAAGGAGAATGTATTGGACAACCCATTGGAAAACTGTCATCAATGGGCTTGGCCTTGTCTTTGCAAGGCCTGGTGCCCCATTATTGGTGCCAGGTAGAGACATTCACCCCTGGATAGAGAGGGTGCCAAACCTCTGGATCTCAGGGTTGTCATTTTAACTCAAGGCCCATAAAATGTAAAAGAGCACCAGGGAAATGCATTTACAAAAACCCCAAACTAATAACCTCACTTTTCTTTAGACTCCACAATATTAAAAAAGAATATAAAAAGAAAGATAAGAAGACAGAGGCTTTACAAGGTATGAAAGTTTGATATTGATTCCTGTTAAAGATGAAAAACAAACAGTTGTGCAAACATTTCAGCCAGTCAGTGAAATAAAACACTTGCATTGTTTGAAAATTTATGTAAAATACTAATTTACGTGATTTATTACTATTTTGTTCAGTTCTTACTGAATTTTCCATTTTTAATAAGACTAAAGAGAAGGAAGATTTTTTATTGTTGTATTTCTATCTTTTCTGCTAAATTCAGAGCAACTCCTTATGCCTTTAGTTAAAGGTTTGCAGAGCTTTGCCCTACATTGCTAAATGCACTTTGGGCTAATTATTGTCTCTTATTGTCCTTCTTGACTTCTCCTGACTTTGACAATGAGTGGAGACAAGTGAAACCTCCCTTATTCCCAAACTTGATGTTGTTTCCATTCTAGGTTTGTCTTTAAATATTTATGAGGGTCAGATCACTGCCTTACTCGGCCACAGTGGGGCTGGAAAGACAACACTGTTAAATGTGCTCAGTGGGCTGACCTTCCCTTCAGCAGGTAAGATGGAAAGTGGTGGGATGGGGTGGCTTTGATTCAAAAGCTGTAAAGAGCAGTTCGTTCCATCTCACCATGTCCTCTCCTGCAAACAGGCTCTGCCACCATATACAACTACAAACTCTCCGAAATAGGAGACAGGGAAGAGATTAGAGAGATGATTGGCATTTGCCCTCAGTTCAACACGCAGTTTGAAGTCTTGACCGTGAAGGAAAACTTGAAAACTTTTGCAGAAATCAAGGGCATCAAGTCCAAAGAGGTGGAGAGAGAGGTGAGTGTGTGTCCCCCTGAAAAGCCTCACTGCACAGCAACGTGGGGCTGCAGGAAACCCCACAGTTCCACAAAGGCTCCTTCTGCACTGGGAAGCTCAAAGGATCCACTGGGATGTGGTGTCTTCTGAAATTCAAAGCTCTAAGCCCCATCCAGCCTGGCCTTGGACACTTTCAGGGATGGGGCAGCCACTCTGGACAACCTGTGCCAGGGCCTGCTCACCCTCAAAGGGAAGAATTTCTCCCTAATATCTAATTTAAATCTAAATCTACCCTAATGAGGGCTGAGAGGACAGCTGCTGCTGAGAGTGGACATCCCTGTGCTGTTCTAGGTGCAAACCATTTTGGAACTGCTGGATATCAGGAACATTCAGGACACTCAAGCTGAGAAACTGAGTGGTGGGCAGAAAAGGAAGTTATCCATTGGAATAGCCATGCTTGGAAACCCCCAGGTAAAGCAGCAGGCACAGCTCTGTAATACACGGAATATTCAGGGCCAACATAACTAAAACCTTGTACGTATTTTTGGCTAGAAATTTGTGCATGATTTCAGACTAAATTTATTAATATGAATAAATTCCATAATTTAATTATTTAAACTCACAATCCCCCTTGCCAGTCTAGTTTTTGAAGCAGACAGAGAGTCCCCTGACCTCCCACAGCTCCCAGAACAGCCGCCCTTGCATAAAAAGTGACCTGGCTCTCTTGCCTTTGGGACGTGAGGCTTCCAGAACACCAACCCCAGGAGATGCTCCAGTGGCAAGGGCTGTCTGATTTTCCCCCTTCTGCAGGTGTTGTTCCTGGATGAGCCCACGGCGGGGTTGGATCCCCTCTCCAGGCACCAGGTGTGGAGCCTCCTGCGGGAGCAGCGAGTGGGGCGGGTGATCCTGTTCAGCACCCAGTTCATGGACGAGGCTGATATCCTGGCAGGTGAGCACTTTTCTCTCCAGAAAGCCCCTGGGATGGGCAGTTGCCAAAAAAGCTTGGAATGACTGGCCTGCACTACAAATTCCTTCGGCTTTTCCTTCCCTCAGACCGCAAGGCTTTCATTTCGCACGGGAGGCTGAAGTGTGTTGGTTCCTCTCTGTTCCTGAAGAAAAAGTGGGGGATTTGTTACCATTTAAGGTATCTCCTTCAGCCCCAAGACATGATATCTGGGAATATGTATGTACTGGGGGACACCAGATTTAATGTAAGGGGGAATTGTAGAGCAGGTGTCATCAAAACAAGCAAATTAAATGAATTAGTAATCAGTTAAATTAACAGAAACAGCACTTTACTCCAAAGTAGGGAATGAATGAGGTATTCTAGAGTTTTATTTTTATGCATCCTAGCAAATAAAATGTGGCTGTTGTTTCTTCAGGTGGGTTTTGGTTGTTTTTATTCCAAAACTAAGCATCTGTGTTTTCTCAACCCAACAGGATCCATGTCAATGAGTCCTGTGACTTGGAGAATGTGACAGCCCAGGTTAAACGGTACATCCCCAATGCCACCTTCTCAGGACACAGTCAGTACGAGCTGAGATATAAGCTGCCATTAGAAAATGTGAATAAATTCCCAGGTAATGTATATTAAAATAATTGAGAGTTATTCATAGGGAAAAAAATAATCACAAATGTGGGGAGAGCAAAATGAAAAGGGAGATTTTCTACAGGACTCACACCAGGGCTTCAAAACGGTTGCATTTTAGATTTTCTGCAAAAAATTTATCATCTGTGTGTTTAAGATCAAACTGTGCAAGAAATGCTTTTCTGCTGCTTGTAATGACAAACCCAGCAGGCTAAACTGTCTTAGTGAGAGTTCAGTTTTCTTCCTGTTGAATGAAAAGACAGCGATTAGAGACAACCCCACAGAGCTGGTCCTGCTCTGTGCCTGCAGCAGCACCAGGCAGACCCTCACCCACCACGTCCATCCCATCCTGACCATTCCACAGCCCAACTCTCAGAGGATGCCCAGACTGAGATGCTGGTGATAAGAAGAACATCTCCAGTGAGCTGTGGGTCTGGTGTTTTTGTGTTCCTCCAGACCTTCATTGCTCTGTTGTTTTCTCTGTCACAAGAGATGCTCCAGTCAGGTTGACTCAGCTGAACCAAAGTGGTCTGGAGACACAGGCTCATGCCCTTGTTTTATCTCTGTCCTGCAGATCTGTTCAGTGGCCTCGACAGCTGCTCTGAGCAGGGAATTATCAATTATGGAGTTAGCATGACCACCCTGGAGGATGTCTTCCTGAAACTGGAGGGAGAAGACACAGCAGACCAAGAAGGTACAGTCGTGGCTGTGAATGTACAATCCAAAGCCAAAGGGATCAGCTCCTCTGAAATAACCCCTGCACAGGTCTCTAGAGGTGGCTGTAAAATGTCCATGAATTACAACCTAGAAGGTGGTCTGAGACATAAATGTGCACGTGGGAACTCTCTGCAGATGAGCACGCCCTGGGGGACGAGGGGGCAGAGGCAGGACCGCGATGCTCCGATGAGACAAAGCCAGGCTCCCTCCTGCTCTCGGACACTGGGAAGGCATCCGTGGATGGCTTGGCCCTCTGGAGGCAGCAAACCTCTGCCATGGCATGGCTGCACTTCTTAAAGCTCAAGAGTTCCGTGAAAAACCTGCGGTCAATGTAAGTACCAAAGGGATTTTCCCTTGGAGATGTGGAACGGGACACGACCACACCACGGGGGACAATCTCCACACCTCTATTTTGATGGATTTGGGGTTAATTGATATCAGGTCTTGCCTACGAATGATCTTGGTAATCTGCTGTCAGAGGAGAGGAAAACTTCCTCCTTTCCAGCGCCAGTGACACAAAACCTCCCCTTTGTGCATTTCTTTTCTATATGCATAATTTATGCAAGAGAAATCCATTTTCTAAGTGACTCCTTCAGAAAGAAACACTTGTATTTCAGATGGAAGAGGAGGTTTTTAAAGAAGCTGGTGTGTACAGAGAGTACTTTCAGACTTCCTCTGCAATTTTTTTTAAACTTCTCTTGTGTTGCCAGGGTCTGAACTCACTTGGCCCCACTGGTGTTCAAGCTGTCATGTCCTGGTGGAGCACAAGAAACAAAAGGAAGGTGCTCATTTATGAAAAACTTGTCTCTAAAGGAAGTCTGAAAGGCCTTTTGTTGCCCCAAAAACTTGAGCACTGCATATGTGAGGTCCTCTCCCTGCTGAATTTTGAGGGTTTTTTCAAATAATCAAGGTTTGACACTTCTGGAAATAAGATTCTCTCTGGTGACCAATGACAGGACCTGATGGAATGGCTGGAGTTGTGTCAGGGGAGGGTTAGGTTGGATATCAGAAGGTTCTTCCCCCAAAGGGTAGTGGGCACTGACCAGGCTTCCCAGGGTTTGGTCACAGCCCCAAGGTTGCCAGAGCTCCAGGAGGGTTTGGACAACAGGAGAGGGACAGGGTGGGATGGTTGGGGTGTCTGTGCAGGGCCAGGAGTTGGATTCCATGGTTAATTTGGGTCCCTTCCAGCTCAGGACATTCTATGATTCTACGAAAATTGCCAAAAGTCTTTTACCAGAAAGAGTGTTGGATAACCTGAGTATCATCCACCATCTCCAATATGCAAACCCATTTCTGCTGAATGTCTGTTTTCAGAGTGTTTATTCATCTCTTTCTTAATGTAGTTTGCTGCTCTATGTGGTTTTTCTGCTTCCTCTGGTTTTGCAACTGTCCCTGGTTGCTGCCTGGCAGAGCGTGAGTGTCTGGGAGCTCTCATCTGCACGGTACTTCCTGCCCCTGGGGAAGAAATCCTACTTGGAGACCACCACCCTCCTGGTCCACAACAACACAGGTGAGGAGAACGAGCCTTTTATCCTCACCCTGCCCTGCTCGGGGGCCTCCTGCTGTTCCAAAGGAAAATGCATAACAAGGAAAGTGGTGGTGGGATGTAGGGGACCTAAGGGGGGATGAGGGAGTTTGTGGCAGAAGAGTTTGGGAATTGTCTTTGAAGGGTTGTGAGGGAAACCCACTTTGGCTTCAGCAAGTGGGTTGATCCTGATGTGAGATGTGAAAAGGGATGGGATGGGATGGGATGGGATGAGATGAGATGAGATGAGATGAGATGAGATGAGATGAGATGAGATGAGATGAGATGGCACACAGTTCTTTCCCTGCCTCAAATCCAGGTCTCTATCCAAGAAATAGGATGTCCAAGGAATTTTTGCATTTAATGTGGGGTTCTCAAACAGGGTACCACACTCCAGAAAGGTCTCACAAATGCTCAGTTTTGCCTTCAACATTCCCATGAGTCGATGCTATTTTATGGGATTTGGCCAGAGTATGACACTGTTACCTACATCAAACCATCACAAAGAACGTTTTGTGGCATTTCAAAAAATGCAGGAAAAAATGACAATGCAAAAATTCAGTAAATGGGCCTGAAATCCATTAACTTCTCAAAAATGAATGTGCAGTGATCCACCACACATGTGCTGGCTGATGTCCACGCTTCTTGGACTTCCTCTGTTTTCGTTTGGTGGTCATGGATTTAAAAATAAAAATCAAAACAAAAGCATCAAAGACCCTTTTGTTTTTGAGTATTATGATTCCTCTGCTTTTGGCCCTCACACCAGGCACAGGCATTGACGACTTCATCCACGTGCTCCAGAGCCAAGACCTGACAGTGGAAATAGCGAGCGAGGAAAATATCACCGAGGAGCTAAAACACAACGGGGCTATCAAAGTGTCTCGCAAGGGTCAGGTGAGGATTCCTCTTCTCTTCTCTTCTCTTCTCTTCTCTTCTCTTCTCTTCTCTTCTCTTCTCTTCTCTTCTCTTCTCTTCTCT
>JAWWEE010000041.1:2370286-2400580 GCA_035221455.1 Xenops minutus
TTTTCCTTGTTTTTTTTTTTTATTCAGAGCTCCTCCGGTGGTGGAAGCGGCAAAAAAAAAAAAAAAAAGAAAAATAAAGAATTAAACTGAAATTCCCCAATAACTCGCCACGAAAGCGAAAGGAATCGATGGCCGGGCTCCGGGTTTACCGGGAGCGAGGCGGGGACCGGGGGAGCGGCGGGGCCGACGACTTCGGGCCGGGAAATTTGGGAGACTCTTTCCCTTTTCCCTGGGTTTTTTTTTCCTGCTTTTCCCCCAAAACTGCTGATCGGCTCCTGGCATTCTGATGGCTAATTATGCATCGGAGAGCTTCGACAGCTGCATTCATCATCATAAAATGTAATAATTAATGACATTCCAACAAAGAAAAATATGCAAATGAGAACTCATTAGCATTTTCATATTCAGCTTTGATAATGCTTTTGCTGACAAGGTTGTAATTAATGAAAATTCATGTCGCAGTCAGGAGATTGGATCGGTTTCATTCCGCTCACAATTCCCAAATGCTTGCATTATGGAAAATCGGCGGCTCTGCCAACTTTTTCAGGGGAAGAGAAAAAAAACACACACACACAACACACACACACACACTAAAAGCACCAGATGCAAATGAAGGGGAGGGAGCTTTTAACTCCTTCCAGCCCTGGCCCCCTCCCAAAAATCCCGCCAGGAAAACAGCCCGGCCAGGCAGCGCAGGAAAACTTTTCCCCCCCTCTTGATTTTCCCTTCCCTTCGCCGAGAAAGTCAGAGGGATGAAACTCTGTCCTCTCCTCTTCTCTTCTCTTCTCTTCTCTTCTCTTCTCTTCTCGTCTCGTCTCTTCTCTTCTCTTCTCTTCTCTTCTCTTCTCTTCTCTTCTCTTCTCTTCTCTTCTCTTCTCTTCTCTTCCCATCAATTGAATAATTGAGCAAGATACCTCCACCAGCTTTCCCCGTGGGATGACCCTGTGGACTGAGGCTCACAGGTAAAAAGATTAGAAAGGGTTTCAAGCAGTAAACTACATGCTAGAAGAGACTTTATCTCCCTCATTCTCCAAAATTTACCCTTTTTAGCCCAGCCATACAGACTTCCAGCACCTCATCATTTGGGTTTTAGCAAACAAGGCATACACAAAATTATTTCAGGCCTGGATTCTCCCCGTGTGCTCCTTTTTTTACTGTTTTTTTTCCCCCTGCAGAGGGGAAAAGCTCAAAGTGTTCACCTTGTTTTCCTGCTCCTTGAAGAGCTACAGGTTCACCGTGCTGTGCCACCTGGAGGCTGTGAACTGCTTCCCTGTGCTTGTGAATATCATCAGCAATGCCCTGCTGAGAACCCTCAATTCCACCGGCCACATCCGGATCTGGAGTCACCCCTTTCTCTCTGTAAGTGAAGCCAGAAGGTGTCAGAAACCAGTTTGAGGTGTCAGTAAGCCCTCAGATTTTAATGGGGAGCCATGCAGGGCTGTCTGTGCCTGGAAACTCCTCTTCCCTGATGGTGGATCTGGAACCACCACGTTTGACTTCAGCAAAACTGGAGCTGATTTTCCCTTTGTGGGTCTCAAGGGCTGCTGATCAGAGAGGGTGGCTGGGACGGCTTCTCCAGGGGGTTCCTTATTCTCTACATCACCTTTTTCAAGCTGTGGCCCATCAAAGAGAGCTTACCCCAAGCCTGGGATGGAGGAGTGGGACCTCCACCACCCATCTCTCCATACCAGTGGCAAGCACTTTGCAGGGCCATGGTTTGGGAACACCTTCCTCCTGCCAACAATTGGTTTTAAATCCCACTTTTTGTTCCTAGTGCCCTATAGCCCATGAGAAATGCAGTAAGGTGATGAATGGTTGCACTCCATTGCAGATGCTCTCTACAAATGCTTTGTTCTTCTGTTTTCAGCTGTACAATCCACGATACTGGGATTATTTTATTTCCTTTTACCTCATTTATATGCCATTGTTATTTCCGGGTTTCCCTCCTCACTTTGCAATGGGCTACATGCAGGATTACAAGGTAAATTCCTTGAAATGGAGCAAATTTGGGGTGGGCAGAAGGGGCTACAACTGCATTGTCACAAGGATGTTTGAACATAGAATCACAGAATCCTTTAGGCTGGAATAGAATCACAGAATCCTTTAGGCTGGAATAGAATCACAGAATCATTTAGGTTGACTCTGAGGTCACCAAGTCCAACCATATGATGAGCAGCTTGAGGTGTTTGGATCTGCATTGCCATGAACAGCTTTGCAACCAAAACATTAAAAGACAAAAAGAGGTTGAATTTTATGCAAGTATCACAACTGTGACAGATTTTTACTCCATTTTTATTTCCTGGAGCCATTCCCATGGGTGCAGTTGGCCAATCAGGCACTGACAACAAACTCCCCTTTGCATTGTGCCTTCCCAGGTGGGAGCTCGTGCCCAGCTGAGGATCTCGGGGCTCTTCCCCTCAGCATACTGGTGTGGCCAGGCACTGGTGGACATCCCACTGTGCTGGATCCTGCTCTTCTCCATGTTTGGCCTCCAGTTTGGCATGAGCAACAACATTTCTGGGAACGTCAGCACCTTCTTCTTGCTGGTACATCCCATTCTGGTGGTTGCTGGTTCACTAGGGAGGGGTTGAGGTAATGCTTGGAGCAGCTGGGACACTGTGGGTGCAGATGGCTCTGGAACATCTCTGGGTCCCCTTACTGACTTTCTCCTTGTTTCACCTCCTATCATTTGGATTTCTCCATCTGGAAATAAAAGGCAATAAATCTTGCCTTGATACACACTTTTACACCTTGCAGTAAAATTGGGGTAATTCTAAATGCTCTGATTTTAATGTATGACCATTTACACCCAACCCCGTTGCTATATGTGGGGTTCTGGTGGTTTAGGTCCCTCCATTTCCTGCAATGAAAGCCCTTTTTTTCCTGTAGGTCACAGGGACATTGGGTTATGGAATGTCTATCGTCCTCTTAATCTACTTGATCTCCTTCAGCTCTCGCAAAGGATGGAACTGTGATCTTTGGTCTTTCATCCTGATAGTGGTAAGCACATGGTTGGATAATGAGCTGTAGGCTTTGCAGGAATGTGCCTTGAGATCTTAAGGATGAGCTAGATGTCAAAACACCCAGTTTAGATGTGGAACATACACAGGGGTATGTGTTTTGTAGCAGCCAACTCTGTACTAAATTTGTGTCCCCGTGTCCTGTTCCCACAATGCTGCTGTGACATGGGGAAACACTTGGATCTAACCTGAGCTAGAACCTGGTGCAGGGATGGAGGCAAGAAGAGTTATTTATCACTCTGCTAAACACCTCCCATCCAAGAGGTGTAAGGTGTTGACATAGGAGCCATCAGGATAGGCACTGGAAGGAGGTGGATTATTTGGCATGAGTTTGGATGGGAATTAACAGAATGGGATCCTGTGCTTCATTCTCCTGCCTGGAGCAGCCCTGTGTCTGGGAAGAAGTCTCCTCAGCGGACCCAAACCAGCAGCCTAGCCCAGGCAGAGACAGCTGAGAACCTCCTGAACCATCACTGTTCATATTTTTTGTCCATTTTCATAAATTCAACAGGGAATTGCAAAGCTAGACCCACACAATTTTAAAGGCCACTGAGTGTAACCCTTCCCATCAGCTAAGTTACGCTCTTGTTTTATTTTCAGGTGTGCTTTATTTCTCTTTTCGTCAGCAGAGTCATGGAATTTTCAACTGACCCCATAATCACCCTCTGTGTCCTGTCTCTCTTGATTCCCCTGTACCCACTGCTGGGTCTTGTGATCCACAGCCAGAAGGTGAGTGGTGGTGCTGGGCAAGGAGGGGCCTAAAACACCACTTTGGGTCCTTGTGAGCCAAGTCTGGGAAGGCTCATGCTGAGTGGGATTTCCCAAATGGCCAGAGTGTGTCATTAGACAAGCATTTCACATCAGGTCTCGTTTTTGGAGTTGTTCATGAGGGGCTGGGGGTCCTTCCCGTGCAGCTGAGCTGTGCCTGTACATTAGCTGAGCACTCCTAATTCTTTCCATGCCGAGTCATGGAATCATAGAATAGAATCATGGAATGGTTTGTGTCGGAAGGGACATTAAAGCTCATCTTGTTCCACCCCCTGCCATGGGCAGGGACACCTTCCACCAGCCCAGGCTGCTCCAAGCCCTGTCCAACCTGGCCTGGGACACTTCCAGGGATGGGGCAGCCACAAAGTTAAGCAACTTGGCTTGAACAATCCTCAGAGGAAATGTGAACTCACACATCTGGCTTTGCATGGGAACTGAGTGAGAATTAGGAATCCTCACAAGGTGCTTTACTCCGTGTCAGCTGAGGGTGGTAGTGCAAAGCCAGCTGAGAATTTAACCAAACCCTCCAGCTATGGGCAGGACTGCTTATAAAGGAGAAGTGACTTAGGGATGAAGTCCAAGTAGAAGAGACTCCTCCTCTGCTCTGTCCCAGCCACCTCCACCTCTTCTCCAGTGGGACCCAAAGGAGAGGAGAGCAGAGGTTTTCCTGTGATATCACCCCTGGAAGGAGAGCCTGGTACCTGTACTGAGAGCTGGGACAATTCCTGGTGTAGGACTGGGGTGCCCAAAGCCAAACATCTGTGTTTGTTCATCTGTGTGGTGAATGTTTGGGGCAAATCAGAAGCTTTTGTATATTTTTCAAAGGGGTTTTGAATGTTATTGCATTAGCCAGAAAGAGACTAAAGAATTATGGGCTTCATTGTGTGTTTGTTTTTTATTCTTACAGATTTTTATAGACGACAGTTATATATTTCATGTGACTTCAGACTACGAGGCACTAGTCGCTGTCTTTGCAGTAAGAAAACATGGAACATTACTTTTATTTAGGAATGTGGGTCTCCCAAACCCCCTCCTCAGTTATGAGGAAGCAGGAAAAACCCTGAGCTCATGCCATAGGGGAGGGGGGTATCTGGGAGGGTCTGGATGGCAGATCACCCCCTGTGCTAAAATAACCTCACACCTTTGAAATGGGAAAGGGAATAACCCCAGATCACTTAATGCTGCCCTGTTACTTTATCAATTGGGGGGTTTTTTCTGCCCTTAGCATTTTCTGAAGTGTTGATCAGTGATGATGGAGTTCACAGCCTTCAGGACTGCCCTGAGTTTAGATGTTAATGGACTTCACTGTGTTTTCCCCTCCCATATATTGTGTGTCACTGCCACCACCTCGCTGCCAGCTGCAGTGGGAGGGAAGGAAAGGCTGTTAATGTGGCAACCTCTCTTTTTTTCAGCCTTATATCCATTCTGTGGTTTTCATTTTCCTTCTTCGCTATTTGGAGTTAAAATTTGGAAAGGCAGTTCTGAGAGAGGACCCGATGTTTAGGTTTGTATAAACACAAAAACACCACAGCCACATGTGAGATTTAAACTCCTGCCACACTCCTTTTCCTTGAAGGCATCATTGCCTTTGTATCCTCATTTTAAAATAGGGGTCTTTTTTAATACCAGTGATTTTTTTAATGACTAAACCAGCCCCTTAAATACTGCAGTGCTCTGATGATATAAAACAGCTCTCAGGCTTGTAAGTACCTCTGAATGATGTTGTCTGTGCTCTGGGATGTGCCAGCTTGGGTCATTGTACAACACAGAATAATTATAAATATGATGATGATGATGATGATTATAGTAATAATAATGATTTAAAAGTATAAGAAACATTGAATCAGATGGACATTCCCTCTTGATCCATCCAAAATGCATTGGTGGAGAAAAAGGGTAAAGAACTAAAGCCTAAGACAAATCTGGTGGGTTTTCAGGATTTCCCCCAGAAGAGAAAGCAGCCACCAGCACCCCACGGAGCTGGAAGAGGAAGATGAAGATGTTAAAGCTGAGAGAGAAGCAGTGAAAAGTGCCATAACAGCTCTGAGCCAGGAGGAGGTACAACTGAGTCTTGTCCTTCTTGTTTTGTTTTGTTTTATTTTATAGCTGATATAACACAAACCACCAACTATCACTTAGAGCAGGTCAGTGCTCTGGCTGTTTTGTTCTCACTGGGAAAATAAAACCCCCCAAAATACAGTGTGGGTTCCAACAGGATAGAGGAGAAAGCTGTTAAGAGGAACATGGACAGTAAAGTGTCCTGTTGCACCTCATATTCTTGGCGAGCTCTAAAACAAAGAACTTTAGAAGCTTTTCTCCCTTTTTAATGGAAAAATATTACTGAAGGATTAATGCTATCCAAAATAATAAACTAATCTTGCTTCTTCCTCCCCGCCTGCAGAAATCAGTCATTATAGTCAGCAATCTGTGCAAGGAATACAAAATAAAGCAAGCTGGTTTTGTTTTTAAGAAGAAGAAGAAAACAGCCACCAAAAATCTCTCCTTCTGTGTTAAAAAAGGTGAGAATTGGGACTGTTCTCCTAGAGCTGATCTGAGCATACCCAGAGAGTTAATCCTCTGCAGATTCTCAGTTATCTGAGCAAGGACATAAAGGTCCAATGTATTTGCTCTGTCATTAAGGCCCATTTGGTCTGGGGTTGATGTGTTAATGAACTGTGTGATGTGGATCCATCCTACTAGTTACCTTTGACTATCCATTATCTAAAATAATGTAGATCCTGGAGAGGCAGGACCCCTTTAGCAGTGGCTTCTGGGGGCAAAGCTCAGACTCACAGCATCAGTTAGAGTTGAAATGTTATGGCCTCTCAAAGCATGTATTTTATACATAAAACTATTTATTTTATATGATCTTTGTTATTAGTATGCTGTCTTTCATGTTTTTTTCTTTGTGGGACTGTAATATATTTCTTGAATGAAGAGTATTCCTAAGAAATGAAATGTATTGGTTCCAGGAGAAGTATTAGGACTTCTGGGGCCCAACGGGGCTGGGAAAAGCACAGCTATCAAAATGATTACTGGAGAGACAACCCTGACTGCTGGGCAGGTAGGAGCCACCTGGAGGAAAGGGATGGATCATGACAAACATGCAAACCTTGCACTGAGGTTAAGCTGTGATTTTTTTCAAAGCATTATTGGTGATCAAGGTTTTAACTTAATTCATTGCGCTACTAAATTAAACAATGTATTAATAAAAAATACTGTGAGCTACCTCTAACTTTGACAAGCATTGCATCTACCCTAAAGGGCCATGTTTATATTTAAAAAACCTGCCAATGAGGGTTGTGAAATCACTCCTTGGGCGCTTGGGGTTTGCTTCCCTAAACCCCAGTGGAGCCCATAGCTCTTGTCCGTGGGCAAGGCTGTGTGAGAGGAAAACCACCCACCCTGGTCATGCAGGTGCTGCTGAAGAGGGGAGATGGGGCAGCCCCCCAGGAGCACTGCCCTGCCTTCCTGGGCTACTGCCCCCAGGAGAGCCCTCTGTGGCTGGACCTCACCGTGCACGAGCACCTGAAGCTCTACGCGGCCCTGAAGGGGCTGTGCAAGGAGGATGCGACCACTGCTGTCACCAGGTATGCCTGCAGGGTTTATCCCCTGAAGGGCAGGGGTCCAGAGAAATCAAAACCCACTGTGAGCCAGAGGAAACGTGGAAATCAACTCAAGAAAAGCAGCTGCAAAAGTGCTTTTGTGCTGAGCGCCGTGGTCGAGTGGGTGGGTGAAGAAAAACTCCGATTTTCCGGAGTGTGTTTAGTGGGGATAATGATTTTTGATTTACCACTAATGTCCTTTTAGGTATGTTAAGTTATCTTTAGGTAGATTTCTAAAATCTCTGATGCTGCAGTTTGGCACAACAAGAAAGGGTGCTTGTGTACTGCCTGCTCAGCTGACTCTGGCAAGGTGGAAGGGATTTATAATGCTCTTGACACTAATGATGGGTTTAGAAAAGAGCTTGTGGTTTATTCAATACACTTTGCTTCAAAAATTCACTTCTATTTTAATAACACAGTAAATGTTTAATGAAAACAAGAAGGAGTCAAGAGCAAGGGGAAGAAGGTTCCTTTTTCTTGTCATTTTGGGACTCCTCGATGAGAGTGTTGATTTAGAATAACAGAAATATTCTTTTCCTCACTTGTTCCCTCTCCCCACAGAATAGTGAATGCTCTGCAGCTTCAAGACTATTTAAAAAAAAAGGCCAGAAAACTGTCTGCTGGGATAACCAGAAAGGTGTGTTTTGGTTTGCCTATAATGGGAACTGCAATGGTCCAAGCACAAATTAAAAATCCCCCTCCAGGAGTGGAGGGACCCCCCTGTGTTCTGAGTTGCCCAGCAGAGCATCGTGTTGCTCCCCATGGTGGGCTGATGGAAACGAGCCTTTTCCAAAACACCATTTCCTGTAAAGCAGAACCTTAATTGCCCAAACCAAAGCAGTTTGGAGACAGAGTGCCAGGGGCTGTGGAAGATCTGACTGAGCCCTCTCCCTGCCGTAGCTGTGTGTCGCAGTGTGTATGCTGGGCAACCCCTCCGTCCTGCTCCTGGATGAGCCCTCCACTGGCATGGACCCCAAAGGGCAGCGCTGTGTGTGGTGAGTAGGAGCCCAGGCATTGGGCCAGCACGGTGGTAAAGGGGTGGCAAGCCAAAAGTAGATGTCTAATGGAGATTAAAAGTGGGGTTTTACCCCACCATTGATTCTGCTCATCATGTGGCAATGATTTTATTGGAAACTCCGTTTTCTTGGTTCTCTCTAGCTCAAGCAGGAGCAAGGAGAGAGGAGAACCATTTTCCTTCATCCTTGTTGCACATTTTAGGACAGTCCTAAATAGAATTTAAAAGAATTCATGAAGAGACTTGAGTCAAAAGTATTTTTTGCCATTATTTTAAAGCACTCCCCTGTGCTCATCAGTCCAAAGTTGCTGCATGTGAAGATTTTACACTTGTTTTAGGGGAGAGGCACTTGGAGGGACAAAGGTATATGAGAAAATGTCTGATATTTCCGGGGGAGTGTTAGGTTTTCTTTTTCACTTTTATTTTTCCCTCTGATCCCCAGGAAGGCAATTCGGGATGCCCTGAAAACCAAGGAGTCAGGAGCCATCCTGACCACGCACTACATGGAGGAGGCAGAGGCCGTGTGTGACCGGGTGGCCATCCTGGTGTCTGGGCAGCTGCGGTGGGTGATGGCACTGCCAGCACCTGGCAGAGCTGGGAAACAGTCCCTGTTTGTCCTCTGGCCTCACCTGCCCCAGCCCATCACCGTGGGCTTTACAAAGTGCTCCCCAAATGTCCTGTTTGGGATGGAGCAGGCAGTGAGGTGGCAATGGTTTCACACCAGCTTCTCTTCTTGCTCCTCCCTGCCCTGCAGGTGCATCGGCTCCATTCAGTACCTGAAGAACAAATTTGGCAAAGGGTATCTGCTGGAAATCAAGGTCAAGGATCCAGGGCACACAGATCTTCTCCATGCTGAGATTTTGAAGATTTTCCCAAGTGCAGCCCGTCAGGAGCGGTAACTAAAAAATATGGGATGAATAGTGATTCCAACACTACCTCATCCCTAAAAACATGCCCAGTGCCATGGCCAGACACAGGAGGTCATCTGGAGAAGGATGAACAGCTCAGAGTCCCAGTATGGAGACCTGACTGGAGAATGTCACCACATCCAACCCTGCTGTGATCCCGGCAGCAGAACACCCAAACACCCATACGGTTTTGATCCCAGAACCTTTTTACAGAGCAAGAATCACCTTCCCTTCTCTTTCTTTAAGGTTCCCCTCTTTGCTTGTCTACAAGGTCCCAATGGAAGATGCACTGCCCCTGTCTCAGTCTTTCTCCAAGCTAGAGGAAGGTAAGAGCAAAACAAGGTGACTTTTTGAAAAGGTGGAACACAGAGTACTAATTCCTGACTCTTTCCCCATTTCTCCACAGCCAAACGAAGCTGCAACCTCGAGGAGTACAGTTTCTCCTTGAATACTCTGACTCAGGCAGGTGATTTCAGGGCTAGTTGTGCTGTAAAGGACCAAAAGCTGCAGCAACACCTGGGCTGGTGCAGTGGCAGCTCCACCAAAACACTGCCTGAGGGTGCTGGGTGGGGGGTCCTTGACTGGAAAAGTGGTGATAAATGGTTTGGTTTTCTTTTGACACTGGGATTTAGTAGGTACACAGGAAAGGATGGATGCCCTTGGTAGGTGCCATGCCCATAACCATACCATAACTAACAGGTTATTGCTGTTTGCACAGGGCTGGTGACAAAGATGAGGAATGTTTATGTCAATTAATTGGTGGATAAAACCTAGTGTATGGATGTACCTCTGGGCAGTGGTGTATCTCAGCAGGTTATACCTGAGTCTCAGCTACCATGTACCTGCTCCCCACATAAAGCTACTTCACACCCCCCTCACAGAGGCTGTAAAGGAGCATCACAGCCCCTGGTGAAAGCCAGGGAAATAATCTGAGCTTTATCTCACACATTTCAGGTGTTTTTGGAACTCTCCCGAGAGCAGGAAAAGGATAATTTTGATCTGACTTTGGATGGCACTTTCGAATGGAAACAGCTGCAGCAGGGGGACTGTTAAAGGCCCCAGAGGCTCATTTATGCATTACTCAGTATTAACCAAATGCACATATTTACTGCCACTATCAGTGTATCACAGAGAGGGGGAGCAGGCTCTGCCTCTGCAGGGACCATCAGCCAAGGGCTCCTCTCCCAAGGAGAAGACATCCCACCCAAACCCTGCAAGAGGTTAAGCCCTACCCCAAGTTGCACTTCCAATGGCTGGTTGATGAAATAGTGTCTGCACTGGTGAGAGCTCTTGTGAAGCAGAGCAGAGTGCAACAGGGGACTGAAAGGTTTGCAGAAAGAAGGGTCATCCCTGGGGATTGAGCCTCTCTGGATGTGGGGGCATCAGGGAATCCCAACATGCTGCTGACCTTCTGGGCTACTCTCCCACCAATGTCTGGGACTATTTCCTATGATGAGTTCAAATACACCTATTGAAATTTGCACTCTATTTTTATACCCTTCCAATAAATGTCTCTATAGAAGCCGCAGCAGCATCCTCATCTGTTGTCATTGCTGGGGACCACCAGGAACAGCCCAAACTCCTTCCCCTGGGGATGGAGGTGCTGCAGAGGGCTCAGGTGTGGTGGCCAGGCAGTTGTAGCCCATCATGTTGAAGTGTCTCTGCCAGTCTGGCTTGGCAAGTGCTCTCCCCTGACCTGTAACCACGCTTGGGCGAGTGACTGTCAGTCCTTCCTCTGGAAACCACCCTGGGCTCCTCAGCCTGGAGAAGAGAAGATTCCAGGGATATCTTAGAGTCCCTTCCAGTAGCTAAAGGGTCTACAAAAGAGCTGGAGAGGGACTTTTGACAAGGGCATGTAGTGATAGGACAAGAGGGAATGGCTTCAAACTGACAGGGGGCAGGGTTAGATGAGCTGTTAGGAAGCAATGTTTTACAGTGAGGGTGGGGAGGCCCTGGCACAGCTTGTCCAGAGAAGGTGGGGCTGCCCCATCCTTGGAAACATTCAAGGCCAGGTTGGACAGGGCTTGGAGCAACCTGGTCTAGTGGAAAATCACCTTGCTTACTGCAAGGGGTTGGACTAGATGACCTTTAATGGTCCCTTTCAACCCAAACCTGTGATTCAGTGATTTTCCTCCTGTTGTCCCTGTGCCCAGCTCACTTGCAAAGCTTAAAACTCACAGAAAATGTTAACTCCAGTTCTCTTTACACAATCCTAGTGGTGGCTGTGTTGCAATCACTGCCTGTGTGTATTCCCCACTCAGCTTCAAAACATATTTTGGCAGTCAGAGGACATATATTTAGAGAGATCCTGGTTATTTCCATCGTGGTTGCACAACAGCTCCCTTTCTACCCAACACCCCTGAGAAATGAGTAAGTGAATTCACCAAACATTTTTGTCACCTGTTCAGACTCAGCTCCAGGAAATGGGAATTCTGTGCAAAGAAAGAGTTTTATTTCATGCCCTGGGGATATCAGTGCTAGTGAGGAACTAAAGCCACGAGCCTCCTGAGAAAAATCCAATTTATATGATCCATTGCTGTTAGTTTTTTTCATCAGCATTTCATGGTTTGTGCCTCTGGAGATGCTGCTGGTGATGCTGGTCCCTCTGCTGCTGGTTTGGGTGAACTTGTGAAACACACTGGCTTCCCCCTGCCCTGCCCTCTGTGCCTCTGCTCTTACACAGAGACCCTCCAGGGGTCTCCAGGGGACCCTCTTCTCTTTACCACCAAGCACGATGGGTCTGGGTCCCTTGGAGGCCTCTGAACAATTTAAGGACCCAAACAGTATTAAAAGCCCCAGAAAACAAGTCCTGTCTTAGAGAGAACACCTCTGGAGCTGGAAAGGGGCAGAGTTCCTCCCAACACTGCTTGTACAGTTCTAAGGAACCATTAGTCCACTGCTCCCTCCACTTCCTCAGCTTAGACTGACTATTCCCCATGATATTTCATATTTTCCTTTGCAGAGGATGATGAAGCATCAGATCTCACTCCATCACCTCCTGAACAAGGAAAAAGACCTATAGAGACTGCCCAAAGGGATGCTGGTTGGAGCTGAGGCTTTGTATCAGCCTGGAGGGAAGGGGGACAGGGATTGTGGCATTGCCAGCACACAGCAGAGATCTCCATGTCCTGGCCCATTGCCAGAGCTTGGAGAAAGGGGTTCTGTCACCAGCACAAAGCAGAGCTTAGCTGGCAAGAGGGAAAGAACAAAAGTTCTCAAAAAGTTCACGAGGACTTAGCTTTTCCACTGGAAAGAAAAAAAAAAAAAAGAAAAGACAAAAGAACAAGAGAGACATTTCCTGGAAATGAGCTGACATTGAATATCCCCTTCGGAGTTTGCCTCCACCCCTGTCCCTTCCCCTGCCTCGAGCTGAAGGGCTGCAGGAGGAAAACCATCCCCAGCAGCTGCAGTGGCTGCACCTGCCCTGGGATTGCAGGGGCTGACAGGATCCACAGGGGATGGCCACTGCTCCAGCATGGAACCAGCTCCAAAACTGCACCAACACCCTGCTTTTGGTCCCTGTTTTGTGCACAGCACGAGCCCTCTGTGCCCTTTGCTGCTGAACCTGGAGCAGAGCACACTGCCCGTGCCCAAGGGGGTATCCACCATCCCAACGTGGAATGGGTGAGGCAGCTTCTGCTGCAGATGCCCCACTTTCCCAACAGTAACTCAGGCAATAACTTAATCTTATTAACAGGGAGATTCTTATTCCATAGATTTAATAATGCCCTCTTTATGCAGCAAAGCGACAAAGCACACAAAGGGCCATTCACCAGCTGCCTCCAGCTCTGATCCCCAAGCACCGTGTCCCAAACAGGCATCCCGACAGAAAGGAGCAGCCCAAACCTTCCAGGTTCCTCAGGAAAACAGTGCCAGGTGGCAGGTTTGGAGTGCTGGGGACCAGGGGAGCAAGGCACGTGTGTGCTCGAGGTTTGGGAGCTCGCAGACAGTGTTTCAGCCCAAGAAAAGTAGTATTTGAAGAACAGTCCAAAGGTCTGGAGAGGATTGACAGGGTTTTCCAGGTCTGCTCAAAGCTGTGATAGAGGTGGACATTTTCTGGTTCAAATGCTGATTAAGCAATTCCCCTTCAGTGCAAGTAAGCAAAACCAGCAGAAAGGGGTATTTCTGAGAATTCCAAGGAACTTCACAAAAAGCAGTGACACAACATCCAAACAGCAGTGAGACAAACTTGTGCAGGGTGGGAGGAGGGTAAAGCTGAGTGATGCCAAGCACAGGGCTGGTGTCCTGCAGTACCCCTCCTGTGCCCCCTTCCCAGCAGCAGTGCCATGGTCACGTGTGCTTCCTCCAGATCTTGTAGCTTGGCTGGACAAAAAAATATCTTTTCTTTTTATTTTTTTTTAAAGGAACCCAAAGGAAAAAAAATAAAACAAAACCAGGAGACAGGACCAGCATCAAAGAGAAAGTTATTTGTGAGTGTTGTGGAAGGGAAGGCACCATGAATATGGAGCATCCCATGCCAGGATGGCAATGAGTGTCTCCAGCCTGGCTTCTAGAGGCTTCATCACAGTGCACACAGCTCCAGTGGCCATGCATGGCTGCCCCAGAGCAGAGCCAGATGTTCTTCAAGCTGAATAAATGAGGCAAGGCAGATGCTGGCGACCTCAGCAGCGCAGGAGTCCAATTCTCTTTTTCCATTCGCTGGAGACAAAGGAGGAAAGCAGAGTTGGATCCCATGTCCATGCGTGGAGGGCTGTGCAGGGTGTACCAGCCCCTCAGCTAATGTGAACCAGCACAGCACTTGAGGACCAGCATGTTGTAACAAGCATCTCTCAGCATTTCATTTTTAGGGCGTTTCAGCTTGGATTACTTTGCACGTGAAAGCTGAGGAAGGAGATTTTTCTCTAGCGCTGGTGCTTCCTGATTCGACTCAGCACCTCAAAACCCTTTTGAAACTTTCAGCTCAAAATATTCTCCTTAGCAGCAGATGGATAAAATATCAGGCAGAAGACGATGTGTGGCTGTGACAGCAGCCAAACCCAACAAAATATTTGCTTCAAAGCAGGAAGAAGGATGGCGTGTCCAGCTGGAAAAAGCAGGAAATGGTTTTTAAGAGAGTGAAAGAAGCGGGCAGAGAAGGAGATGATTGTGTAAGACATGATGTTTCAATTAGAGCAAGCCTGAATGATAACAGAAGTTCATGAACTCGTGTTCTAGGCAAAATGGAGGTGTTTGATTTGTTCCTGAGGATCTTCATCCTGGCACAGGCATCAGATGGTGTTTCATGGACAGGTAAGCAGGGCCATGGGCTGTGCAGCAGCTGAGCCAGAAACACACCTGTATGTCTGTGCTTATGAAGGATGCCACTGGTATGAGGATGGAATACACCCCTCCTGCAGGCATTCATGCTTTCCACGATGGGTTTTGGCTATTTCTAAATATCCAAAGCCACCTAGTCCAGTCATTTCCTTGGAGAGGTCTTGGGTTTGGTTGCTGGATGGCAGTGGGAGCACAGATGCCAAAGTGCTCGGCCTCACCTTAGGCAGCTGAGGACACGTCCTTGCTGGCACTGGCTGCTGGCATGGGCTGCAGCTTCCTCCACCCACGGACCTTGGTTTTCTTTGGCCTCATTGTGATAAATTCATTTCATGTTCTCCATGCAAATCCTCTAAAGGGCTCTCAGGATGCTAAGTAGGAATTCAAGAAGAATAACAAAAAGAAGTAAGAGGGGATTTTTTTTGTTGTTGGTTTTGGTTTTATTTTGCTTTAATTTGAAAAATAACTGGCCCTGAAACTGCTGTTTGTTTCCCTCTCAAGACAGGACAGGAGCCTCCTGCCAACATCATGTCACAGGCCTACAGCACATTTCACACAGGGGTTTGTGACTGCCTCTTATGAGGGACTGAGAAGGAAAAATGGGCTGTGGTGAGTAAATTATTGCACAACGCCTTCTACATCTGATTTCTTGCACTTGCAGAACATCTATCCCTGTCCTGGGGCTTTCCTGGAAGTTGCTGCAGCAAATACGTGGCAAACAGATGGGGACTCTGAGTGGGAGGGATGGAGAGGGAGAGCAGCAGCAGCAGCAGCTCCAGATCCCCCTGTACACATCCACATGGGGGTCCTGCACCAAGCCCTCCAGCCTGAGGGTGGAGAAGAGACCTTGAAGTTACTGCATATGTGAGGAAAACTAAAAGTTGAGCTGGCTTTAAAAAGTATCTGGAGAAGTTCATGAAAGAAAAAGGCACCCCTGGGGAACTCCCAAACCCCTCCAGCTTAGGGACCCCTGAGCTGGGGAGCAGATGGGGAAGGGACAGTGGTCACTTGACCTGCCCTTGTCCTCCTGTGCCCAAAGGACCCCAAAAAGCAACCAAAGGAGAGGCTGGGTGGCTGTTCTCTTGGGACCCCATTAACTCCCTGTTAACTATTTCAGTTACCTTTGCACATGTAAACCCAAGAAGGGAAAACTGGGAGAGAAGGAACTCTTTTTTTGGGAATGAGTCACCTTTTCTGGGTTACAAACTGGGTGTGGGCTAAGTGGCCTGGTGTATTTTGGCCAAGTGGCCAAGGCCAGGCTGGATGTGGCCCTGGTCCAGTGGAAGGGTTCTCTGCCCATGGCAGGGCTTGGAACAGGATGATCTCTAAGGTCCCTTCCAACCCAAACCCAATGCACTTCAAAATCACCTGCTCAAGTGGAACACAGATGATAATTTTCTTGATTTGCAGTGTTTCCAGCAGAAGGGCTGGAGGTCAGTGTTTCGTTCAAAACAAACACTTCTGCTCTGTAATCACAGAATTGTTAAGGTTGGAAAAGGCCTCTAAGATCAAGTCCAGCTGTTGATAGCTGACCTCCTCCTTCTGCAGCCTCTCTTCTGCCTTTGCTAGGAAGGGAAAATTGCCATTGCTGAGGAAAAAAATGCTGATTTGCCATTTCCAGGTGTCTCACCTCAGGCTCAGGTGCCTACAGAGCGACCCCACAAGGGCTAAACATGCCCTTTGGGGAACACACTTTTGATCCCACCTGGGAAGGGGGAGATGGAGCCCTGCAGGCAGGAGAGAGGCTCACAAGACACTTTGTCCTCTCTCCTCCTGCTGCTGGATCTGCTTTTGCAGGAGAAGCCTCTTCCAGCTGCTGGCTGCTCAGATGATGCCAGCCAGGAATGGACTTTTCTTAAGGAACAGAATGCCGGGATTTGGGGCAGGGAATGGGGGCACCAGGGGGAGAAGAGGGGTCAGGAGAGGCTCTGCTGGTGTGGGAAGGCCACGGGGACACAGCCAGCGGGTGTCCCCACAGCTGGGTGCTCTCAGAGCGGGGCAGACACGCTCCCTTTTCCCTTCTCTCCGAATCAGACGCGGAGTTTGTGCCTCTTTTAATTTGTTCGCTCGTTTTCCACGCGCGAGGATCCCGCACAATGGCTCTCCGGGAAAGAAGATGCGGGGTTTTCTCCTCGTTCCTGGAAGGGATGAATCACGCCGCTGGCTCTGGGGGTGCCGGGATGCGGGACCCGACCCGGGATGCGGAACCCGGCGCGGGATGCGGGATCCAGCCCGGGATGCGGGACCTGGCCGGGGATGCGGGACCCGACGCGACATCCCCGCTCGGGCTGTGCCACCTCCTGGAGACCGCGGGCGGTGCACGCACCGAGCATCCCTGCATCCCTTCCCAAAAACACCGGCCACCACGCAGGTTTGCATCTCCAGGGTTGTTTGGGGGGGGGATTTTTTTATTTTTTGCTCCAATTTTCTGAGCCAGCCCCTTGTTCTGCAGCTCAGCGCTGCCATCCGAAGGCTTTGGAGCCACGCCGAGGATCCACGGATGGAAAGAGAAGGTCAAAAAGCTGGGCCACGGGGGACGTGGATGTGGCTGGTGGCCACAGGAGAGCAGCGGCCACCACCAGCAGGCGTGTTCACTTCTTCCAGGGTGAAACTCTGTTTGTTCAGGACGTGCAAAGACCTCGTTAGTGGCATCAGACCTGCCCAGGGTTTGGGGGCAGATGGTTCCCGGGTCTCCCCTTTGCCAAAGAGGCGTCTCAAAATCAAGTATATTGACGATACTGAAGAAAGAGAGAGGAAAAGTGAACGGGTGTTATTCTAATATATTCCTCTCTCTCCTCCAGGTGCCACCTTTGTGGAAGGTCTGGTATGCCCATGGCAGGGGGCTTGGAAATAAATGACCTTTCAGGTCTTTTCCAACCCAAACCATTCTATGATTATGATGGAAAGGTATCCCAGCATTTTTCTCTGCAGTTTGGGGTTATAGGTATCTGCAACCTTTAATGCCTTCTCAGCCAAGGAGAGTGTTTCTGGTCATTTGTGCCTCAAAGCTGCCAAATCAGACTCATTTTTTACAGTCTTAACTCTCCAACTGGTCCCACACTGCCTTCAGCAGCCATAAATCTCTGCCTCCTTTCTCCTTCAAGGGGCTGAGGGTGCTCCCAGTTCAGGGCGAGAAGGAGCATTTAATTGGTATGAAAAGAATAACAAGTGTGGGCACAGATCCGAAACCAGGATTTATTTAGGGAGATTTTCTGGTTATTATCTACTTAGGAACAGAGGATTTGTCACAACAGATCAGAGCATTTTAATCAAATCTGGCATCCTGTATCTAGCAGAGATAGTGAGAGATACATTTTGGATATTGCCACTGGCATTGCAGTAACCATAACATCATCTGAACCACGGAGTTCTTGGGAAATGTTTGGTTTGCTAAGCGGGGTAAGAGCCGCTATAGAAACAATCCCTGTTTTTAAAAAGAAAACATTTTACTTATAAACAAGAGGAAAAAAACCATGTGTGAGTATTCAAAGGGAAGAGCCCCAGGAAAGGCCCTTTCCCTTGCAGGATGGGGCTCTGGCAGGGTAGCAGAGACCAACAGCTCCGTGGCAGAGGGTGAGAGCCATGGCATGGGGAGGGAGCCACATGAGCTGAGCTCCTCATGCTGTTCTCGTGTATAAATAGAAAGGCACTTCGTTATTATTATTATTATTATTAGAGCTTGTTGAGTACAGAAAAACCTTTCCAAAAGAGCTGCTTTCCAGTTCAAGCAGAGCTCCTGAGGTCATGTCTGGAGGAGAACATCCCAAGAAGCACCTTGAATCTTGGAGATGGGTTTGGGCTAGTCTTGGGATGAAGGGCCTCGCTGGGGTTGGTGTCGTGCCCCCTAAGGATGGTCTGTCCTCACCCCACTCTATGCACCCATGTTTCCTGTGTCTAGAACAAGGCAGGGCATCAACAGAGCAACTCACCTTGGGTTTTTTACTTCCAGCCCGTTCCCCAGGGACTCGGAGGGCACAGCCAGCTCCTGCACTGTCCCACTGTCCCCATGCACATGAGGAAGCTGTTTCCCACACCAGGAACAAGGACACCTTCCCATCACATCTCCAAGCTGCCTCAAGACCTCTGTGGGCTCGTGGATGGGCACAGAGAGAGGAAGATGTACACCTGCAAAGCACAGAATGTGGGTCAGTTCTCCCAGCTCCAGCAGAAAAAACACCACCAGGAATGTCAGGGTGGCTTTTGTGTGTGTGTCCCATGTTGTCCTCATGCCCAGTCCCTGCCAGCCTCCTCCAAACCCCTCTCAGAGAGCAGCACACAGGCTGGGCCTGGGGGCTCTCAGCCATGAGACGATTATTGGCCATTTCTCCTAAAATCATGGAGGACGAGCTCTTCCAATTGCATTTTTCTCCTGGAAGACACACCTGGGCACATCACGGGTTATCTTATCCTGTCTAAGCTCCTCTGTAACCCCTCATTGTAGAGCCCTGCTTTAAAATCTAATTTTTCTTGTCTGCCTCTCTGTTCAAAACCACATTTTTCTTTTATCTACACATTATACCTTCCAAAATATGTTCCTTAATCCACAAAACTGCACCCAGTAATGCCCAGAAATTCAGGACTGAAAGCATTTCTTGAGTGAATGTCCTTTACAGAGCCAGCAGGGTCAGAGGGAAAGAAAAACAACACACACATGATCAATATTTTTTAAAATAGGATTTGAAAGCAAAGCATGAGAAGCCTCTATCTGGTTCTAATTTCAAATGAAAAAAATATGGCTATTAATATATGGTCATGTTACTCCACTGTAAAAACAAAGTGTAGATAAAACGTGCAGGCTTAATGAGGCTCAGGAAAAATCAAATTGAAAGCAAATCTTTGAAAATCTCTAGGTAATCTCTGTTCCATTTATCATGCTTTGGCAATCAGAAAGTAAAACCGGGCTTAACGTAATGAGGAAAATCAAACAGGTTTTCTTTTTCCTTTTCTTCTTTTTTTTTCCTTATGCTCTGAAATCACAAAGCATGATCATCACAGAAAAGGGAAAAAAGGAGGAACTCCTGCCCTCCTGCCAGTGCACAGGGAATCTAATTGCCAAGGTTTCTTCCTGTGTGTCTGAGGAGATGATGCAGGACTGGAATGTTTTAATGGCAATATTTAAGTTCTCCTTGGCGACACAGAGCTACAGCAGTGTCTCTCTCCTGAGCTGACAGATGTGAAGGTAACAACAGTTGTTAACAAGCTGAAAACGTGAAAAAGCCACAAAAATGACTTGCCTTGACATCTCCACCTGGCCAGGTGAGCAGCACAGCACCAGCACCAGCCAGGCTGAGGACACCAGTGGGTGAGTAACACGCATGAGGAAAAACACATGGGTTTGGGGTGGGAGGTGCTTTGATGATTCCAGACCCCTGAATCTTCCAGGCACTGCTCTCTCTTCTATCATATTTGTATTATTTATATGACCCATAAATAAAACAACAGCTCTCCACCAAGGGACATGCAACAGGTGTAGATCATGACCCTTGTTGGAGCTGTGCTGGCCTCATGTGACAGTCAAAAATCTTTTCCTCCCCATCCAGTGGACACACAAGGGAGGTTTTTCCTTCAATGCACATCCATCCTCCCCCTCCTTCCCTGCTTGCACAGTCAAGAGTCACAGCCACCTTGCAGGACTGGGGAGGGTCCAGAGCAGCTGCCAAGGGTTAATGTGCAGAATATCCTGTGTCACTTGGGCTGGTTAATGAGCATCTCTCCTGCAGGAGAGGACCTGTGATGAGAATATACCCTGCTCCACTGCTGCTGGGGACATAACAACCCACCGAGGGGGGAGCTGGGAGGTGGAGGGAGACAATCGTCTCTCCTCAGCTGGATCGCAGTTCCAGCCAAGTTCACCTGCATTAATCTTATGCTCATTAAAATCAGTTGTTCTGTTTCTAATTCAACCAGTGCTGCCAAGCTCGAGAATTAAAAATTGATGAGCCAATGTCCCTGGGAAAAAAAAAAAAAAAAAGAAAAAAAAAAAGAGCAGCATGGATTTTTAAAGTAATCATAAAAACGTCTGGCTGCTCCTTTGTGCTTGACACTTTCAGCTCATACTTTCATGAGGGATGGGAAAATGTACTAAAGTTGAGATTGCTACCCAACTGGGTGACTCCAGAGGCTGCTCCTTCCTAGAGGCAGCCTCACAAGTGGCCTCACTTATGGTGAAATCCCAAGACTGAGCCCCAAAGGACAGATGAGCTCATTTGGTTCCTCTTACCCTGCCCCAAAACAAGTGTCACTGCTGAAGGGACAGAGAGCCCACCCTACAGAGCTCGGGCCAGGCTGTCCCCTGGGTGTCACTGCAGTGGGGGCAGGAGCCTGGGACTGATGGCAGCAAGAATTTCCAGCACACCTGGAGCCACCAGAGCAGCATCAGACCTACAGCAGAGATGCAGGACCTGGTGTAAACCCAGCCCTGAGCAGTGGGGAAAGCCAAGGCACCATGTTACACCAGGTCATGCTTTGGTTGGGTTCCAGCACCCACTGCACCTTCCCTGCCCCTCTGTGACTCTCAGTGCAGCTTCCCAGCACCCCTCCAGTGATTCCTGCCCTTCCAGTCTACACAGATAACAAGGACTTTCCAGCAGCTCCCATGGATGGAGAGAAGCACCCAGGAGGAACATGTGAATTAACAGTAAAAGCAAATAATGACTCTTTAATTGTGCCTGTGTGAGCAGCAAACTAGACATGCTTTTTAATATGCTCCTAATTAAGGTCATCGATGACAATAGCTGGGGAGCTGGAGACAAAGACACTAAACACCATTTATTAGAAGCAGATGAGAACTTGGAAAGGGCTCTCCAATAGCCAAAACTAAGCAATATTTCAGAGGAAACCAGAGCCCTCCCAGCCCACGAAAACATCCACAGTCTCCAATGGCCTTTGCTGACCCAGACTGGAGTGATTACACTGAGCTGTCTGGGTCTCTCTCCACAAAAGCTGACGTTTTTCCCCATAAAAAGGCACCATGTTTACAAAGTAAAGCTCAAGTAGGAAAACATTGAGCCAGACCAGTTCAAAACTAACCCTGGGAAAAGGTTGGGATTAACTCCTCTACAGCTAAGCAGAGTTTGTTTCCCAAAGAAGGAGCATAAATAAAGATGGATTGTCAGTAAGCACAGTTATTTATAGCAGGAATTAATTTCCTTCATGATCTGGATAAATACCCATTAGCTTTAGAGGTGATGAATCAAGTATTAATTAACCTGCTGGGGAAAAAATAATATGTATATTAATGTTTTAAAAGGAAGCTTCCAGCTGAGAAAAACAAAAGAAGGGCATGAATCTGAACTTTTCAAATAAAACCTTATTTTATCGGAAAGAAGCAAGAGGAAAACAACAAACCAGTTGGATACCCTGGCTGGGAATGTCAGTCTCTGCTTTGGTAACAGGTTAAAAATAAAAAAATTATGTGATCTTGGCATGTCTAGGGAGCTTCAGGGTGGAGAAGAGCTTGGAGTGAAAATTTAATGGGTGTTTTTCAGCTGGCAGCAACAGCCCCCACACCTTTTCCAGCTGCCACCCCCGGGCAGGGCACAGGCAGCAGTGCCCGAGCCCAAGCCCAGCCAGCACAGAGCCATCCCTGCTCCCAGGAACCAGCACACCCCCTGGCAGCGTGGGAAATGCTATTTCACCCTCAGACAATGATGCAGCAACTGGGGGTTTGCCTCTAATTCCCCTGATTAGATGTTCAAACCAAAAACCAGACCCATCTGCTCATACAAGCAATGAAAATCCAGAGCAAGCACCAGGAAAGCAGCAGAAGAGCCAGAACATGCTCTGGCTGTTCCACACACACATCAATGGGAGGAGACCTTGGCCCTGAGATCCCCACCTTCCCTCTGTCCCACTCAGGGGCCAGCTGAGCCAACTCTCCAGTTTTTGGAGTTCCTGCAAAGCAGCAGCAGCATCTTGTGGAGACCAGCGGGGCTCAGCTCAGGGTAAACACGAAGAAATACAAAATAAAGAAAGAAAAGAGAAATATTTCTAAAGGACAAGACTGTTTTCTAAGCAAAAAAATGCCAAAATGAGATGTGACACCAAACTGGACAGCAAAAAGAAACCAATTTCCTGGTGGCACTGATACAAGACCTGCAAGACCACCACAGCATCCAGCTCCCTGGGATGGCTTGGCTGCAGTCCTTCTCCTCCCTGCAGAGCAAAGCAGCTTCCAAGGGATGTAAATCAGACGTTTGGATGATTATTTTGCAAACTGAGACACGGCTCTCCTGCAGTCAAGTGGGGCATGATGCTTAATGGAGCACTAAAGGTCCTGGCTTAGGTGAGGTCTTCAGGATCACCTTCCATTGTCTGTGCTCCATCCCCACAAACCCCAATCTTTAACACCTTCAAGCTCTTTCTTTAATTTTTTTTTATATAAGGAAAAAAAAAAGCATATGCAGCCAGCCTGTTCCCGCCCATTTTTAGCTTTTTTCTTTCCCTCTGTATATTTCCCAGTTCTCTACCCACACATACCCACACTACAGACAAACTACCCTAAAAAAATTGAAAGAGGTCTAAAAAAACACCAGTAATCCAGGGCGTCATCAACTTCCAGAAATGAAAACTGGCTCAAGAAACCACAACCTCTTTCTGTTGTTGTTATTTTTCATACAGGCTTTTACGATCTTGTTTTAAAAAATAGAACGAATTTGCTCCTTCCTCACCCTGCTCAGTCCTCTCTCTCCCCAGCTATAACCAGAAGAGCATTTCTCACCAGCCTTGCTCATCTCACATTTCAGGGCAGAGCAAATGTTTGTGCATGGAGGGGGGGCAGGGATGATGAGTCAATTAGACACCTAATAAAAATCTGATTTAGAAAATTCCCTTCCCAACTGTGAGCGTGGCACTCACAAACCAGCCCGCCCAGTGCCCCCCTTGCAGGCACAGCATGGTTTCCTACAGTGAAACCTCTCTCCTCCTGCCTTAAATGTCATGTAGGATGAGGCATCTGCCACCAAATGTGAGAGGCACCATCACAGCTTCATAAATCACATTGCCAGAAGGACTTTTGTACCATCACCACTGCTCTTTTACCCAGCCAGCCTTCCCCCTCCGTATGCTCCTGTTCATCACCGTGCCACAGCTGATTAACCCCTCCCAGAACAGGCAGCCAGGCTAAGCTCTCTGAACCCCCTGGTCCTGCAGTCAACTCTTCTGTTGTTGCCATCACTCCAGCCCCAACTTTCTGAGCCCCAGAGCAAAGCCCAAGGGATGAAGCACTTGTCATCCGGATGGCATTTATGATACTGACAGCACCCACCACTGCCTTTTCCAGGCATGCATGAAATTGGAGGGTGGATGGGAGGGATGCTGCCTGCTCCTTCTCCTTGCAGATGGTCAGGCCACAAAGCACCCAAGCAGAGCCATGTGCTTCCTGCCAACCTCCTCTCCTTGGACGAGACCCAAAACCACCCACTGGTGGAGTCGTGTTGGACCTGCACGTTCTCCCAGAGTGCGTAACCTTCTCTCACAGCCCATAACCTCCTCTCCTAGTGCAACCATCCTGGCAACACATCCAAATGTGTTCATTTCCCATGCATGAAGTGTAATTTGAGCAGTTTTATATTTCAGGTTAGATGTTGATTTCATGGGACTGGTCGGGTCTAGACGAGCAAATGGAACAACCCACCCCTGAGCTTTGGCGTGTTTGAGCAGCAGCATTTCAAGCAGAACACAGCACTGCAATATTCATGCCACTAGAAACCATCTCCATATTAAAAAGGGCTGAATTTTTAAAATGTCACTGTAAAACCAGCTGTTTCATAACCAATGCCCTGCAGGATGCAACCAAGCTGGATGGATATTACAAAGGAGCACAAAGACACTTCTGGGACCGCATCAGCTCCCTGCGAAACCTGCCAGCAGGCACGTCAGCCAGCCACGCTCACCAGCAACCACTGGTGCCAGCAGCCAACTGCACTGGGATGGGGACTGCTCCAGCTGTGCTGATCATAGCCTGGAGTAACCAAAATCACAGAGGAGTGGAAGGACAGAGGGTCATGGAATGCTTCTTTCCATCAACAGCTTTACACCCTTCCCACAATGGAGCTGGTGGTTTCCTTTGTAGGACAGATGACTTGGTTGCACCAAGAGGGCCCCTGTTTCATCTTGCTCTGGATGAATATGCCTGGTTTTGTGGCTGGGTAAAGTAACTAAACCCATTATTCAGTCAAACTTGCTTGGATTTTTATTTTCCTGTTCTCCAGCAAGCCCAGGGAACACCAGGAGGGGTCCAGGCAGGAGACCCCAGACCCCAGACAGGATAGAGTGCATGGATTTGGTGCCAGTGCCAGCAAAACAGAACAGGAAGAGCATGAGCCAGGCAAGGATTCATCAGCCATCCCAGATTAATGCATATATTTTCCAGTGGACAAGTCTCCTCCTCTCTCCAGCAGAGTTCAGCCCATGGGAGTGCTGGCCCAGATATAAAACCCAGGTTTCTGGCTGCTTGATGGAGATAGCACATCCCAAAGTAAGCAAATGCAGGGGAAGGAAGGATAGTGCCCTTGGATCTGTCCTTTCCAGCCATGAAAACAAGTTAATGTTGGTGCAATTACAGAGTGACCGTTATTTGCCATTGAGCTTCATAAAAATGTGAGGAAAGATGTATGCATTTTAATTAAGTTCTGGGAGAAAAAAAAATGTGTACCTGGCTAGACTGCAGAGAGATGAACTCATTACTTCATCCAAGTCTCAAGCTGCTGCCTATTTTCCTGTGCAACAGAACGATCAGCCTGGGCTGCAGACAGGGACTTTAAAAAGCAAATAATCCTTCCAAAGAGCACTCTGTAATTCCTGCATCCCTAGGCTGGAGCCTTCATACAGCCACGTTTCTAGTGAGACCCATGGGCAAGCACTCAGAAATCCACAGAGGAAAGCTCCCCAAATCAGGGTGTCAGGAGGGGACACTGGTGGAGCTCAGTAGAGATTTTTCCAGCAGCCAGACAGCTCCTGCAGCTGCCAGACTTTTCCATGGACTGCCCAGGTCTGATTTTGTGCTACGGAACAGCCCAGGCCTGAGCTGCCCTTTTCATCTCAGGAATGCACAGCTGCGAAAGTGAGGTCGAGGTTCCCCTTGCAGAACGTGGCTCCAGGAGTGGGGATTTGTGGCCAAGCCATTGAGGCCACACTGGGATCACATTCATGCTCAGGCTGCACATGATGAGAGGGATGGGCAGCTGGGGGGTGCAGACACCCAGTTGTCTCTGATTAAAAAGAAAAAAGAAAAGACAGCAAAATCCATCCAGTGCTTGAACAGCAAAGTCAAACAAGTAAAACAACCTAAAACCTCATCTAGAAAGTTTTTAGGGCATAGAGAAAGAAAGAGCAATCACCATCAGCCTTCCCTCCCTCGAGAGCAACCTTCCACGCTGCAAAACACTTTCTGCTCTTCCCAAACACTCAGGCAGAACTCCTGTGAAAGTCACTGTTCCTCTAAGTCAGATTTGGTGACTCTGGCCTTGATAAAGGCTCAAAAATCTGTTTGCTGCTATTGCTCCCTGTATGACGAGACTGGAGCAGGCACATCTCATGATTTGGGGTGCCAGTCAATAGTCCCAGGTGTCGAGAGGAAATCCCACGTTCCCCTTGCTGGCGTCCCACAGCCAGATCCGCCAAGATCCCTCCCCAGCCAAACGTTTTCCACCCCTGTGGAAGTCAGTGAAACACATCTATATCCTTAAACATTTCTTTGAGTGTTTTGCCAGAGTTTTCTGGAATGAGGCACAAAGGTGGCCAACGGTGCCACGGTCCGGGGCAAACCCCTTCCATTTCACAAAGAGCTGACAAATTTGGGCAGCATCTGGTCTCCAGCAGTGGCCTTTGCAGGAAGGGAGCTGAAACAGTTCCTAGAAGCTGCAAGGCCCAGGACCACAGCTCTGGGAACTGCTGGCACGTCCAAGCCACGGAGGTTCAGCCTCGCCTTCCCCGTCCTGCTGGGAAGAGCTTGGCTCCAGCCCCAGCGGGCTGACCACAGGCTCTGTCTGCAGCAATAGATTTGCTAAAACACTCATTCACACCGTGGCCACGGCGCTGGCTGGAGGAACATATATCAGGCTTTTTGTCAAACAAACCCCATTCCAAGTGTCTGGGAGGACGGGGAGATCTGCCCTCGCGCTGCTTTGAAGGGTTTACAGTTCACTGCAGCACTTCAGAGCTCCAGTTGTTTCCATAACCAAGTCCAAGAGAGCCTGTGAACAGGAAGGAATTAGGCACTCATGCAAAGACCATTAAAGTCAAGGGGAATCTTTCCATTGACTTGAGAGGGTTTGGCTCCCAGCCCTGGATATCAGGGGCTGTTGTGCAGGATTTAGAGCAGGAAATGGGAGCAGGACTTTGCAGGTTTTCTCAGTATTTGTTAGGGAGTTTAGCACAGAAGCTCTCTGGGCCCGTTTCCCTCCATGCAAATGAAGAAAAGAGTGCTCATCCAAGATGCAAGGCCCTGGCAGACCATCCTCCTGCTCAGTCTGGGCACCTCCTCCATCATTCCTGGGATGACAGACCTAACAAAGAACAGGCTGGACCAGCACATTCCTATGGGCAACAAGACTTTTTTATGGGCCCCGACATGTCAGTCCCTGGTGCATAACTCACACGTGATGTGTCAGTCCAAGAGGCAAAAATACCACAAACCAGAAGCTTCAGCATGTCTGAAAAGCTTGTTAATCCAAAGCTCAAATTCCCATCAGGGATGAAGCTCCCACTGGGATTTAGACAGCATTTCACTGATTCCACTTCTGCCTGTGCAGTTGCAGCCAAGAGCTTTGCACAGGTGCCTTCAGCCTTTGGAGGGAGTGCAGGAACATGCACCAAAATGACAAAAGATCTGAGCTGCTTCCATTGTCCCATGCAGAAAAGCAAGGATCTGACCTTCATTGTTTGGGACTTCACCTCTGGAAAACAACACTTTCCAAAGGAATGTCTTCCCAGGCACCCAAAACTGCCAGCACATGAACACAACACACTCCAGGGAACTTCAGGCTCTTTTAAAGCACATCAGAGACTCTATTTTCCTGCTAATAGTAGCAGTGATGGCTCTCTAGGCTCGCAGAGAACTGGTCAGGTGAGCTTAGTGCAGTGCTGTGCCAGGTATCTGTGCCTGTGAGGGAAGGGTGGAAGGCATTGGCACCTGGAAGATGTTGGGTCATTCTCTGCCTCAACCACTTCATTATTCCTTCAGGGAGTAAAAGCAGGGAAGTCATTTCTCCACGCCATGTGCCATGGGAAAGGTCACACCACAACTCCAGGGAGAGTGACATGAGGAGGCTTTGAGCCTGGCCAGCACTGCATTCCCATCCTCCTGGGCCCTGGGTTCACAGCATCCAGTGGTTAGAGTTGTCCTTCCCACTCCTCGTGGGCAGCATGTGCCTGGGAGAGGAGCAAGGTTGCAGAGAAGGAGTTATTCAAACCACAGGCTCAGGAAAACCTCTGCCTCCTGGCAGATGTTCATTACTTGGGCTGGGTTTTGAAAAGCAGAGGTGACCAAGCCCTGCTCCAGCCGTCAGTGGGAAACAGAGAGACAGGAGTATCATTAGCTGCAAGAAACTTGAGCCCAGAAAGGGGAGAAAGGAGGGTGGAGAAGCAAATGCATCCTAAACCCAAACCAACTTGGTGACCCAAACCAACTGCAGAGACGAGCTCTGCTGGAGCCAGAGAGGACAGAAACACCCAAAAACCAGACTGATTTTGGTGGCTGCAGCCTCACACAGCCAGTGCCACATCCAGTGGGATGGGCTTCATGCAGCATCACCTTTCTAAGCTGACAAGAGTGATGTGCCAACCCAAGTGCCATCTCTGTGGAGTGCTGGTGTCCAGGTTTCCTGTGCAGGAACACCCATCCCCACACGTGGCATCCCCACCAGCCTGGAGGGAGATGTGGTCGTCCCACCACGGGAACTCGGGTGGGGCTTTTTGCTTCCAGAGGGACGTGGGTTTAGGAAATGAGCTTTGCTACCACCTGCTGCAAGTTCACTGGTTTAGAGGGACCAGTTGCCAGATTCGACAGGAACTGGGGTCTCATTAACATGACTGAGGCTTTGGCAGTGGGAAGCTTCTCCACTTCCATTTATAGGATATGCTGAGAGGCCGTGGCAGGAGTTCAAGGCACCACTGCATTAAGAAGTCTAGACAGAGCCTGGAGAATCCCTCTTCCCTGCCCTCCTGTGCTATTCAACACCCAGCAGCATTCCTCAAGCAGGAGAGATGCAGAGAAGTATTTCATTCCATCTTTTGCACCGCTGTGTCCCTCCAAAACCTCCTCCTCCAAAGCTGTGCCTGGAAAACAGGAGGTTGCCAGAGTTGCTGCACAAGCCAACATGAACTCATTTGACCAAACCCTGCCAGGCTGCTCAGAGGAAAGGAAGAAAAATTTTAAAAACCACCTAAACCCCATGTTTTTATTCCTACCTGGAATGAAAACAGCAGCTTTGGAGCAAATTCTTGAAATATCTGCTTTTAGCTAGTCTTATTCCTCCTTTTTCCTCCCTCTGAGCTGACCAAGGAAACCAAGGGAGCCACTCCTCTGCCCCAGGGCTCTGCAGGCAGTGTCCAAGCAGCTGTGCTCCCTGGTATCCACCACCAGCCCCAAAGGAAGCAAGAGACCTTTTGAACTTAAACCAAAAACTGAAATAGAAGTAATTTTAATTTATTGAAACATTTCTGTTGTGCTAAATGGGCTTTCCTGAGCTGAGGGGCATCTTGTGCAGGGAGAGCACTCCAGCAGCTCCTGAAATACAACCTGGGGGCAAAGCTGGGGGAAATTGGGCAGCATTTTCCTACACTTCATCAGAAATTGGGGTGAAATTTGGGCAATGCCTCCCCATCTTCAAGTGCTCAACCTTCAGCAGGCCTGGTGGCAAGGACTCCACCATTCAGCAGCAATTCAAAGGAAGAAAAATAGGATCAAATGATGCTTTAGAATTCCCAGGCTGCCTCTCCCTGCACAGGGAGCACGTCCATGCTGCCCTTAAGTGGATTGATAAGCGCTCTGAATCAGTATTAACACATGCCAGATGCTGGGGAATCATCTGCCACTTACAGCAATTACGAGGATGTCCCAGAATCCAATAAAGCAACTGAGAAGATGAGCATCTGGTGCTGGTTGTCAGGCCCCACCCAGAGATAAATCTGTGTAATAAAGAGGTGTGATTCTCTTTCACTTGAGTCATATGCCATTTGGCATTGGGTGTGTGTGATTCCTCCTCCCTTCCGTGGCTCTCCTGGGGAGGAGATGAACAGAGCATCCTTCCTCCAGCAGGGATGAGGAGCTGCTCTCCTCACCCTGCCCTTTCTCTGCTGGTACCAGGGACCACATGCTGATCCCCCAACCCCATCAGCATCCCCCAGCCACAGTTCTTCAGAGGCAACCATGAAAATCAGCCCTTCCCACCACCAAACAGCACCTGCAGCCTGAGAAACCACCAGGTGAGACCTTAACCCCACCTCAGACCTTGTTCACTCCTTCCAGCCATGGGCAAAACTCCTCAGCTCCAGACAAGAGGATCACAGCACCATGGAATGATTTGAGTTGGAAGGGACCTTAAAGCTCAACACATTCCACCCCCTGCCATGGGCTGGAACACCTTTCCACCAGCCCAGGTTGCTCCAAGCCCTGTTCAATCTGGACTTGGACACTTCCAGGGATCCAGGGGCAGCCACAGCTTCTCTGGGCACCCTGTGCCAGGGCCTGCCCACCCTCCCAG
>JAWWEE010000041.1:2400680-2434756 GCA_035221455.1 Xenops minutus
TGGATCCATCAGGGACTTGCAGAGCCAGAAGGTCCCCCCTGAGCCTCCTTTTCTCCAGGCTGAGCCCCCCCAGCTCCTTCAGCCCCTCCTGCTGCTCCAGCCCCTTCCCAGTTCCATTCCCTTCCCTGGACACACTCCAGCCCCTCCATGTCCTTCCTGCAGTGAGTGACCCAGAAGTGGACCCAGCACTGGAGGTGCCTCACCAGGGGACACATCTGCACTGAACGTCTCTGTATCTCCTGTTTTGCAAAGCCAAGGCACCATCTGAGCATCCTGAGCCAGCTCAGCACCCAGCCTAGCTGTGTCTTGGCAAAACTGCAGCTCTGCTTAAATTTCACTCCTGCTCTTTCTCCATATGCTTTGCTTTGCTTTGGAAAACCTGAACTGTCCAGGAGAGTGGTTGAGAGAGTCCTTTCCAACCTAAATAATTCTATGATCCTGTGACAAGGAGGATATGTGGAATCATAGAATCATATGGAATCATAGAATGGTTTGGGTTGGAAGAGACCTTAAAGCCCATCCAGTGTCACCCCCTGCCATGGGCAGGGACACCTCCCACTGGTCCAGGTTGCTCCAAGCCCCATCCAACCTGGCCTTGGACACTTCCAGAGATCCACAGCTTCTCTGGGAACCTGTGCCAGCACCTCATCACATGTTATCACTCAACAGGGATAAGTCATTAAATCAACCTCTTACTACACAACAACGATGAGTTACTCTCAGAAAAGATAACTAACATTTTTCTTCCTCTTTTTGGGTCATCTGAGATGCATATCTGTGGTTTCAACACTCTGCTGAAATAATACCAGGCTGTGTTTTTGGTGCCAGTATAAATTTAAGCCATCCAAACAAGGCCGTGTATTTGAACTGACAAAGAATAAATTATTTGCATCTGGCATAACTGATGGTTGTGTCAAAGCCCTGGCATATAATTCTTAATCTTATAGATGCCTGTTTACTTGTGCATAAGATCCTGTGCTGAGCGTCTTCCCAGAACAATTTTCAAGTTATTGCTATGGGCTAGCCTGGAACTTCCAGGGAAAAACCACACAGAAACGCAGCCATCCCAGAGCAGTCTGACAGGGATGTTTTGGATTAGACATCACTGCTCTGCTTTTCCCTCTGTGCTCCCAGTAAATTGGGAATGGGAGCGTGCCAGGAGGGCAGAGCCACAGGTAGGTGTTTGCTTCCATGTGATTCCCAGGACTCCAAATATCATGGAATATCAGAGGAGAAATGTTGTACCAGATTCTCCGGTAACCTTATGGTGTAATATGATATATTTTCCAAATGAAAATTATCTTTCAATGAGCAAAGAGGTGGGATTCTTTTTATGGTTGGTTTTAATTAATATTGATTTTACATGTTTAGAGAGAAAATCCGCCAGTTCAGAGCTGGGGAATGTGTAAGATGTGTTGTTTTTCTGAGGGAATTTTCATTGATTTTTATTAATCCTGCAGTTTGTGATGGCTGGGGCTTATCTGATGCTGCATGTTTTATATTATGATGCTGAAATAATCTATTGTGTTTGATACTCAAATATGTAACAGAAGACACGTGGCAAACAAACCCTCAAAGGAACCTTCTTTGTATGTACCTGTTCTAGCCCAATAAAGACTCAGGGCTCTATGTTGAAAGATCAATAGGCTATGAAATTTCTGCCTCCTTATTAGCAGAATTAATTTCAAAGGGGCAATCCACATCCTAGAAAATTTGTCTCACATTAAGATGTCCAGATGTTTTTGGTCTCTCTGTCTGACAATCCCACCACCAGAATAAATTGTATTTCCAGACTAATGTAATAGATAAGAGATAGGAATAAATCTCGTACAGTTCAGTTGATAAAATTAACATGCTGATGATATTTTAATGTTTCCATATAATCAAGGGGGCATGGATCATGCCTCCACCAGCTCCAATGTAATTCTCTTCTTTAATCTTTTCTCGAGGAAGAAAAACTAGAGCATTAGAGAGGATTATACAGCAAACAGTGTGTGCTCCAGTCTTTGAGCAAGTTGTTTGTGATGCGGTTGAGTGGCTTTGCCCAAAGGTATCTCAGCAAAGCAACTGGAGGTTTGGGGTCAGAACCAGCCATTCCTGCAGTGCCAGTGTGTCACTAACACATTGTAGCTTCTGGTGGAGAAGCTCCACTGATCTGGAGAATAATATTAACATATCAGAGCCACTCAGCATCCATATGACCTTACACAGAGGACAGGAAATCAGGCTTGGCTTAAGCAGAGGAAATCTGAGGGACTTTAGACCCAAGGCAGTCAGAATTTGGCCCAAAATGCACGGGTGGGTTTGCTGGAGCAGGGCACGGGGACAGGGCAGCTTGAAATAAAATTGTAGTTCATGACAGACACAAGGGAAAGATAAAGTCAGCAAAGGCAAAGGAGATGAAAAGAAAAAAGAAAGGGAAAAAAGTCTATGTATGGAGCCTAAGAATTATTCCTGTTTGGCAGAAATTCCTGCTTTGTGGTGGAATTCTTCAGGCAAAAGTCCTAAATGTGGTTGAAGGGGTTTAAAGACCCAACTCCCACTTCACTTTGATGCTGTATCTTAACGACTTACACAGCCTCAGACTGCTGGCTTCAGTCTTTAATATGAGAAATGCTGCATCCTTCTCAAACATCTGCAAGGGAAACACTAATCAGGTGCAGGACTAATTGGGACACATCAGCAGTCACCATATATGCATACAAGCATATATACAAGCATATATATACACAGCTCTGTGCTGTGAGCACTTGTACTTAACTTTGGCATAGCCAAAAAAAAGTGATGTTTAATTCTACGACAAAGTTTGTGTGAAATTGTTAAGAGTCATTATACACATTGACAGAAGCTATTTTAGCAAAACAACGAGAGGGGTCATACAAAGCAAAAAATATGGAAACTTTATAATATGAAAACTTGATTCCAAAGTAATTCCTGTAGGTGACCTGTGAGCTTTGCAAAAACCTGCTCAGGAGGAAGGGAAAGGCAGGTGTGGCACAGAAACGGCAACACAGAAGACACAGAGCTCAGGTTTTCAAGGAAAGGATTGTTTGACATTGGCAGGGGCTGCCCAGGGAGGGTTGGAGTGCCCAGCCCTGGAGGTGCCCAAGGCAGGACTGACTGTGGCATTCAGAGCTCTGGGCTGGGGACAAGGTGGGCATCGGGCACAGGGTGGGCTCTGTGGGCTGGCAGGGCTTTTCCAGCCTCAGGGATCCTGGGATTTCCACACCAGAATGTTGAAAGGTGTAGGAGGATGAGAGAGAGGATGCTCAGGTTTGAACCCAGCTCGTATTCTACAAAGTCTTACGAATCATTCCCACTTTCCTAGGGGTGACCAGCGCACTCGGATGTCACCATCCCACCTAGAACCTCCTGCTGCTCAGGAGATGGACCCGAGTGCTGCCCTTTCCCCAGATCCCACTTCTCCTTGGGGGCTCGTGTTCCCAGCTCTGCAGGACCAGAACCCTCCACCTCTGGCTCGTAAGTCACCTCCTTGGCAGTGATCTCAGAGCGCTCCTGGAGCGGCACGGCACGTCCCAGACGCCGCGGAACCACTCGGAGCTGTCAGCACGTTGCCAGCAGATTGATGGCTTTGGAGACCTCCAGTGTAGAGGGTAATGTTAAGGATCTGCAGTTACTCAGCTGAAGTTGAGATGAGGGATGTCTCCTTTCCAGCCCTGCTTATTGAATTTGAAAACCCTCCTAGGTTTGGCTGTCAGGGTTGTTGCTCGAAACAGACTGTTGTAGGAATGAGTTAAAAAGGAATGGGCAGGGGAGAAAGAAAAAGTTTAAAGGCAAACGAAGATGAATCTATCTTTTTCAGGTTAAGGCAGTGATAAAATAGAGATTTTCACAGTAAAGGAAAAAAATAATCCTTGTGTTAGAGCCTTGTCCTTAGAAGAGCTTTTTATACAGCCAAAAACTCCTGAATGGAGGAGCAAACTCGGAGCCAACATGCTTTATTACACAAAAGTTTGTCATAAGCAGAGGCTCACCAAGAACTGAAATGCAATTTGCATATTCTGTTTCACTAATTTTATTCTATTCCATAATGAGTAGGCTTCAACACCAGGTAAAAAGAGCAAAGACAGAAAGCAGACTGTAAATAAATGTCAAGTCAAAGAAACGTTAGAAACCAGAGCAATAAAAAATAAGAATAAAGGTTATTCTAACTTGCTACATTTGAAAGGTAACAATCATTCTATTACTGCAATTACTTCTAATTTTATGTATAAAACTATTTATATTTCTGAATTAAGATATTCTACTAATCATCTGCACGTTCCTTCACTTACCCACCTACAGCTCCATGAACTGATCATGGTGCAAACTTGGCCGTCGTTGTTCAAGGTCCCTTCGTGTAATCGACACTCTGTGCCACTTCTGCTACAGCTTAATGAGGATAAAATGGGAGAAATAGGGATGTGAACACAGGAGAAACTCTGGAATAGCTACCAAATTCAATCCTGAATGGCTGAAGCTGGCTGTGCATCTGGAATTTTGGGAGAAGTGGAGTTCTAAAACATAATGCAATATGAATATGCATATCTCCCCAAGGACCGGTTTCGCTGCACTAGGAAACTACAGATTTGTTAAATAATAACTGCATTTTTCATTAAGCATCAGGGAGGCAGCCCAAATAGTCTGGTGTAGCTGGAATGGAAAGCTCCACCCTAAAAAGAAGAGTTTGAAAACCGTTTCACCTTTTGAAATTCCATCTGTGACCTCAAGCTGAGGGGTTGGCACATCATTTGGACGGTGCTCGCTGGGAATTCCGTGAGAAAAGCAGGACTTTGTGGATCTCCTTGGGAATGAAGTGCTTCATTTTCTCCTCCAGAGGCGTTTTGCAGAAGAAGGCTGCCTCTCTCTTCTTCCAGCCTCCTGGAGGTATTTTATTTCTTCACCCTTCCTGGAGCTTCCAGTGCCTTTTATGGAATCCCCAGCAGGATTTTGGGCCGTTCCAGCAGGACTGTTAATTATCCACAGAACGGGGCCATAAATTCAGGATGTGTTCATAAATACTTCGCTCTGAGCTTCCTCTTTCCCTCTCCAGCCCTGCCTGGAGGACAACCCATCCCTGCCCACGGGTGGATTTCAGCCACCCAAGGAGCTGTGTGGAGCTTTTACCCCTCCAGTGAATCAAGGGAGTAAAACTTCACCTCTAAAGCAAAAGGCAAAGGTTTTTGTTCCCCTGATCTTCATCTGCCAATGCAATATTTAATGAATCAATCCATGGAAAGTCTCCAGGCAGGAGGGTTCTAAACTCACACTGCCACAAGTGGGCCTTTAATTGTGATTTACCGAGGTGCTTATTGCTTATTAATTAGATAACATTATGAAAGCTGAGCATTGGATGTCAGTTATCCATTAATTAGTTAGGCTAGTAAGGGATGCTCAACAGCACTAGAAGTGCTTCCATGTCCCTTGAGTAAATCAAATTACAAGGAGAGAAGTTCCAGAGAGTTTCTTCCACGTGGGCAACCATTTGTGTGGAAACAAACTGTAGCAAATATTAAGGTTTTCAGACAAAAAGTGGCTTCTGGAGGTCACACAAGTAGTACATGCACCATAAAACTTCACACAAAATGAAATGCAAGTGGGGTTCTTCTATCAGCAAATTCATCAAGTGACTGCAGGAGAATCACAAGTCACGAAATTACCTTTTTTATCAGAATTATCCATGCTAGGGCTGTGACTTAGGAACAGTTAGGTTCCAAAACCACCACTCTGGTTTATATTCCTTCTCCAAAATGGGCTAAACCAAACTTTTTTTCATTTGTTAACAGTTTTGCAAGTGGCCTTTAGAAATTTGACTTGTGTGAGAACATCATTTCTTGGAAAGCAATCCCATATTTGCACTTCCACGTCACGGTTAAAGTATTTGCTGCAGCTGGATGTTAATCCCAAAGACTGATTTAAATTATTTTCCTGGTGATATCTTAATGCAACCAGGTAAGGACCCTGCCCAGTTGTTGTTTGTCCTCCTTTGACATCTCCTGCCCAGCTGGGCCAATTTTTGGCACCTCTCAATGCACACAAGTCCTGGAGAGCATAAAAACAAGGAACAGTCTGTGTCATGTGGTGACAAATACAGTTCAAAGTGCCATTATCACTTGTTCTCATGGTGATAATTAATACCATCACCATTATCATAATGAGAAATGTTCAGAAACTGCTGATTGAAAAACTCCAGTATAAAAAACACCCATCATTCACTGCCCTTTCAGCCTGAGGGATTCTTACATTTGCTGTTGATTAGCACACAGTCTCCCAAATAATTCTGATTCCCCAATCCAAACTTTTCTAGTGTTCTTATGTTTCGCTTCGTGATTTTTTAAACTGTTCCATTCCGGCGTGAAGTGTTAGGATTGCACTTTTGTTCATTAATTTGTGATGGATCTTTAATCAAAATCTTCTCCTGATTTCTCTGCTCTCCCAGTGATGTGGTGACAAAGAAAAGACAAAGAAATTGAGAGGGAGATTGTGGTGGTTTAACCCCAGCCAGCAACTCAGTATCCCACTCATCCACTCCCTCCCCGTGGGATGGGGAGGAGAACTGGGAAGAGGTAAAACCTGTGGGGGGAGATAAGAACAGTGTAATAACTGAAATCAATTATTATAATGATATTAATAATAATAATAGTAATGAAAAGGGAGATAACAAGAAGACAAAGAGGGATAAAACCAATATCATTTTTCACATCCCCTGACTGCTGATCAACCCATTCCCCAGCACTGATCAGCCCCAGCCAGCCAACTCTTCCCAGTTTATATTCCCAGTTTATATTGGCAGTGCATGGATAAACTGGGCAGTCCTTGACTGAGGGTGAGCACTGAGCAACATCAGTGTGTTATCAACAGGATTCTCACATGAAACCCTAAAAAACAAGAGAGGGAGAGGGAGAGGGAGAGGGGAGGATTCTCCTTCCACCTTTTCATTCATTTTTATTGGCAGTCTGAAACCAATAAATGCCCCCAGCCTGTCACACATTGACTCCTCTTCTGTGAGGCTGATATGGCAAATCTAAACTGCATTTCAAAAGCATCACATTTTTAGAAGCCTCTAATTTTTCTGCATTTTTGAGGTCACAATTGGGATGTGCAAACCTAAAACGAGGTGTCTGAAACCACAGGTCATTGTACACCACTGGGAGTGTGGTCCTGTTTATATTTGGCCATATGTGCACACAAAACTACACAATACTATATGGTGATGCTTTAAAATCCTGTACATCAAACACATTTCTGAAGTGTGGGAATATTTCTGAATTATTCTGAATATTTTATAGCCAAAGTTATATGGGATGGCCTGAGAGTGGTTGAAATTAAAGACTTGCACTGTAAGCAAAGGTATATTGGTTGACCAGGGTGGCTTTAGTCTTTCCTGTGTTCTGAACACATGAATTGGCTGCAGCGTGGCTGTATTTGTACACACAATCACTACATGACAAATTAAAGAGGGGCACATAATAAGCTTAAGTCACCACAAATCACATAACAAACATCTGAATAAGAAAATTTAATAAACAGTATGTTTCCACAACAACTTCAGCCCCTTCCACTGAATCCATAACCCCCCTAGGACTTGTTCTGATATTCTCAATTCCAAAGTACACATTCCCTATTAAAAGGAGGGAAGCAAAAAAAGCACAGCTCCCCCTGCCAGGATATGTGTCTTCCTCTCACATTTTCCTCTGGCAGTTTGTCTTCCATGGCCAGAATTCCAGCCTGTGGCTGTTTTGGATGGAAAATGGTTTCCTGATTTGTGAAAACTTCCTTCATTTTAAAATTATTTCTAATGTGAATCAACGAGAAACCCAGTGAATGGGTGGGTAGGACCCAGGGAAGGACCTCTTTGTGGATTGTTGCTCTGCCTTAAGGCTAACAGCTTGGATTTATGATTCCTGCATCCTATAGGAATGTTCCTGCCTTTGGCATGAGCAGAAACTCCAGCCTAAGCCCAACAAGCTTCTCCTATAATAACTGGTGCAGTTGTTGTAAAAATAATCTTCTTTTTCTGTAATAAATATTTTGGTGCAGCAAAATATTGTCTTTGCTAGAAAGAAACCTCTTTTCCCAGCCTGAAACATTCTGGTACATGTTTCCCAGTAAATTATCCTTTCAAAGGATCCCACTGGGATTTAGACCATCTCTTCCTCACAGCACTCCAAAGTGACTTTGGAGACATCCCTTTTAATCCTACACTGCTCAGGTGTCAGAACTGATCTTATTTAACCATTTTGATAATTAATTTGACAGAGAATGCTCATACACCAATTACAATTTTTTTCCCTGACAGGAATTTGGAAGGCACTGCCGACCCAAAGGAATGTCGGCCGACAGGTAACTTAAATGATCTGGGGACTTCAATGACAGAGCAGGGGAACATTTGGCCACACAGACCTTCAAGTTCAGGAATTTACAGGTGAATAATTGGTGTTTCCCCTGACAGCTTCAACTTATTGCTGGGGAATGGAAGAAGAGGGCAAAGATTTCACAATATGCTGAATATAAAGCACGGATAAAAGACCCCCATGAACCCAAACAGCAGGTACATCCTGGGATGGGGAAGGAACAATGTTCCCATCAGAAACAGAACAGTCACACTGTTCTACAAGCCCATGCTGCCCCAGGTTGGGATTACCTACAGCTCCAGCCTGTACACACCAGGGGGGAAATTCATCAAAATATGGAAAAGGGACGCTCAGGCAAAAGTCCAACTTCTCCTAAGTGATGAGAAGGAAAAAAAGTCACTTATTTAGCCCAGTAAAATGAACAAAGGCTGGGTTAAAACTGCTTTAAATCACTCGACAAGGTGAGTGCAAATGTGAACAGGCATTCACTGGCTACAGATAATTGAGACCATTAGAAGGATTTGTCTCAGTGACACCTTCAGGAGGAGGGAGCTTCTCCCATAGCAGCAGCAGAGGCAAATAAATGATCTTAAATTAGAGCAGTCACTTTATGAACCCAAACCCATCCTATTCTTCCCTGGGAAAGCTGGGACTGGGTGTGACAGCCCCTGCTGTCCCTTTGGGTGTGTTGGGTATTTCTGGACTGTTCTGTGGCACTGGAGATGAGAGCCTGACACCCTTGGGGTTGCTTCAACACCCCAGGCAGGAGCAAAAGGTGTGGCTGCAGGAGCTGAGTGTATCAGTTCTGTCAGCACTGGTTTAAATTGGATCTGTCACCCAGGAGAGACATCTGCATTCCATAGGTGTCCTCACAAAGTGCTATACAGCACCTCACATCTCTATAAATATATATATTTATATATATATACACACCACAGACACTGCATACATGAACCCACACACATCACAGGCATGCTCGTGCTCTCTAAACAAGGAGGGGTTTCAAAGTGATGTGTAAATGTGTGTTTGGGATTCACGTTATTATCACATGAAACAATAAACAAGTGTAGACGAGCCTGTTTCTCTGTTTCCACTCATTCTAAACCCAAGTTGCAGCCCCCCCAGCCCCCCCTTTCTGCTCTGCAGCCAAACAGCACAGACCAACTGGCATCTTAAGCTATTTTCTTATGCTAAAACCTCCTGTTTTTTGCAACTCATCTGATTCCCCTGATCACAAAGAACTGGATAATATTAAATTATAACAACAGCAATCAAGGGCATGGGGAGCAAGAGGACCCTCGACTGCAGCCCCTGCATCACTCGACAGCCCCACAGAAGAAGAGGCTGAGAAGCACAGCAATCCACACAACTTCCTCCCAGTGCCCATTGTCTTTTTCAGTTCCTAATGATGCTGAAGTGCCTTCATGATTAAAATTTAAAGGTTTCCCAGTAACCAAGTAATTTGCCCCAAACTCCTTATCTAGCACTCACCACGGAGACTCTGATTTTAATACACCATTAATCAAGCTCCAGCCAAGTTTGCTCCTGATCCTTCCAATTACAGAGGAACTAACTTTGTTCCTCCCAGTGTGCCAGTGAGAGACCCTTCCCTGATCAGCCACAGCCCCTGGAAGCAGATGGATAACAGGGCTGGGTTTGGTGCACTCTGTACAAGGCACTGTTTGTTGGGAATTATGAATTAGTAAACAAAATTGGATCACTCTGCTGCAGGATAAACTCCAGCCAAATTCCGAGCCCTGCGCATCCTATTATAATCCAAACCATTAAGTGATTTCAAGTTTTATGGTGTAATAATAATGCACGGTTTGATTAAATGGAAATCGATGTGACTCGAAGGGGCGAGCTCCAAATCCCGCCACATTCCCCACCACAAACATTCCCACAAAATGCCCGTGCTGTGTGTTTAATTTGGGCACATGAATAGATCCAGAGCCTTCAATAGGACATCTCGTGCTCTAAGTGATGCACGTGCACGAGTGATTGCAGGATCAGTTATCAGCAAATGATCCCCGGTACAATTTCTAAGAATTCCAACAGATTGCAAATAGCTATGATTTGTCACACAACATCTGGTCTCTTCTCTCCGCAATCAAATGGACAAATGGAAAGAACAATACGGGCTGGGAAATCGCAGCTTGTGCAAAACAATTAGAGGGAAAGGGACCCACACCTTCCCCTGCTGGAGTGATGGAATTTGCACAGCACTGCCTGGCTCAGCTAAGAGAGACTCTGAGCTTGTGTGATTTCCACCAAAGGAAGAGTGAATTCTGGAGCCATTTCGATACCACACATCAGGCAAAACAGGATGGAGGGTCCTGTTAGTGCCCCAGCAAGGCCAAAAAGCTTCACCTGTTCTGTAGGACTGACCTCAGGTTGAAATGGGTGAGGGGGAGAAGTGGATGTGATCCAGAAGCAGATGCTTTACTCAACAGAATTGTCATATTTTACTTACATATATCATTATTATCATTGGTTTTATATATATGGATATATATCAATATATTATTACTATATCGACCCCATCACCTGGTTCTGAATGCAGGTTCTTTTTAATTCAACTAAGAAAACATGACAGCACTTCCAGTTACCTTCCAAAACAGCAAGAGCTGTCTCAACAGCAGAAGCCAAGGAACAGCCAACAATTAACTTGGCTGGGAGTCAGGAATATCCATCACAAAGCTCAGATTTACGCAATACATTCAAAAGGAAAGGATATATGTGAAACTGTTGAGGAAACAAAAAATAACAGGGTATGAACTCTACAAGAACAGCAAATGGGACAGATTTTCACTGACAGCGTCACTCAGAGTCTCTGGGTGGCACCGTCTGCTGGTAAGTTTGATTATCTGATGAAAAATCAGTTTGATATTTAAGAAAAGAGCAACGAAACGTCTGAGTTTGGCATCGCTCAAATCCGCCCTCACGTGTGAGTTGAGATGCTCCACGTTAGTTCAGTAAAAGTTTCAGCTCTTGTGTGGAATCCTCTTTTACTGAGAGGAGAGAGATTTGGGCAAGGTAAAACAGAGTTCCTTTACACGGATGTCCAAAGAAATTTGGGGTTTGGGTGTTTTCCCTTTGGAGATCTGCTCCTTTGGAGTGCCTGACCTCACCACAGACCTCCTTCTCTGTAGAACCTCATCACAGCCCTGCAAGCAGTGAAGTCAGGGCAACACTCAGGCCAAAAACTTCACTTTTTGGTATCCATCCAAAACAAAGTTCCCCCAGTTTCTACAGCTTTCCCTTCTTTCGGAATTTTTTTCTCCAACAGTAATCAGCAGTGTAACCAAAAACCCCAAATCACTACAATGTCCCCTGAACTTGTCCTTCATCCCAAACACAGTCATACCTTTCTCTAAGATTTACAACGTTAACCAATTCTTTCCTGTCAACTGGCTTGGGTTTTTTTTGGCAGATCCCTTTTGCATGATTCATGAAGGACCAGTAAAAGGCTAATTGTTCAAATTAATTTGCGTAAATGACTAAGCAAGAGATAACAAAATTACATCTGCACTTGTTTGGCAAAGATTCAATAGCAGCGGCCCTGTACTGCCAGCTGCTTCCAGACAACACTCTTGCAGAAATTAAAAGCTACAAATATTAATTAATACACTTTTTTGGTACGTTAATTTGCACTGAAAGGTTCCGGAGTACAAAACCGCTGAGAAGATGAACCATGATAATTAGAATTAATGGGATGGATGCGTGTTTTTTGCAGCTGAAGTTTTAAAAACCCATGAATGGAACCGGGAACTTGGAACTGACATTCCCATAAATCTCTATGATAATGCTGCTATTAGTATTAGAAGGATTAAGTGCTGCGGCTCCAGCGTTATCCATCACATGACACGCTGGATCCCATCTGTCAGCGCAGCGGCTCAGACATCACCGCTGTCCTTGAGGAAGCTTTGGGAATTCAAGGAATTGAGGGGCTCGGGAATGAATGGCTCAAACCTCTGATTCTCCTGCAGGAATAATGGCCAGTGCTCTGTACTTGTCAGCTCAGGGCTTGGACAAACAGCCCTGCTGGGCTGGCTGTGTTTGGGCTGAGTTCAGCTCAGCCCTGAGTTAGAGGTAACTCAGACAGGGAGACACAACAGGCACAAGTTTTTGTCCCGAGCAACTTTCTGGCACTCCAAGTTGGGTATCTCTGGCCTTGGCTTTGCTGATGTTCACCCCATTAATTTTGCATATTTTAGGGCAGCCAGCACCACCGGAGCACTGCTCAGAAATAAGAATGAATTTTCCCATGAAGTCACTAATGAGACCATTTCTCTACTTCTCAAGGTTAGCTGCACATCAGCGTGATGCAAATCCCTTTCTCCTGGAAATAGAGTCATGGAAAAATGAAATTTGAGATGAGTTCTACCTTGGAACTTCACCTGCAAATTAGCTTTGAGTTTTGTCTTAGAGTTTTGCAAACTTCTGAAAAATAATTGCATTTTACGTTCTAAAAATGCTTCAGAGGGGTAAAGATGCAGCAGCACCACGTTGCCTATTTTACTGATCAATTTTCCAAAGCTAAGAAAAGTCATAGAAAAGGAACTTTCAAGTTTTCAAAGGTAAGAAATGCTTAAGCAGCACTTTAAATTCCATTTTTAATGACACCTGTGTACTCACAGGGTGTAATTGGTGAGAAAGGGTGGACCAGAAGGGATGTCTAAGGGAGACCAGGCAAAGAAGATTATCCTGGGAAGGAGCAGCATCCTCCCCTTTCCCAAAAAGCCACACCACGGTGTTCCAAGCCCCCCAAAACAAGCCAACACTAAGCAAGATATGCCACAGAGTAGATTGCAAGGATCCATCCAGAATATATTGCCATTAGGTAGATTGGTGGGAAAAACTTCCAAATTATGCCATCACCACTTCTTAGACTCCCAGACTGTCATTTTTCCTGTGGAGGGCGACCATAAATCCCTCTGTTCTTTCATGGGACAGTCACAGCTGGCTTCAACCCATCCAGCTACAAATGTGCAGAATAACAATGGCAATATTTCCTAGGGAATTTTGTAGAATAATGCCAGCAAAGTCAGGTGGTCAGCAATGCCAGTTTATCCCAGTTTTGTAGCAGATTTTCCCAGGCCCATGGTGGGATTTTGGGGCTGTCCTGTGCAGGGCCAGGACGTGGATTTTAATGATCTTTGTGAGTCCCTTCCAGCTCAGGATATTCTATGATTCTACACAGGTTATTATTCCTTTACTCTGAACTCTTGGATCATTTTCATCTTCTACAATAACTCTGCTTCTATTCTGCTTTTATTCGTCTGCAGGGGCTAAAAAAAAAAAGAATAACTTGTTGTCCCATCTCTGATGACATCATTGAAAAATCAAAAGCTCCCCTTGACCCTGGGGTTGTTAATATTGTGCAGTCAGACTGTTCACGGTCTCACAGCTCTCACAAAGTCACATCTCCCCATCCCCAGGCACCAAATCAGAGACCACACCAAGGGTGGTGCTGAGAGATCCTTTTTTGCTCCCCAAACATGGAATTTCAGTGTCCCATCCAGGAGAAAAGCCTGGAAAGCACAAGTTTTAGGCATCTTTTAGAGCTTATCTGTATCACAATAATAAAAATATATTATATTGTATTAAGTACCGTGAATATGTTTCTCCTTGCCAGTAGTGTTGGGTTTACAGTCCAAAATGTTCATCTAGGTGGGCAGCCACCAACCAGCCTCAGAAATTAACACATTTTCATTAATATGTAATTAATTAATTAATAGAAATGAGCATTTTTTTCCATTTCTGTACTCTGAAGACAAAAGTCTTTAGCCCTACATCGAGATGTGAGATAGAATTGCTCAGTGAATGGCAGAGCTGCCACGTGGAGTAAACTATTCAAGGAATAAAAATCAGTGATTAAAGAGAAAACTGAATAAACTCAAGAACTCCAACACACAGATAACGTAGGAGGAGAAAACAGGAGCACGAATAACACAAAATTAATTCCTAACCACCTGAATTGTTAAATATAAAAGAAAAATGCAAGGGGAAAAAAATATAATTGACATGTTGCATTTGTGTAGCAGAAAATCCAAAATTCATTATTGATGCTTCTGTGGGTTATGATCTTTGTATTCCCAGTGGGAAAACCATCCCCACTATGGTTTGGGAAACTGGAAAAAGGAACACAAAGGGGATAAACCTTACCCAGAGCACAGGAAAACAGGGAGGCAGTGGCCCAGTTGGATGCTGGTGCTGTCCAGGATGCTGGTCCAGAACATTCCACAAGTGATATCCAACAGGCAGGAAGGACCTGAGAATTGGGTTCTTCCTTCTCCTTGAAGCTTATGGAATTGGAGAGAGTGCCAAAGACCACCAGAGCATTAAAGGAGCATATGAAGGTTTCTTTGAGGACAATCTCCCCATGGACATGGCAATGAACCCCTCCCAGAGCTGGTTTTCTTTCCTCCCATCCCTTTATTTCCCCTTAGGAAGTCAAATGAAGTACAACACAAAAACCTAAGAACATCCACCATGGTTGTGTTTCCCCCTTTCCTGTCACTCCTGCAGCACTCAACGCATTGTTCCACAAAGCACATACTCCAGGTCTGGGCTTGGGATCCATCCCTGAACCACAGCATGGTTGGGCTTGGAAGGGACCTCAGAGATCATCTCATTCCAACTCCCCTCCTATGAACTGGGACACCTCCCACTAGCACAGGTTGCTCCAAGCCCAGTCCAACCTGGCCTTGGACACTCCCAGGGATGGGGAAAGAAATAGGAAGAACTTCTTTACAGAGAGTAATCAGCCATTGGAATGGCTGCCCAGAGAGGTGGTGGATTCTCCATCCCTGGAGGTTTTTAAGATGAGACTGGATGTGGCACTCAAAGTCATGGTCCAGTAATCACAGTGGGGTTGGATCAAGGGCTGGACTTGATGATCTTGGAGGTCTCTTCCAACCCAGATGGGGCAGCCACAGCTTCTCTGCCCAACCTGTGCCAGGGCCTGCCCACCCTCTGAGCCAGGATGAGTTTTTAGTGATGGTCCTTCATCCCTTTTCAGCACAGACATCTCTAATACTTTGCTCCTGATTTCCTTCCTCATCATTCAGAGACAAACTCCACCATACCCCTTGACAAAAAACGAGCCTTCAGGGTTAAGAGTCTTAACCACCCTTTGTGTCATTTCCCCTGCCGTGCTTTGCATATTCTGGTTGCTGCCATCGTGGAAACAGGAGCTAAAAACATGGACAACGAAGCCCTGTGTTTCTCCAGGCAGGAGATGCACGGTGTGTCTCACAGGGGCTGCCTCCACCCGAGCAGCTCACGCCACATCAGTCCCTTTCCTGCAGGACCACGGCAAGGGTGGCGAGGAAGAAGTGATTTATATTTGTGCCTCAGACATCCTAATTCCCTCACGCACAGTTTCAATGGAAAGAGACACCGAGAGCTTTAGAAATGTGTGGCTAATTACACATCTCATCAAACGCTCGGCACTCACACCCGTGATGAGCACAAAGCACTCGTCTGCTCCGCCACCTCTCCCCTTCCTGGGTTGTCCTTTTTAATGGGCTCTTATGTAAAGGCAGTGGGCTGCTTAAACATTTGAAGTCTGCCAGTTTAAAAGATTTAAAGTATTTTTAAAATGCCGAATAGGTTTGGGGTTTGTGTGCTCTTATAATTCAAGAAAACCTTCCCTGGTACTTTTTATTTTTTTAATTAAAAAGGATCCCTTTGGGCTATGAATGCCAAGTTCTAGCCCAGAGGGAATTTTTATTGCAGATATAAACCCCTGGAAATCAGAGTATGGATCCATCTACTACCAAGCCTGATAAACCCTTGACTGTGACACTGCTACTGAGGGCTGCTACCATATCTGATGACAAAACTGACAGATTACTTCTGATGAGAACGTGGAACCCTTTTTGTTTTTAACTTGACCCTGAAGACATGTCATAACATTTGTAATATGTGCAATAAAGTGTCAGCTCTCCTGCTCTAAGGCTGCTGGAGCTTGGAGTTAAGCATTCAGTTTAGTGCTCCTACAGCTTTCAACTGGAAAGGAAAAAAAAGACTCTTAATTTCCTTTTGGACAGTCCAAACCTGGTAGGACTGCACTGATTTGTCTTGGCTAATGTGAGGCGGTGGCGGGGAACGGGACGACTTGGAAGAGGAATCCAGAGCAACAGAGAAAGCAAATAAAATAAGCCCATCAATCATCCCTCCATAAATTCAGGATTTACAGTTCAGCAGGAACAGTCTTGAGAGGGGATGGCAGGAAAAGAAGTGTCAGCCACCACCTCAGGAGCAGGGCTGGCTTGGCTGCAGCTCAGCATCTCACTCTGACCTCCAAGCTACACAAGGTTCATCATGAAGTGTTTTAAGACTCTTACAAGAGGAATAAAAATATCAATCAGTATCTCCCATTCCATGCACTGCCTATTCCATCAGGGAAAGGGATCTTCACCAATCCTGTATCTCCAATGCATCATATTAGTCATAGACTTACTAAGGCTGGAAAAGACCTCCAAGATCATCGAGTCCCGCCATAAATGACACTCATAAAAAGCCAGATCTTGCTGTGGGCACCACCTCTCCTTTTTGACTCAGAGGTTGTGCAGACTGGAGCAGAGAATCCCCGTTTCCCTGATAAACTTGTCCCAAAATTAATAGCTTGCAATAAAAGTAAGCACCAGGCACAAGCCCGTGAAAGACAATATTTTGCTGCCACTAACAAGGGCTGATTTCTTTGTCTAAGTGTACAATATAGTCAAAGTAAGCTTTATTTCCCAAGAGATGAAATCCTTCATTTATTTGTGCAACTTCCTCAGACTTTATATTCCTGCACATTTCAGGACTTCAGTAGTTGCCTTCTTGTAATATTTCAGCTTTTAAGCTGTTTTCTTGCCTCACTGAACTCACATAAGATACATCTGAAAGCTTTAGTACAAATTTACTTCGAATAAAGTCTTCAATTCATTTTCATGGCACCAAAAAGACAGCTTTAATAACTGCAATGACAAATAAACTGGAAATCATTCCAGGCCTTTTCACTTAACTGACAAGTAGAACGCTCTCATAATGAGCCGCAGGTTTTACGTTTTCTCTTTGACCATAATAGCTTCATTTAAGAGCGTCAGACCCTGACACTTCATCATTTATCTACATTATTTCTCATCTTCTTTCAAATAAATTATGGAATACTAGACTGAGCACATAAAAACAAAGTGACTTGTTATCTGTAAACAGCAAGATAAATTGTCCAGAAGTTCCTCATTTAGTTCCTTTTAAATTTAAGGGCAAGTTATTGGTTGTACCTTTTTTTTTTCCTCCTCCCATCCCAATTTTTTGCATTTTTTTACAGCCATCTTATTCTGTTGCCAGTGGCCTTTGTGCAGCCATCCAAATCCTGATGATAGTGCAAAAGGCATAAAATAATTCCATTATCCCAAGGTTGGACAGGGTAGCGCAGAAAAGGAAAAATAAAAAAAATAATATTGAAAAAAATCAAATAAACAACTTCCACGGATATTTCTCTCCCTCTGTAAAATTCCTGGTCCGTAATACATCTTGTCAGAGTAGCAAATGTGACACATCCAAAGTAATGAACGCTGGGGCTGTGACTGTCCTTGCCCTTAGAAAGAGAGTGCTGATATTTACCCTCAGCCAGGCCCCCCTTCCCAACTGGAATACATTAATTCCCATCCCCGAGCCATGTGGAACACTTGGAGTTCACATTTATTTTAGAACCATAGTGTCCTAAACACAATTAGCAATGCTGCATTGGTGTTTTAATTATTAGTGACAGAAGAAATTAAGAGAGGTTCAGTTTAATAACAACACGTGTTTCCATCACACGTCCCCCTGTGAAAAATCACTGAGCGTGTCTCCCCAATTTCCCAGGATGTGGAGACCCCCCTGGAGCCCAGGAAAAGTCCTGGGAAGCCACACCAGGATGTTTAACTCTGGCATGGGAAGGATTCTTTGGGAGGGACAGGGAAATAGAGACCCATGGCTGAATCCAACCCCCTCAATTCCAGCTGCAGGTTTTAAGCCTTATGTTCCAGGACAAGGTGAAAACTGGGAAAGCAAGAAGTGGGTAGGAAGGCTTTTCAGACTTGTCCTTCTTTTTCCTTTGAAGGATTTCCTTGAAAAGTACAACGAAACTACGGTGTCAATGGATGTATTTTTCATCCCAAAGGAGACTGTCACTCACCACTATCCTTGGGAAGAGAAGGAGCTGAAAAGAGCCTGGAAAAGGGAAATCACTAGAAATCACTAGGAAGGACCCCAAGGGATCCAGCTCATTGAGCTTTGTGTTTTGGTGGCAATTTCTGAGACACGAGGGCAGCTCCTGATGTGGAGCAAAGAGTCCCAAGCTTTGCCTGGTGCTCAGTTTTGGGGCAAACTGGGCAGGGAATCACAAGTTTTATAACCAGGGTGATGAACAACCCTTGGATGAGCCACGTTGAGTGCACAGCACAGAAAGGCACCAGCACCACCCTCACCTTGGACCTGCAGAAGTCCTGGGGTCCTCACAACCAGCTTTGCAGAAGACAACACCATGGTCAGAGAAGGACTTGAAGAGGATTCCTCAGCAGACCTTGACCTGTTTGGTTTTCCCAGGTCATTTTTATTCCAAGCTCTTCCTTTGCCTCTCTTCTCCGAGCTCCTGTGGGCACACGGGTCCTCTTGCAATTCAATCACGTTATCTGTGCAGTGCAGGCAACAATCAAATAAAGGCAAAAAGAAGAGTTTAAGCTGAGGTTCCCATCAGCTGCAATCCCATATACATCACATTTTAATTATATCTCATCTCCAGTGGAATAGTTAGAGATGCCATTTGATACAGCGGGGTTTTTTTTATTTTATTTTATTTGAAAAAATTAACTCTAACTAAATTAGCAAAAATCAAGTAGTAAAAGTTAATTGGGAATTATCTACTCCAAAATAACTCTTACTGGCAAATGCTTTGTGTGGTTATAAAAGGCTGATAAATATAATTGTATTTATGTAATGAGTATCATGTTTAATTTACTGTACTTGGTTGTTATACACCATTTTATGGAGCCCTCATAAGTAGCTTCATATTAAAGGATAAAAAAAACCCCACCATCAGATGCAGCACACGGGAAACATCCAACAGATTCCAGACAAGGTAAGGATGAGCAATTTGTCCTGAGAAAACAGACTTGAGAATGTGCCATTTTTTTTCCTGTTACTGTTATTAAAAATTATCTACAAAAAAAAAAACTTTGGCATAACTCCTCTGGTCAAATTGTTTAAACCAGAGTGGCACTGAGTCCAACACTGCACATACTCTGCATGTTCATACCACCTACAACGCAGAAAACGCTCAAAAAGAAGGCAATAGTCCTCTTTTATAAAGAAAAGACTTTAAAAAAACCCCCAAGATTAAACAAAACGCTGGTGTCTTGGAAAAAATAAATCTGAAATCCAGGCCCTGATCGCTCTGGAGGAAATCAGTCCCAATTTCAACATTCTTAGCAGCACCCTCAAAGCAGGCAAATAAAGAGGCAAATATGTGCTGATGTTTAGCACAATTTAAAGATTTCTTCCCTTATTTCTTTTCATTTAGAAAGATTTCAGAATGCAGGGTGTTGCCAATGCTCAGGGACCATGAAAATCCTGATTTCCCATTATTGCATGGCATAAGTAGGAGATAAAATTCCTTCCTTCACTTTGATGTGTCCCAAAACGCCACATCTTGCACTTTCCTCCTGGTTCCCATTTCCACCACAAACAGAGGACCATATCCTCTGCCTGGGAAAATTTCAGACAGTATCCTTGCCATCATTCCAAAAAAAAACCCTTCTCAACAAGTCATAATATTATAAAAATAATTAATATTGAGCTGGCAAACTTCCTTTCAAACTGGGGCAGCTGGAAATCCGAGATTCCCAGCTCTCGAAACGCACATTGAAAATTCCATTGTGGATTTGGAAGTTCTGGCTTTTGCATTGCTTTTAGGCAAAGAATCCAACCCAAAAATTCCTCCTTTGGAGCAAAGTGATTGGCAGCGCTGACTTGTTGACTTTGGAATACCAAAAAATCACCTTATACTTTTAATTAAAGAAAGGGCATGTTTGTCTTCAGCTCCCCCACATCTGCTCCAGCTTGGCCTGCTCTCTGTTCTTTCTGTGGGGGATACAAAGCTCCAAGATTTATTGTATCAGATTAAAAGTAAAGGCTATTAATGTCAGATTCCGTGGGGATTTTTCGTTAAGGCTTCTTGGTTTTACTTTATTTATAAATTATCATCTTGAGGCTTGTAAAAAGGGCTTTCCCCCCTCTTATTCGAGTGACATTGTAATTTATATTGCTGGTAGTTCCATAGGAGAATTCAATTAAGAATTACAATTTGTTTCCTTATAACAGGAGCTAAACTGGGGCTGTGCCTTTACACGTGAGCCATTAACAGGTTTTACACTGTTGGAGTGCCAAAAAACGATACATCCTGCACCAAAATCTAAAAAAAAAAAAAAAAAATAAATAAAAATAAAAAAAATAAAGACAGTTAAGTAATTCAGTTTGGATGGACCACAAATGTGGCCTTGCAGTTTGAATGACATTTCTCTCCCTACCCCAGGATAAGGGGCAGAAGCACCATGTCCTGGGATTTATAATAGCTCATAGTGGAAGGTCTGGAAAGTTCTCTTGAGCTGACCTTCCTCTGCTCTCATTTGAGGTGACCTGCTCTGATATTGGGAAGGAATCCTTCCCTGGGAGGGTGGGCAGGCCCTGGCACAAGTTGGGCAGAGAAGCTGTGCCTGCCCCTGGATCCCTGGAAGTGTCCAAGGCCAGGTTGGACGGGGCTTGGAGCACCCTGGGCTGGTGGGAGGTGTCCCTGCCCATGGCAGGAGGTGGGACTGGATGAGCTTTAAGGTCTCTTCCAACCCAAATAATTTTGGAATTCCATGATCCCTTTGCTCATCCTGCTGGCTTTGGGGTTAGTATTTGGGATCCCAGCACTGGTGATAACGTGGGCTCCTCCCACAGCCACGGTGGGTTTGGCTGTGTGAAGGAGGATTTCCCACCTGCCCTGCATTTGCCTGATTTTAAGGTGAAAGTAGGGAGACAGGGAAATGCATCCCAAAGGTCTGACTCCATTCGAGCTGCTTCCTCCAGCCAGCAAATCTGGCTTCGTTTGCCTCCAGAAAGCGATTTCCCTCCTGCAAACAAAGTGATGCCACGTGAAGAAGGTCCCTGTGGGATCCTCCTTGGCCCTGGCAGGTTTGGGATCAGTCCCTGTAGCGTGGCCGAGGCAGGAGATGTGCCAGATTTCATCCCACTCCTCACAGCCTGACTCACAGTGAGTCAGCCCTCTGGATTGCTCTCCTGCTGCCCTGAGCCAACCCAGCATATTTATTAGTTAATTAGTTTTCATTTCCTCCCCCTCGCTTTCCCTCCCTGTGCAGGCAGCCCTCTCCCCCGTCTTGCCTGCAAAGCAAACTTTGGGGACCTCCATCCCATAAGGATTCACATCACCCCCTCCCAAAAGCACCACCCTGGGACTTGGCTTCCTGCAGGGAGGTCCTGGGACATCCATTCTTGGTCCCCTGTCCATGCAGTGGGTGGCAGGGGGACCCACCCTGCTCCCAGCAGAAGATCCCGGGGTCTCTTCCAGTCTTTTCCCACCGAAGATCCACTTTTGGCCCTTCAGAGAACACCAGAAACGTCAGGTTTGGAGTTGTTTTTCTGGCCATTATTTTCTGGCAGAGGAGCTGGTGTGCACCGAGACACAGGAAGGGTGCAGGCTGTTATTTTGACATCCCAGTGAGTTATGAGCAGACAGGGAAGTGTGTTCAGGATTGCAGGGAAGAGAAGGAATGCTCAGTGGTTTGCAAACAGCTTGTCCCCAGGGCTGGTTTCACTCCGTTTCCGTGCTCTTCACAGACTCACAGGATTCCAGAATGGTTTGGATGGGAAAGGAACTTAAAGATCAACTCGTTCTAACCCCCTGCCGTGGGCAGGGATGTCACCCACTAGATCAGGGACACCCACTAGATCAGGATCACCCACTGTTCCCTGCTTTCCCGAGGTTTTATTCCTGGGGAAGTGACTGAGCAGGGCTGTCAGTCTTGAAAACCCCAATAAAACCTGGGATTTATCTAAAATCCTGGCAAAAATGAGGGCTGGCTAAAAAACCTGCAGATGCTTCAGCTGATGGAGGTCTGGCCCCCATCGGGATGGGGATGGACATAGGAATGAGGATAGGGATGTGGAAAGGGACAGGGATAAGGATGGGGATGGGAAGAGGAAAAGGGAGAGGGATGGGCATGGGGGTAGAGATGGGTATGGGAATAGGGATGGAAACAAGGATAGAGATGGGTATGAGCATGGAGAAGGGGATGGGAATGAGGAAGGGAACAGGGATAAGAATGGGGATAGGGAGGGTGATGGCAATGGGAACAGGGACATGGATGGGGAAGAAGATGGAGATGGGGAAGGGAATAGGAATGGGAATGGGGATTGGAACAAGGATAAGGATGGGGATAGGAGTGAGAAAGGGAATGGGGATGGGAACAATGACAGAGATCAGGATGGGAGTGGGAACAGGGACAGAGATGGGGATAGTCGTGGGGAAGGAGAAGGGGATGGGGAAGAGAATAAGAATAGGAACAAGGTCAAGGATGGGGATAGGAATGAGGATAGGAATGGGAACAGGGACAGGGATGGGGATAGTCATGGGGAAAGAGATAGAGATGGAGAAGGAAATAGGAATGGGGATGGGGGTAGGGATGCCAATGGGAATAGGGATGGGAACAAGGCTAGGGATGGGCATGGAGAGGGGGAGGGGGTAGAAAGGGAAAGGGAACAGCCTCCTGCCCACATTGCCGCTGTCTCCCTGGCTCATCCAGCCCAGGTAATGAGCAGGTTCCCTGCCCTCGGCTCCCCCGCCTGGGTGGGGAGGATTTTTCCAGCACTGAGATTGGCAAGTGAGGCATCAAAAAAGCAGACGGGAACAAGGAGGTCATTTTTATCCCCATGAACTGAGCAGTGCCATTTCACTTGGAAAGCACATGAGTTATCCTGCTGATTCCCTGCTCCCTTTGTTCTTCCTCATCTTGTTTCCCACAAGAGGGATGGAGAGACCTGCAGGAGCTGGGCAGTGTTAATGGGGCATGTTGGGTCTGATAGGAATCAGGTCCATCTCTATCTCATCTCTGCTGGAGAAAAAAAATCTCATTTTCTTTGCCTTTGCTGATTAAATTTTAATTACCTTGAATGCAAATGATTCATCAAAGGAACACAGATTATTTTTTTTTAAGAAGTTCATGTGTAGCCTGGGAAGGAAAGTGTTTATTGAGGTGTTCCCCTGAGCAGGGTCTGTTCAGTGCAAGGCAAAACATCTGGGAAGAGGCAGGGAAAAAGCACCTTTATTTCATTCCCAAATCACTTTCCCCTCCGTGTAAGATCTCCCTGAGCACTTGACAGCATCACACAGCCCATTGCACAAGTGACTTTTATTTTCCTGGTCTCCAGGTTTGCAAAACTATTGCTGGGAATTGTCCAGACTGGGGAAAAAAATGGGCCCTTTGCTGGTTTTCCATGTTCTTTTGTGCAAGTTCATACTCCAGGAGATCTGATTGCAAAACCAGTCCTGGAGTCAGGGAGGCAGAAGTGCAGGTGTTCCCACTGCACTCTGAGTGTCTCCTCTTTCATTTTGGGGTGTTTAATTCCTTTATCTTGCTTATCTTTCCTAAAGATGCCTCTTAAAACCCAGGGCCAGACTTGCTGGGCAGCCAAATTATCAGGGCTGTTAGGAAGTATCTGCTCCCCCAAAATTAAAGGGAATGGCAGTGTGGGAACACAGCTTGGAGTATAAGCAGCCTGTGCTATGGAAAAACACCTCAGCTTTGTATCCTGGTGGATTTAAATGGCTGAGGATGGGTTGCCATCACCATGGCTTTTACTTACAATCCCAAGGGAGCTGGTCCTGCTGGAATTGGGTTATGGAGGGGAAAGGATTGCTCCAGACAATGCTCCCCTGAAAACAGAAAACAAAATAAATGATGCTGTGTTTTCTGCCCTTCCCAAACCCGCCCCCCATGCAGAATTTCTGAATCCTCTGCAAGACCATGGGTTGACCCTGTACTGCTTGTCCAGCTTCTCCCCAGCCCCCTGCAGATGGTTGCAGGAGTGAGATGCTCAGAGGAAGGCAAACCCCACTGATCAATCCCAGCCTGGGGAATGGGGGCTGTGGATGCAGCAGCACAAGGATGCTGCTCCCCACGCAGCAGTGGGAGCCTTGGGGTGAGGGGCAGCCAGGCAGCCATCCCCCAGGAACCAGACACTGCCAGGAGCACATAAAAGGGATGGGACTGGCTGCCTGCCTGTGGAAAACCCCAGCTCCCTCCTCACCACCCGATCTTCTCACCTGGAGCTGTTTGCAGTGTCTTCTCCCCCATTAGCACAAGCAAAGCTAAGCTGGCTGGATGCTGCTGTGGCTGCACTCAGCTGCTGCTGCTGGGACCTGAAGCTGCTTTTGATGCCATCCCCTGCTCTCCCATGGCACCTGGAGCAGGAGCAGCAGTGCTGAGGCCAGCCTGGCACCTCTCAGCCTCCAGCACAGACGTGTCCCAGTAGCCTTTCATCAGCTGGGCACCAGTGGGCTCAGCCCTGTCTCGCAGCCATCGCGCCCCTTCCGTGGCTCAGCCATGGAAATTCCCATGCCAGCCATTCCCTGGGCTCATGACTCGTGCTGGGTGTCGTGAGAATGGTCCTTTTGCGCCCCTAATCGTCCACTTTTCCAGCTCATAGCAAAAAAACCCCCACCCAAAACCCCAAGCCGAGCCCCCAAACACCCGCTGAGCTTCGCAAACGCAGAGGCACGAAAATAATCGATCTGCAGATGCTTATAACACATCTGCATAATGCAGGGATGTTATTAATTGCCAATTAGTAGTCCAACAGGACTAATGGCACCAGGCACAGGTGGAGAACGTGCAGCTGGGGCTCTGCAACTGGGAAAAACACCCGGTGCTGTGTAATTAAATGTCTTCTCCACGCTCACCCCACCGGCTGGTCCAGGGAACTTCTGTAGGAAGCTTCCCACGCCTCCAGGATGGGGCAGTGCTTGGATGGGGCAGCTCCAGGATGGGATGTTGCTGGTCCTACAGGTGTGTTATCCTTCCCTGCTGTTGCTGGGATGGCTGGGAAGGATGGCATTTCTCCATGGCACGTAGGGCAGGAAGGAGCAGCACAAGCCTGGGCGCTGGTAGGAGCTTGGAGTGATCCCTGTGGAGGTGGTTGGGGAGTCTGAGGGGTGAGAGGAGGTATCAGCTTAGGCTGGGTGTGAAGCCCAACACAGGTCTGGTATTCTTCATGCAACAGCTTAAGATCCAGCCCCGTCATAAACACAAGCAGGGGAATGTGATAAATCCGATCCGGCTCCGCAGGTAGGGCTGCTTGCTGAGCTTGGAGATGGAGAAATGGAAAAGGCTCGTTCTACCTTGGAAACTGGCCTGATTAGACTTGAAAAAATACGGATTTATACTTGGAAAATAAATACTGTGAGCACTGTTTCTCTACTTGGTTTGGCTGATCACCTCCTAGGAGCTGGGCAGATACATGTCTGCAGCAGCATCCCATAACCCTGAGGAAATATTCCCATATTCCTAGGAAATATTCCCATATTCCTAGGAAAAATTCCCATATTCCTAGGAAAACCTCAGCCATGGGACATATTGATTCTTGGCCATGGAAGGAGGGGAAAATCCCCACTGTGGGTGAGGGTGGATGGGGAGGTGGCACCACCCTTCACACCAGGGGTACAGTCTGTGCCAGGCACGGGGGTCCTGGCTGCTCCACGGAATGATGCAGCTCTTTCCTTACACACAGAGCACAAAGTTTGAGGTTTATGATATTTAGTTTTATTTGAGGGGGGTCCTTTTTGGTTTGTGGGTGATGAGTTGGAGCAGCTGGTGCCAGGGGAGCCGTGGGAAGCCACAGGCTCTCCAGAGCACTGTGGTGCTGGCTAGAGCCATCAATTCCTGCTCTCACAGGCCAAACCCTTCCCTTCTTCAAGGCTGATCATGGATGGGGTGATCAGTCATGCTGAGGTGGGGAAGGCAGAGCTGCAGAGGGGGGCTGGTTCTTCTATCCCAGGGCTGCACTGAGGGAGGAAGATCCACCCCAGCAATGGGGACCTGGATCCCACTGGACCCCACTGTGGGAAGCAGGGACTCTCCAGTTAAGCCAACAAGAACCAGCCTAAACCACAGACCAAAGGAGGTGCAGTTTCACATCAGGACATGGTGCAGTCTGGGTTGCAGGATGCTCCCAGCCCACCTCCAGCCCTTCCCAGGGAGAAGTGCCAGGGCATGGGATGCCCCAGCCATGGGAATGCAAAGCCATCCGAGGCTTGCAGTGTTTGCTGGCTGCATCCTCAGCTCTGAGATGCAAAGTGCTGGGTCAGCACAGAATTCCCATTATTAATTAGGCTCCAGGGCAATGCAGCATCTCTCTAATCAATGGTGATGTAAAATGAGTCACTCCAAGTGTGTGCTGAGGGTCTCTGTAAATCAGGGGGGTGGGATGTGTTGTCATATCCAAGAGGAGGAGGGAGGTAAGTGGCTTCCCACTGCCAGAGGGCAGGGCTAGATTGGATATTGGGAAGGAATTCCTGGATGGAAGGGTGGGCAGGCCCTGGCACAGGTTGGGCAGAGAAGCTGTGGCTGCCCCTGGATCCCTGGAAGTGTCCAAGGCCAGGTTGGACAGGGCTTGGAGCAACTTGGGCTAGTTGAAGGTGTCCCTACACATGGCAGGGGGTCCCTTCCCATGGCTTTAAGGTCCCTCCCAACCCCAACCATTCTGTGATTCTATTAGGAAAACCTGCTAATTTGTTGATGAGTTAAAAATCAGAGCAGTTTAAGCCATTCAGGTACTTCTATACTCACCTGATTCTCCAGACCAAGCTTTTCCCTTCAGGCAGCAACACCTTTTCTGCTCTGCACAGTATTCCCTGCCCTGGTGCTCATCCCCTGCTGGTGACAGAGGGTTAATAAGGACATCAAGGAAGGAGGGAGTTGGAAAACAGCTGAATTTTCTGCTGATAAGAGACTCCTCCTTCTGAACCTCATTAAAACTATTCTGATTATTTCCTTGCTTAAAAAATAATATATCTTACTGTTGGTTCCCCAGCAAGACAATGAGTTTTCTGGTGTGAATGGGATGAACTGTCACTGACTCCTCGAGCAGTACTGGAGGGCAGATTGACTCAAAGATCAAGCTCTGGTGCAGAAACCCATGTTTAAAATGCATTTTATACAGAGACAATAGAACATACCTGAGGCCCCAGTGCCATAATTTCATCTTAATTTTACCTGAACATGTTTGTTCTGCAGACAGACACAGACCCCTGGGAAAACACACTTAGGGGTTCTTCTGTTACTGCAAGGGATTCACTGATTCTCCCTATTTTATATCCTGCTGGTGAAAAAAACCCTCAACATTGGTGTTGACTTCCAACACAGTGAGAAAGCAGGGAGTGAAGCTGACAAGCAGATAAGGCCCAAATATTTCAAGCTGTTTGATGGTAAAAAAGCCAGAGGAGGAGGCAGGTGATCGATCTGGGTGTCAATTGCCCAGATCCAGCAGACACATCCATCCTGGAAACATTAGGAATGGAGCAGCTGCACCTTCAGGGCCCCTCTTAGCTCCTCCATTTGTTCCGATTTATTTTCTTTATTTTTAATTTATGCTGCATTTATTGCAGAATAAGCTGTTTAAGACATTCCTGCGGTGCAGCTCCCTCCAGGAGCACTGTGTTCCAAAATCATTACTTCTCTTACCAAACACTGTGTCCACAGAGAGCTGCCCCAGCAGAGTTATTGCCACCAGCCCCTTCCCAGGGGCAAGCACAGAGCCAAGGTTGAGATGACCCCGGTGAGCAGCAGAGATGAATATGTCAGGAAGAGGAAAAACAAATAGAAACACACAGAAAAAACCCTCTGGAAAAGCTGAGCAGGGATGTGGTGCCACAAAAGCTGCCTGGGAAGGGGAAGGATCTTCCCCACTGGCTGAGTCTGTGATTAAACACGCACACCTTCAGCACCTTTACTGGTGGGAAGCAACATCTCTCTGCTCTGCACCACCCCAATTTATTGGTGCTTTTTAATTAACAATTTCAGTTCTGGATTGAGGATGAAAGAGCTTTTCCCCCTGAGGTCGTGGCTGGTTTTTCCTCTTTTCCCTCTTGAACTTTTTAGGGAAGGGCTGTGGAGCCAACATTTCCTCCATCATTTTCCTCCCTCTCCCTCTGCAGTGCCCTTGTCACCTGAAAACACACAAAGCCAAAGTGTCCCCTCCTTCCCATGACTTGGCACTTCCAGTGCCATCCAAGGCCCTTCTCAAAGCCATGATGTCACCCATTACATGCCCCCAGGATACACAAGCCTCCATCCTTCCCTGCTTTAACAGTTCTACTTTATCTTTCTACTAAAACACAGCCATAATTCTCCAGCCTGGCTGCCTGTGGTTTTCCCTGGGACCAGATGCACCCTTGTTAGTGCAAATGGCAATCAAGGTTGTATAATTTCCTCTAAATAGTTGAAATCACTGGTGGTGCAGACACAGAGGAGTGAGGCAGCCTCCTCCATGGAGGGATATCATGTACACTACAATTAACTCACGAGGTACTTATTAGCTACTGATAAATTAATGCTTCTTTTTTTTCAGAGTATTTAGTCTTGAGGATAAAGGGGTCCCAACTTCCATCACAGCCTCCCATGCCAAAAAAATGGGAGATTGGCCATTTTCTTTTCTGGTCTGGATGAACTGGTACTGGGCTGAGAGTTGGAAGTTTGGGGTCCATCTGGGTTTTTCCCATCGATAGAAGGAAGCACAAAGCCCATAATTTTCTCTGATTTGTAAACAACCCTTTTCCCATCCACTGTCATGCTTTTAAATTATACAGGGAGACCTACACCAGCTGTCAGTGGTTTAACTGGGCAGAGGAGCTATTGCAAGATTGGGAAAATGTTACAGCAGCTTTGGAGGGAGGTCTAAACCCTCTGCCTTGGGTTTGGGTGCTTGGCCCAGCCAACAGCAAAGGGAACATCTGCACCTCTTCCCAGTCCTTCTGGTTGGTTTGCATTGCACTGTCTGCTAACAGTAGACCAAAATATAATAAAAGTTCCTCTCTTTGAAAGCCATTAAAATAAAATAAAAAACCCTCTGCAAACAATCTGCATTTTATCTTCTTAATGCCTCTAAAGCCTCCACTTGTCTCCAAAAATAATTGCACTCAGCAAGGGTTGAAGAATATTCTTTCCAAATCGTGGACCAGATGTTCCACTGAGACCACTACACAGTTAACTACCAATAAAGTAATTCAACAAACTAAATACTGATTAAATAATGCACACACACAGCCTGGCGTCGTTTGCAGACAAGAGATGTGATTTGCTGTTATTTAACCTTTAACGACACCGGCTGTTCCCTTCCTCCTTGGCAAGGGCGAGTCTGGATGTTGGAGAGGGTTGTTTTGGTTTTACTATCTTGGAAATCAGATCTTATAAACTCAACACAAGCTGAGCCACTGCTCGGCCGGCCAAAAACCCCCAGTGTTGCTCAAGAGGTCAGTGCTGTTTTCCAGTCCCTCCCAGCATGTCCAAGACAAACAGCCCCGTGTCACCCGCTCTGCAGGGACGTGCAGGCAGCCCTGCCCTTGTGCTGGCTGTGTGCAGGTCACCACCACCTTTCCCCATGAGCTCTGCTTGCCACAGACCTCTTTTAGGCTCCCAGGTTGGTGTCCATCAGTGGGATTTCAGATCATGGAGCATGGGGAGCGCAGTGGAGACTCTCAGCCCCGCACACTGCCCAAGGGCTCATGACTTGCTCACCATCCTGGGACAACAGTCTGGTATTGGGATTGATCATGGGAAGCTGCCACAGCCCCTCGAGGCTTTGCTGTAAGCAACACACCAGCTCCAGAGATGCTTAGGGAAGAGAAGGAGGAGGGAAGCAAGGAGTGGTGGGCCCTGGCACACGACAGAGAATCCACCCTTGAACAGTGAGGGTGGATTCCTCCAGTTTGTGCTTAGCAGTGCAAAAACTGATTGCCAAGTGGGATGGGAACCACCCGGCCTCCCGAGCCCAGAGCAGCTGGGAGCTTGCTGAGAGCATGGGATGAGCCTGGAACAGCAGCCGGGAGAGGTAGATGGGAGGAGAGAAATGAAGCCAGGAGCTGATGGGAGCTGCTGCCAGAGCCCAGCAGGTTGGATGGGGAAGTGTTAGAGGTGTCATGCCTGGGGCAGCTCTTACCTTCTGCCTTCCCTGTCTTGAGGCAAAGGAGGCTCCAGACTCATTCCCGCTTTGCATGTTTCTAAACATTTCCTTTTATACCCTGTAATTGCATTTTTGTACCAAAAATCCTCTGGAGTGAACAGCCTTCCTCTCAGAAAAGACTCATCTCCAATGCAAGTGGAGAGGCACTAATTGCCCTATCAAGGTCTCCAGGGCTTTCCTTTGTATTGTTAGCTATCAAAAATGTGTTCTTAATTTCAGCACTTAGCCCAAATATTTCATTGTTAATTACAAGCCAAGGCAGAGCGTGAGACAGCCCAGAGCAACAGCGAGCACTTTTCTCACCAAACCAGCACAGCACACACTGGGGAGGGATCTCACACAATGTGGTGGTGGGAAACCCCCAGTCCTGGGGGGTTCAGGCACAGGGGACGCCACCAAACACCTTGTGAGAGGCACCACCTTCCCTAGGAAATAAAGCCCAGCCCTGGCACGAGGGTGGGAAATGCACCTTGGGGACCACAATGACCATGACCAACAAAACAGCAACCACCACCACCATGACCATCATGAAGGGAGAAGATGGATATGGTGTTCTGAGTCCTGACTGGACCAGCCAGATCAGGAACAGGACTGGAACTGTGAGTCTGTGCCACGATGTGCTCAGGCACATCCCGACTGTGAAGCACCAAATGCAGAACTTGGCTCCTGCAACTCGTGTTTTTATTTTGTCTGTAATGTTGTGTATCTGCCTTGGTGTTTAATCCTTGTAATTAATGACAGTGAGAAAGGGATAGTTCTCATCTCCTCCCTTTCCCAAACATTACAATGTGCAGGGTGGGACCAGGGCAGCTCTGCAGCATTTCAAGTAAAAAAGACAAAAAGCAGCAGACAGAGGCATTTACCTTTTGGCAAGTTAAGAGGAGTCCCTAAGGAAGATGATTTTTAAATCCATACCGTGTGAAAGAATTCAAATGACATACTTACAACTCCAAATATTGTAAGTTGTGTGTCTGGAAAAACAACAGGAATATCCTTTATTACAAAATGACTTTGAAAATGATTCCTGGGTTCCATCTGAAATACAAAGGAAGTCTTTTTTAACATGAGATGTCATCATACATTTATTTAAAGCTATAATGATATGTTTTGGGACATCATCTACGCCTGAACATTTCTCCACTGCAGTGGTGCGAAAGAGGGAGCTTTTTTTTCCCCCCATCTTTAAATAGTAAATGAGGCCAATTATCTCATGGCAATTCCAAACGCTAATTTGGTTCCGCTGTAGCTGTCAGTGGCCCATCAAAGCAGTATTTCCAGGTTAATTTTAGGAACACATCCACCCTTTCCAGACTGCTGAGATGAGCCCTGCAGAGCCCTGGGGTGGGGAGTGATGCTCAGCTGCAGCCCCAGGACCACAGTGGCTGTGCACAGAGCAGGTCCAGCCTGGCAGCAAGAGCCTCCAACCAAGAAACCAGGACACAGAGAGATGCTGGGGGATGGAGACAAACTCCAGAGGGATCCACACTGCTCCCAAGGGACTCCAAGCCATGGATGAGCAGGGAAACATCGCTGGGCTGGCACAGCCCAGGTAGTGCTGGCAATAGGGAGCATCGCTGAGATGTTCTAAATAATAACAGTGATTTTGCATTCCAGCCTGTTGGGAGCTGGCAGTCACTGAATGCTTTGGGGAAGGACCACAGCACTTCGATTTCTTACAGATTAATGGGATTGATTTATTATTTTTTGCTTCTTTTTAATTAGCCTCATTAAAAGCAAAATGATCTTTCTGTGGAGGATGCAAATAACAGAGGCACGGGCCGGGTGCTGCTGGTTCCCAGTGCCTTTGTTCAGAATTAGTGTTGCAAACCAGGCAAGATTTATTAATGGTTCCTGGGAGAGATTAGCAATGGGGAAACAGCTCAGGGAGGATTAGGAGCCAAGCGAGTATTAGCCAGTTTTCTGATGGAGTGTTTGTCAAAAGTTGCTCTTTGAGTTTGAAGTGAGGCAATGAGTGCCCTTCAGCGGGCTGGCAGCCACAGAGCAGGGTTTGCTCCTGGTGATTCATCCGGGTTTGCTGAATTCCAAGGTTTGTTAACTTCAGCTGCTTAATCTTTTTTAAAAACTATTTTTTTCTTTTTAAATAAGGATCCCATTGTTAATCCCTGTTAGGCTATTGCTTAGTATCAGGCTTATGATGACACTGGCTTGGGGAAGGTGCCAGGTCACCTGGCCCGTGGAGGGACTGAGGACCTTGGTGTTCCTGGACAGAGTGTGCAGCTGCAGCACAACACACTCTGCTCTCTCCTAAGCAACCTGACCAGAGAGCTGCAGATCATTTCCCCCCTTATCTACATCCAATTTTATATCCTGAAAGCTTCTTCTCTCCTTCAGTATCAGGAGGATCAGCTCTGAGGTTTCCCATCCTGCAGAGCCCCTGCCCTCCCAGTGCTCCCCAGGCCTTTCCAACACAAGCAGGACCTTAAAATTTTCCCTCTTGATACCTTATGTCAGGTTTAGAGCCTGAAAGAATCCAAGTGCAATCATTAAACCAATTTTGTCCCCAAAGGGCAAAGAAGGACGGGCACAGCCAGTGTCCCCAAAAGCCAAGCAGTGTGGGGAGCACCTCACTTGCTCCCATCCATCTTCATCACCTGCAGAAGCACCAGCTGCAGTTTGTGCTTATGATTTTCCTGACATGCTGTGGAAAATACATAAATTTTGGTATTACAGAAAAATAGTTCAGAGCAAACCCCCAAAACCTGAAACCCAAACTCTTCAAATATCAAAAGATGACGGAATTTTGAAATTGCATTTCTAAATGAGAACACGAGCCAGCCTCTATCTTCCAAATACCGAGAGACCAAGGGGCCAGCTGTGGTCCAGGTCCCCTCCAGCCACAATTGAGCTCAGGGAATTGTCTTCTCTGCTCTCCTCGACCAAAGGACCCTCTCGGGCTGCAGGAGAGGTGCTTGGCCAGCAGGTTCACCGCTGTCTCTTTGCACAGCCCCAACCCCTCGATCCCATCCCCGCTCCGGCCAGCTCCAAACAGAACTGCCTTCTCCCTCTTTCTGCAGTTTATTTTTTGTTCTCCTTTCAGCACAGGGCCGGAGCCAGGCTAGTCTGGTCACGCTCCCCTTGTTTACAGCCAGTTCTTCCTGCGCTCCCCTCCCTTGGCTTGGTGCTCTCCAACCTGTCCCTTGCCGGGCTCTCCATCCCCCCAGCATGAGCTCCGTGGGTCCCAGCCCAAGCACATCCCCACGGCCCAGCCTCTCCCAGCGAACTGCAGGGAGGAGTTTCCTCAACTGTGTGTTTTTTTCCTTAGGAATTAAGAAAATACAAGCGACGCCTGGACCAAGCGAGCGCGGCGGGGAGGGCTGCGAGCCCGGCCGTGGGCGGGGGGACAGCCCGCAGAGACAGAGAGGTGTCCGAGCCCCCCCCCCCCCCCCCCCACCCCCCCCCCCCCCCCCCCCCCCCCCCCCCCCCCCC
>JAWWEE010000041.1:2434766-2467161 GCA_035221455.1 Xenops minutus
CGCACACCGAGCCCGGCCCGGCCTCAGAGCCGCGCCCCGCACCCCGAGCCCCGCACCCCGAGCCCCGCAGCAGCGACACCCGCCACCCTCCAGCTCCTGCCACAGGTTTCGCCGGGCGGGTTTTCCACCTTTCGGGAGAGGGGACGGAGCCCCCGCAGGAGCCGAGGGCGGGCGAGGGGACCCTCCACCTGCCCGGGGGGCTGCGCTGTGCTCGGGGGGAGAGCGGGCGGCAGAGCCCGGCGCGGCTCCGCTCCGTCCCCGCACCGCGCCGGGAGCATCCCCCGCCGGGACCGGCACCGGCACCGGCACCGGGACCCCGACCCTTCTCCGGGGGGTGGCGGGGGATCCCACATCCCTCCCACCGCCGATCCCCCGCCCCGGGGCCCCGAGCAGCCCTGCCCGGTCCCCGCCCCGAGAGGTGCCCGCACCCCCCGGCTCCGCCGCTCGAGCTCCCCCGTGCGCTCTGCCCCGGGAGCCGGCGGCGCCGGCCGCTGTCCCCATCCCTGTCCCCGGCGCTGTCCCCATCCCTGTCCGCGTCCCCATCCCCGTCCCCATCCCCGTCCCCGTCCCCATCCCTGCCCCGCAGCTCCGGGACCCCGCACCGGCCATGCCGGGGCCGCGGCGGGACCGCCCTGCCGTGCTGCTGCTGCTCGGCTCGCTGCTGGCCGCCGACCTCTACTTCCACCTCTGGCCGCGGGCGCGGCGGGGGCTGGAGGGGGGGATGTCCCCGGGGCGCTGCCCTTGCCGCCCCCTGCCCGCGCCCCCCGCCCCGCAGCGCCCCGCGACGCCCCGCAACGCGCCCGCGCTGCGCCGCCTCTTCGCCCACCCGCTGTACCGCACCGCCCCGCCGCGCCCCGCAGAGCCGCTGCTGCGCGCCCGCGAAGCCCTGCGCTACTACCGGCGGAAGGCGGCTCGCTGGAACAGGTGCGTCCCGCGCCCCGGCACCCCCGCGCCGGCACCCTCTGTGCGGGCATCGCCTGTGCGGGCATCCCCTGGGCACCCTCTGTGCGGGCATCGCCTGTGCGGGCATCTCCTGGGCACCCTCTGTGCGGGCATCGCCTGTGCGGGCATCCCCTGGGCACCCCCGCGCCGGCACCCTCTGTGCGGGCATCCCCTGGGCACCCTCTGTGCGGGCATCCCCTTCGTGGGCACCTCCTGAGCATGCCTTTCCTGGGTACCCCTTTGGAGGACACCTCTTGCTCGGGCATCTCCTGGGTATCCCTTCCTTCACATCCCCTTCCTTGGCACCCCTTTTGCGGGCACCCCTTTCGTGGGCACCTCCTCTGTGGGCATCTCCTGGGCACCCCTGCTTTCTTGGGTATACCCTCTACCAGCATCTCCTGGGAACCCCTTTCCCAGGCACCCCCTTCCCGGTCATCTCCTGAGCACCCCCTTCTTGGGTCACCCCCTGTACAGGTGCCCCTCTGCTGGCATGTCCTTGCTGCATTCCTGCTGGGCACTCCCTATAAGGGCACCCCCTGCACAGGTACCCCACTGGTACCCCCTTTCTGGGCAGCTCTCCCAGGCACCCCTGCCTTGCTTAAACATTTCCTGCCTGGGAATGAACCCCCTGGGTGTCCCCTGGCACCCCCAGTCGAGCTTGCCCCCCCACTTCCTGGCCCTCTGCCCCCCTGCCCTCCCCATCACCCCCCTCCCCAAACAACCAGCTCCTCGTGGACAGGCAGGGCTGGGCAGAGGGGGCTCTCATGGGAGGCACCTTCCTGGGGTGTCTCCCGACCATCTCTGCTGTCAGAGCTCCAGAGAAAGGGACCCCCAGCTCAGAGTCCTCCTGCTGCTGCCTCTGCCAGCGGCAGCAACAGCTGCAGGAGAACTCCCCCATCCCCTTCTCCTTGGGTGGGACTGTCACAAACCCCTGTGGCCACTGCCCCAGAGGGTGACAGTGACTTTCAGCACCAGCTCTGAACATCCACCACCTGTGCAGGATCCGACCACTGGACCCATAGCCACTGATCTAACCCCCCTTGCAGGAGGGCTGGGGCCAAGCTGGAAACATCCAGCATTCCCCAGGATCCCCCAGCTCCTTCCTGCACTCCAACAGCTTTTCCATTCGTACACAAACTTGGATATAACGGAGCACGGAGCTCCCAGCCTGCTGATCTCACAGCATCACCTCACTGCCCCCTCCATGGGACAGGGACAGGGACAGGACACCCGCAAGGGGATGGCACCATCTCCTGGGGACCACCTCAGGGATCCCTGTCCTGGCACTTCCTCGATGCCCAGTTTGGTTTCCAGCACCAGAGCAGCAGCCCCTGTTCCTCCTGCCACCTGTCTGATGTTTGCTGAGCCACATGGGCAGGATTCCCAAGCTCTCATTTTCTTCACTTCAATGCCTAATCCTTCTGTTTCTGTGAGGCTCATCCAGCAGCACTGGTGTTACGTCCACACCTCACCTGCAGGACAGCCCCAGCTGTTCAGGAAGAAGTCTGCATTCCCCAATTTTATTTACCACTTGGTCTAAACCTGGTATTTGCAATGAAGCCGTGGCTGCACTTTCCCTTCTGCTCTGAGGTTTGGTTGTGATGTGGCTGAGAGGAACTTAGTGGTGCTCTTTGTCCTTGACTGACTTCACTTTGCACCTCCAGAAAGGAAAGGGAGGCAGAATATTGATTATTCCTCAGTCATTTTGAAATAAAATATATGGTGCTCATAAGCGGGTAAAGCACCAAAGAGCACGTACAGACCGAGGTGACACACAGTGTCTTCTGCAACAACCTGCCAACAACCCTTGGCACTGAAAATTGAATATATAATCAGATGGCACATTCCAGGGCTGGTGATTTTCGTAAGACCATGAATTTGCTGTGGGGATAAACGAATTTGTGCCTCACCAGAAGCACTGCAAGAGCCTGCAAGAGTCCTCTCCGGTGTGGTCAGGGAAAGAGCCACCCCTGTAATGGCCGAGAGCCAAGGGCAATGCCCTCATGGAAGCTGTAAATCTGGGGCTTTCCTTCAGTCCATGGGTTTAGCAAAGCTGTCGAAGAGAGAAGTCCACAGCAGCTCCACACCAGACAGGAGAGGGTCAGAGTGTCCATGTGCATCCTCTCCTCCATGGTGACAGGGTGACAGCACCCTTCCCCATCACCTGGAGGTCTGACTGTTGGCAGAGCAGCTTTCAGAGCAGGAGGATGCTCCTCCTGAGTGGAACAAGCTGCAGCTTAACCTCCAGCACAGCACGTCTGTCTTCATTTCTGCAGCCAGATGGACATCAGCTGGACAGAGACCGTGCCAGCTCCTGGAGTGGCCCCAGGACACGTCCCGTTTGGATACCCATGGCCAAGGGGAGCACAGCAGTGCATGTCCTCCTCCACGGTGCTCTCTGGTCTCTGGCTGCTGCCCATCAATGTGCTGTTCCCAGCACTTCAACCAGGACCAGGAGTCTGATTGCAGGATGCAGAACCAGCTGGAGACACTGATGGGGATGCAGGAAGGAAACAGCAAAAAAAACCCCAAAACAACAAAACAAACATCCACACCTCTTCAAAACAAAAAGAAAAAAAAAAAACACCTTTTAAAACCTCAGAGATTATTTTTATCCTTGAAGGAGCAGCTTTAAAACCCCAAACTCAGGGCACTGGTGGCCTGAGCCTGGTGTCACCTCACAGCGTGCCCCCCCAGCCCAGCAGTGAGCTGAGAGCCAGGGCAACCCTGGGGCTATATATGGCAGGGTAGAAATGAACCCTGTTTTTATATCATCATGATTTTTGCAGAGATCTGTTTTTACAGGGAAATATTTCAGGAATCCTGAAGGAAACAAGGAGGCAGAGGGAGCTGTATTTTGGCTTTAAAGGCTGGGAAGGGGCTGGCTCACCCAGGGCAGGGACCATGAGGAGGGTGCAGGGCTGGGATCTGCCTCCCCTTGCATAACCACTGCATTTTTTTCCTCACTGGTAATCCCTTGCTCACTGCCACCCCGGGGGAGCAGCCTGTGTGTATGGGAGCAGGAGAGCAAATATGGTAAAATATTTGGGTAGCTTCCCTAGGGAAAAATCCTGAGTCACTCTTCTACATCACACTGGGGTTTATTGTCCCTGGCTGCCGTGGGGGTTAAGGCTGTGCCACAAAGACTTGTCCATGAGAAACCTGGTCCAGGGCAGCAGGATGGAAGGGTCAGGGCACATCTGCTGGAGCTGACAGCATTCCAGGGCCACATCCTTGTGCACACGGGGACTTCTGCCTCCTTTGCAGACAGCCTGAGCAAAAAGCTGGGCCAGGAGGGAAACGCTGCAGCACCATTCCCTCTGACCACACACACGTGGACTTCGTGCTGTGGCTGACCTGACCCAGTGGAAAGACAAACAAAGTGGGAGAGGGAACAGGCTCCCATGACCTGCACTACAACCTGTCTCTCCAGTTCCGAGATGTTTCCCAGGATACCACTGAAACATGTCCCTCACCTTGCCCGCAGTTAGTCTGGACTAATCACCCTGTTTAGCCTGCTTGGATGGAGAAGGATGGTGGAAAAAAAAAACTCCCAACCAAACCCCAGCTGCTGGGCTGAGCAGGGAAACAAAGAGAACAGCACCACCCAGGAGCCCTTTCCAGCCACCAGTGCCAGCTCCTTGGCTGATAAATGCCTTGGTGCGTGGTCAGCACTCACTTGCTGCAGCATTTCCCAGAGTGTGTTCCTCTCAGGGAGAGGTCTGGTCAGGTGTGTGGCACTTCCCCCTGTCCAGCCACTCCATCCCAGCCTTGGTTAATGTCCCAGTCCTTATCAGCCCCCAGCTCCTGTTTGCTTTCATGGATGTATCCTGGCACTTTCAGTGCAAACTGAGCTCCGTTTTCCCTTTATCAGGATTGGCTGCTCCGTGCACAGCCCGGCCGGGGTTAATGAGAAACTAACGCTCTGCCAGGTGGAATAAGTGACCTTTCAGATCCAGAGTGTGGGCCCCAGCCTCGGAGGTCTTGAGGTTGAGGAAAATGCTGATTGAGCTCAAAGATGGTTTTGGGTTATTACTGAGCTTGGGAGGCCCCTTCAGCTCCACCTGCCAAGAACCTTGATTTTAAGAGATGATGGGCAGGATGCTGCTGGATGGCCTCATCACACCCCTTCTCAGTGAACTGAGGGCTGTGAATCTGGTCATGGAGGCTATTTGTGGCTCTTAGTGACTTTTTTTCCCTGCCTGGGACCTCCAGCTTCAGGAAAAAGCTCTGTCAGAGATGTAATGGCTATAAAACCTGTTCTCTGTGGAGGGTCACTCAGACAAGACTTTGTTGTTCTCCCGGGCTTCCCAGACACCTCACTGAGCAGTTGAGACCCAAGTTCCCTGTTGTCACATCACACCCCCCTCCTCAAAGCTGGCCAGGAGCCTGTAGTTCCTCTGGGAAGTACTACTTCATCACACACCAGCCCTGACACCCCCCAGGTCCTGGTGGGATGAGGAAAAGGCAACAGAGTCCCTTGAGTTTCCTGATGCTGCTTTCCAGGGCTTTGCAGAGGCACAATCTGTGATATCTTTGATCATCTCAGTCATCACTCCCAGCCTTTCTCCTTGGATGGCACCTTATCCATTCAGCTCTGCTCCTGCACCCTCCCCACTCCCCAGCAGAGGTTTTCCATCTTGTGGCTCATCCTCATCACCCTGTCACTTCTCTCTTCCAGGAGACACAAGCTCTACAGGGAGGAGCTCAACCTGACCTCCCTGGCAGTGCCACTGCCGCTCCAGCCAGAGGCCAGCTGGCTCCAGTTCCACCTGGGCATCAGCCGGGATGGGCTCTACCCACGCTCCAGCCCTGTTGTTAACAGGCTCCTCCAGGACATGCAGGAGTTCCCCACTGTCAGTGCTGGTAAGCACCTTCCTGCCACAGGACATAGGAACTGGGATGGGGCTGGTGGGGCTGGGGGGCTCCAACCCCCAGAAGTTCCTTCTGCAAACAAGGCAGGGCTCCCTTGGAGCCTGGGAGAGGGGTCTGCAGCCAGAGATGGAGCCCAGTGGGGTCTCACCACTCCTCCTGCCCTTGCAGATTACAGCCAGGACGAGAAGGCACTGCTGGGAGCCTGTGACTGCAGCCAGAGTGAGTGTGACACTTGGGGCTCACCCCTGCACCCCATCGTTTTGGCTGGCCCCATCCACCACTCCTCCATCCTGACCTCAGCCAGGGAAATGCAAAGCCAGGCAATGCCAGGCCCTTCTCCCTCCCATTAAACCCCACCACCCCAGCAGAGGCTGGGATAGTAGGTCACAGAATCCCTAAGGTTGGAAAAGTCCTCTAAAATCCTTGAGTCCAACTGTTCCCCCAGCACAGCAAAGCCCATCACTAAAGCATGTCCCCAGGTGCCACATTTATGTGCTTTTTGAACAGCCAGGGGTGATGATTCCACCATTTCCATGAGCAACCTGTGTGATATGGGTATCAGGACACTGGTACACCACTGGTTTCTGCTGGGGAGGAGGGGATGTATCATATTGGGCTGTCAAGAGAGGGGGTGAAAGGGAGAGGGAGAGAAGAAAAACAACTAGAAAGAGAGGAGCAGCTGGCAGGGGTGATGGGATGCACTTACTGGGGTGGAAAGGTGATTTATGCTGGGTGTGTAGCTGGGGTAACATCCTGTTTCCTCCCCAAGTCGTGAAGCCCAGTGGTGTGCACCTGAAGCTGGTCCTCAGGTTCCAGGATTTTGGGAAAGCCATGTTCAAGCCCATGAGGTAAGGATGCCAGCAGAGCTGCCCTGAGCCCTGCAGAGCCAGAAGAACCCTGCAGTGAGGGGTGTGGGCATCCTTGGCAGGGACAGCCACACCACAGCCACATCTTCCCCCCGCTGCACTCGGATACCTGGACAGCTGAACAGGTTTAATTATCCTTGGCTGCTCACACCATCCCAGGAACACACATGGATAAACAGCAGTGTTCCCACACTGCTGTTGAGGTTGGAAATTTCTTGGTTCAGAGATGCCAGACTGCAAAGGACCTCGGGACACTTGTTCTCCTGAGAGCTTTGCCATTAGGGACTGCCCATTTCCTCCTCTTGCCCAGCTGACTTTGGGGTTTACCTTGTTTTTCCTTGGATTCCCAAGAGAGTTTCCAAGAAGCAGCCATCAGTCCCACTCACCTCGTTTTAAATTGCTTCTGCACTTATTTGCAGCCCCTTGGGGCTCTTCATGTCTGTTCCCCCTCACTTCACAGTCCATACCCAGGCAGGGCAGGTGGCAGAATGGTTTCCTCATCCAGAGAGCAGCCAGCTCCTCTGCTGTTGGTTTCCATGCACCTCTGCCCTGTGTCCATCAGTGTCCAACAGGTTCTGGAGAGGAAGGAAAGCATCCATGCCCTCAGCTGAGCCAGGAGGGCTCCTCAGTGCCCATGGGCTTTCCCATGACATGCAGCTGCCTGGGAGGCTGAGCATCAAACTCACATGCTGCACATATTGGGGCACTGTGTGACAGCCAGATAATTGAATTGAGTGAGTGGTTTTCCACCTCAGGGATATGAGAGCATCAAACCTGAGCCTTTCTCTGCCTCCCACAGGGCCACGAGAGGCACAGCACAGCCTCCAGCACCCCTTGGTGCTGTACCCACCTGAAACGCTGTCCCAAGAGGGTCTAAGCTCTCGCACAAGCAGATTGAAAGCCCTCAGTCAGCACTTCTGCCTCCCTCGCCCACCTGGCACTGAGACAGGGCACAAGTGCTGCTCCCTGGCACAGCAGGCTGTGACTCCAGCTTGGCACTGGGCACCTGCAGCTCTGCCCCGTGGCCTTGGCACTGGTGTGGCCACACAATATCTGTCCCTGTTTGCACTGTCCCCGTGCCACCCCTCTGTGTCCAGGCTGCCTGGCAGCTTGCTGAGGCTCCCCCCTGCTCTCTGCCAGGCAGAAGCGCGAGGAAGAGACTCCTGAGGACTTCTTCTACTTCGTTGACTTCCAGCGGCACAACGCGGAGATCGCCGCCTTCCACCTGGACAGGTAAGGGCCTGCCCCTCACCTGCCTCCTCCTGCTGCCAGTGCCTGCCCCTCTGCCCGGGCAGAGCTTTGGCACCCCCGTGCTGAGCCCTGCAGAGCTGCCCAGCCTCGGAGCAGGGATTGCTCTGCAGCACCCATGGCAGCTGATGGGCATGGGGCAGCTCTGACTCTCATCTGACCCCCAAGAGTCAGCTTTGCCTTGGTCCCTGCACAAGAACAGGTGAAGTCCAGGTTGGAACAGGCCAGACATTCACCTGGCTGTGCCACAGCCACACGCACATCATCCCTCCCCTGCATCCAAGTGCAAAGCTGAGCTCTGGGTGCAGCCTGGATGCCCTCCCAGTGAGGGAGTCACACGCTCAATCAGCAATCAGGGTGTGTTTTGGATTGAGATAAACTGCAGAGATGCAGTTTTAATCCCTCAGCTAATGAGCAATTAAACTGGCACCTCTTCCCAACAGGGTTTGTGTTTAATAAAATCAAATATACCCTTCTCAGAGAGCCTTTCTGCCCTTGATAGGATGAGTACTGAACATCAAGGGAAGGTGGTCCCTGGTGGTGATGATGGCTGGGGGTCTCCAGTTCCCATGGGATAAGCAGGACTAGACTAAGTCCTGTAACTCTGACTCTGAGAGAGGGAATGAAGGGAGCTGAATTTCCTTCCCAGTTCTGTCCCTACACCACCACCACAGTGACTCTGCCTGACTCAGCTACCACCAGCTCGCCTCTGCAGCTCCACCGCCACAAAAATGAGGCCAGACTGCTTTTCTGAAGTGCTTTGTGGTTTTTTAGAGCTGAAAGATGCTAGATGAAAGCAAATATTTTTTTTCCCTTTAAACGTTGCTCAATAAGTACCAGGCTAAATCCTGCTTTGTGCCCAGTTCCCGGGAGCAGAGGGCATTACCCAGGGAGCAAAGCAGAGCATTAGCTGGTTCACCCAGTGTTACTGACTCAGCAATCAGCAGCAGCTTCCCACTCCCTGCCAGGAACGCCTTCCTGCCCCGGGCCCTGAGGTTTTAAGGAATATTTTAGAGGAATCAGCTGGGTTTGAGTGCCTCTGAGAGGGGATGCCTCCTCTGCCACGTTGTACCAGGATCAACATCTCTGCTGTATCAAACCACTATTATAGAAGGGCCTGAAGGGCTGTTGTGGCCCCTGAAGGACCCCACTTGTGTGCAAGGGGATGGGAGAAACTGAGGCAGGACCTGTTAGGGAAAGAGATGGGAATCCTGGAGAACATCCAGGTTGTTCCAGGCAGCAGCTATTAAAATACCAAAATCCAAACTCAGCCACATTTTGGCCCAGAGGTCAAAATGGGTTTTTGGTTTAGAAAGAATCTGGGAGGCAAAAAAACCCCACGAGCGTACAGTGACCCAAGGGCTCCTGGTTCCCTGAGGGAAGGGACGAGGGCAGCACCTGCCATCCCACTGTGCCACCCTGTGCAGCAATGTCCCTTGGCACTGTCCCCTTGGTGCAGGATCCTGGATTTCCGGAGGGTGCCGCCCACAGTTGGGAGGTTGATCAATGTCACCAAGGAGATCCTGGAGGTCACCAAGAACGAGGTCCTGCAGAGCGTGTTCTTCGTCTCTCCAGGTGGGCAAGTGTTTGGCTGCCACGAGCTGGGGTGAGGCAAGTTATGGTCAAGGTGATCTTTAAGGGCCCTTCCAACCCAAACCAAACCTACGCTGGTGGGAGGAAGGGCAAAGTCTGCAGGCAAAAGGGGCTGCAGAGCTCATGCTGTGGTGCAGAAGTGAAATTCCCGGGTGAAACAGATACACAAAGACATGGTTACAGCAGAGGTGTCCCTCTCCCAGCCTCCAGCTGGAATCATCTGCCAAATCTGTTTGCCTTGCCCTCTTCTCCTAACCTTCCCCCTGGTGTGCAACCAGGTCTGTCCATTGACCCAAATCCATGCTTTGGCAGTTCCACATCCATGCTGTGGTTGCAAACACCACAACACACATGGTCACTGTCACACAATGGGGAAGGGGCCAGTCCAGGCCACCTCGCAGCCTCCTGGAGGTCACAGCTCCTTTCCCTGTTGCCTCTTCCCCTCCCAGCCAGCAACGTGTGCTTCTTTGCCAAGTGCCCGTACATGTGCAAGACGGAGTACGCGGTGTGTGGGAACCCCCATCTCCTGGAAGGGTCCCTCTCTGCCTTCCTGCCATCCCTCAACCTGGCGCCACGACTCTCCATCCCAAACCCCTGGATCCGGTCCTACTCGTTTGATGGAAAAGAGGAGTAAGTGGGTAAATGATGCTGCTTCCCATATCTGCCCGGCAGGGAGCACGTGGGGACAGACACACAGACAGACAGACAGACAGACAGAAACTGTGCAGGCAGAGGAAGGCCAAGGTTCAGGGTGCCCGTGATGAATAACTCTTAAAGCTTGGGCATTGACTGGGTTTCATTTGCAGTCTCCTGGAGGAGGGAGGCTTAAGTCCTCCCCCTCTCCATCTACACAGGGGAGATGGTTTTTGGGGGGCTGTTGGGACATGGCAGCAGCAACTGAGTGAGTCTCTCCATCTCCTGCAGGTGGGAAGTGAATCCACTCTACTGCAACACAGTGAGGGAGATCTACCCCTACAGCAGTGGCAACCGGCTGCTCAACATCGTGGACATGGCCATATTTGACTTCCTGATAGGTATGATGGAGGGGGAAAGACATTCCTTCCTTCTTTCCATGTAGGCCTTCAGCATCAGTCGTCCTGCCCTCTCTCCCGTGCCATGCTGTTTCTCAAGGTCATCCCTTCTCCTGCAGAGACAGTTTGGAGAGGCTGCTGTCCCCCCACAGCCGATTTGGGGGCACAGGGAGCACCCCCAGGCTCACCCCAGCCCACTCCCCAGCAAGGTGAAAGCAGCAGCTCTGAGCGTCTTAAACACTTCCAGCATGGCAGCAAATATTCCATGTAGATCTGAAAGAAAACTTGGGATAGTTTAGAAAACTACCAGGTCACAGGCAAGGGAAACTCTGTTCCTCTGTCTGCCCTTTGCCAGGGAACATGGACCGGCACCACTACGAAATGTTCACCAAGTTTGGGGACGATGGATTCCTCCTGCACCTGGACAATGCCAGAGGGTGAGGCTGCATGAGGAGGTCGGGGAGGGGGAACGTGGGGGGCAGGCACTGAACCCTCTGCTTTTTGCTTTACCCCCAGGTTTGGGCGGCATTCCCACGACGAAACCTCCATCCTGGCCCCGCTATCCCAGTGTTGCATGTAAGTCCCAGCCTCACCTTCCTCCCCAGGAATGTTGGTGTTCCCTCTGTGATGGGAACTGCTGGAAGTCACCCAGGCTCCATCCAGCAGCACAGGGGAGACCCTGCTAATCCCAGCCCAGGGGCAGGCTGCATTCTGGAGCATGGAAGTACAAGTGGAAAAGCACTCCCTGATAGTCCAAACAAACTGTCCATTGGATAAACCCTTACAGAAGGGCCTACTAGCATTTCCCAGCCCATCAACATGAGGTGCTATCAGGAAGCACAGAAATCTCCATCCAAAATTCTGGTGGAATTTTGATGCAGTTAATCAAGTTTTCTCTTCCCATGGCACTAAAGAGAAGCTCATAAATTTAATTATTTGAACCCTACCTTCCCCCTCTATTAATTCACATAAATCATCAGCTGAAAGTTCAAAGACAGGAAAAGCTGCTCTTCCCTGTGGTTTCTCTTTAGGAGATGTGTAACCTTTTCCTTCACTCTACCTGCTCCATCTCACCCTCAAAGTGGTAACTGCACTCTCCCCACACACCTCTATTACTGCATCTAATTTTAAGAACTGTTATTTGCTCCAAGGAGTCTTTTCATTTACAATTGCAGGTTCACAGTGAATTCTTCTCCTGGAACCCCTGTTTTGTGCAGTTTAAAATTAACTCTGCCTCTTAATTTGACCTGCATACTGTAATATCCACAGGTCAGGTCATTCTCATTCTTCCAGATCCACTTCCCAGAAGCTGCTCTTAGTTTAATTCTCCTTGTAAAAGGCAGTGGTAAGAGAACCTGCAAGCTGCACCTTGTCATAAACCAGCTAGGGCCAAGAACAGCATAAAACCAGCTTGTGCTGCCTGAGGGAGACACACAAAACCTCAGTTCCCACAAGAGCTCCCACAGGGGCCACAAATTTCAGCCTGCCCTGAGCAGCCCCCTGGGCTGAGCCCACCGAGTCACCCGCTGGTCCCACACAAAGCTGAGCCATGTACACATCAGCAGGAACAAACTCCTGCAGCCCCTCCAGGCAGAGGGAGTGCTGGAGCCACAGGGATGCTCGACAGCTGCTCACTGCCCTGTTAAACACATCCATCTCCTTCCCAGCTCAGTTATTCTCTAAGTCTGGCTTCCAGCAGATTTGAGTCTGGTATTTTTAGCTGCCTTTCACAGCCCTTGTCCCACACATTGAATCCCACAGCTCTCCTCTCCCAGGACAGTGAATGGCACAGACACAGCAGTGCCATGAGATGGTCTTTTCCCTGAAAAGGTCCAAACCCTCCCGGAGGCACAGACAGGTCTGAAAACAACCCAGCAGAGTCGCTGGAAGGCTGTGGGTGAAATGCTCAGCAGTTCAGCACAGCCACGGGGTCAGAGCTGCCCCGTGGGAGTGGAGCAGGGCCGGCAGCAGCAGCAGCATTTCCATTCACGCTCCTCTCCTTGTCCTGTGTGTTGTGTAACTCGCAGCATGAAATGAGCCTGTCCCCCCGGGGTCAGCCCATGCCGTTCCCCACCTCGGAGCCCTGTGGCAGCTCGGAGCAGAGCAAACACAGCTGGTGTTTACCCACAGCAGCTCCCCGGCCGCCCGAAGGACAGCGCACAGATGTTGCTCCACATCTGCTCTGCGCACGGCTTGCCCTGGCAGCAGCAGCACCTCGCAGCTGGGATTGAAGCCTCCTCGCCAGCCTTCACACTTGATCAATTGATCATTCTTTTCAGGAATACTAATGCAGGAGGAGGATGCCTGACCCCGTGACAGCTGGTCACTGTCCTCCCTCGTGCAAGAGGCATCACTGTCCGCAGCTTGATCTGCTGCTCCTGATTTAGATTAGATATTAGGGAAAATTTTCCATGGAAAAGGTTGTAAAGCATTGGAACAGCCTGCCCTGGGAAGTGGTGGAGTCAACATCCCTGGATGGTGTAATAGTGAACATGGTGGTGATGGGTCGATGGTTGGACTTGCTGATCTTAAAGGTCTTTTCCAACCTTAAGAATTCCATGATACTCCCCAGCACCTGGTACAGCCCAGTGGCTGCTCGTCCAGGCACAGCCACAGCCCTTTCCCAAACAGCACATGAACTGTTCCAGCTGCAGAGAGACATCAACATTCCCAGTGAATGCCCTGGGTGAACAACAGCCATAGAGGCAAATTCGGGACCTGCCTAAAATGGTTCTGACGACACCTTTTTCCATCTGAAAATTCTGGCTCAGCTAAATCCAAGTGGTTCCACAAGCATGGACCACTCTGTTTCCAAAATTTAAAGGGCAATAATTAAAACCACTGACTAATTTCAGTATTAGAGATGCTGAAATCAACACACTTTTGCTGAGGATTAAACGTGATTTCAGAATACTTAGTTTCATGCCCAGAAGTGTTCCAAGACTGTAGCTTTTCATCCCATTTTCTGTCAAAGGGAAATCATATTTAAGTCTCAGTATCTCTTAAGGGGAAAAGTCACAGTTACATCCATTCCAGGAAATATTCCCTTTGTTTTCTCAGAGTTTTGACAGGAGATACTTTGTCATTTGTGCCTCTTCATTTTCCTCCCCCTCTGCTCCCACCTCATAAATGTCATCCCTGGGGACATGGCACCACCCTGCAGGAGTGTGGGGAACTGGGTAGTCTCTGACTCAGAGGGAAAACACTCACTATGGAGAGCTTCAATCAAGTTTCTCTCTGTGCTGACAGAAATTTGAAGCACAAATACTCTGGAAAAACAAAGGAAGAAGCAGAGGTTTTTGCACAAATTTTCATTTCCTTCCGAAAGGGAAAGATACTGTTCCAAAAACATTTAAGTTTCTTCACCCATGTCTGCCCTCCCTCCTTCCCCTGCTGCCAAGGGGCTCACACCACTGCTTTTTGCTGGGATGCTGCAAGAAGTTTGCATTAAGTCATGCAATTCCCTTTTTTTGCAGAATAAAGAGGACGACGTTACTGCGACTCCAGCTCTTGGCCGAGCCCGAGTATCGGCTCAGTGACGTGATGAGGGAATCCCTCCTGCAGGACCCCCTGGCCCCCATCCTCACCGAGCCCCATCTCCTGGCTCTGGACAGGCGGCTGCAGCTCATCCTGGAGGCTGTGAGGAAGTGCATAGACACCTATGGAGAAGCCACGGTGGTGGCCAATGACACCACCCAGCCCCAGGCTCCTATGTCAGACAGAGCGAAGCTGGACACTTAAACAGCCCTGAACTCGTGCTCAGGGGCAGGGAAAACCCCTGCAAGGCAAGTGGCCTGGTTTAGGATCTGGTGATTTCCACCTACAAACACTTGCAGAGACTGGGAGGGGAAACTCTTCAGAAGGTCCTCAAGAATCACACCAGGCTCCTATGCTGGTGCTCAGCCAGAACTTCTGTGCTTGGCCAGGGTGGTGGTGTGACTACAGCAGATCCTGTCACTCTGAACACCAGCTCTTGTGGTGGAAAAGCAGAGATCTGCCATGCTGGAGCTGGTTGTGCCCTTGGCAGGGTGGGGGAACACAGGGCCTTGGTGTGCTCAGCCTGCACAGGGATCTCGGTCCTGGTGAAGGACACAAAAGAGGGTTGAATAAAGAGATGCCAAGAGAGTTGTCCTCTTATTAAGTCTTTGTTCTGTAATCAAGACTGTGTGTTTGAGAAAAGAGCAATCTTGCTTCACAAGGGCAGTACCTGCCACTGAGACAACAGGTTGATTCAGCTCGGTCAGCCCAAAGGTCTGTGCTGCCTCTGGGTCTCTTCATCAGCAATCAACCCACTCCACCTTGATCTGTGCCTGCGACACAAAGCCCATTGCCTCACAGGGCAGTAAAACCACTTCTTTTACCTGTCTCGTGGGTGGAAGAGCCAGTTTGGGTTACAAAAGAGAGGCAGGTGTGTGTTGCCAAGGGAAAAAACCCCAAGCCAACTGAAAAACCTCCCAAAATCAAAGTGCTCTGAGACACAATTTACAATTTTGTATTTACAATTCCAGAACTCACCAAATTCTGATGAAAACACTTTGCCAAAGTGCAGGGGAATCTACCTCAAGTCATCTCCTCATAACTTCAAAACCACTTAAGTTGTCATAATTCCCTGGAAAATAGAAACTGGAGATCAAAAAAGTAGGGAGAGAGTTATCATACATATTTCAGTTTTCCCCTCACCTTCCAACAGCAAAGTTTAGGAGTAACTGGATTACTGAAGCGCTCTTTAATAGCTTTTCCCTTTTACTGTTCAGGAATGATTGCACTGAGCCTTTTGGCAGCCTTGGGAAAGTAGCTGAGAACTCTGTTGATAATTTATCATCCTTAAGGGGGGAAAGAAAGCCAACAGAAAAGCCCACACCACAACCAATTACTAGAAGCTCATTCTAAATTAACCTTCAAGTTAAACAAAACCCACCTGCAGCATTGCAGACCTTCCAGAGAGCCCTAAAACCACTGTCCAAACACAGCAGGTTCCCTTACCCCTGGCTCATTGTGTCATGGGCTGGAATTTGGCCCAACCTAAAGGGAACTGGGTGACACCAACAGTAAGAGCCTGGATGATGCAAGGAAGGAACAGAGCTCGTTTGGCCACAGCTATCATTTTTCACATGGAATTGTACTGGTGCTTCGTTCAGGTCCACAGCAGTTGGACAATACACCTGTTTCCAACCTGCAGAACCACAGGAGAGGCTGTAGCTGTAATGTGTGTCCCTACAGGTGCCCCTTTGTATGTCTGAGGAAGTCTGGAGTGGTTCCCAGTGAGGAAATTCCTCCAATATCCTGCAGCCACAAAAGTTAGCAAAAAACCCCCCCACGTAAACCCATCAAACCCCTCCACACAAACTCATCCAAACCATCACTCCAGGCTTCTTTAGTCTCTCCCAACTTATGATTCAGCCATATCCTTCCATTTCCAGCTTTTCAACAATCTCAGTCAGAATTCTTGACGTTGGGGACTTCCAGACCTTTCTTGTGGACAGAGAAGAGATGAAAATAAGAGGATTTAACTCCCTTTCAGGAGGTTCGGTGTGTTGGTTTTTTCGGTACAGGACAAGGAATTCCCGAAGTTTTATCTCCCTCTACCGGTGGCTTTTTGTGCTCTCACCACACAGGACGAGCCCCATTAAGATTAATTAACTCGACTGTTGTCACGGAATGGGCACTGTTGGCTGCTTCCACAGGAAGAACGTGGCAACAGAAGATAAGCTTAAAAACGACATTATAGTTATATAAGTGGAGGTTTTAAAGTTTCACTTTAGGTGATAAAAGTCCTGGTTTCAGCCTGGTTTCTTCAGTTAAGGGGCAGGGTGAAAGCAACAAACCCGTGGATATTGAAATGGCTGGTACATTAACAAGGTTGCAAGGTTATTTCCCTCTCATTTTTACTCTTCTTTATATGATAGATACATATTTAATGTATCTTCAGTCGGGTGATCCAGTCAGGATGCAGCTTTCTCTGAGCTGCATGTAAAACATATCCAGTCTGAGCTGCTTCAGGTCATCACTCTTCAAATTTTCCCCTACTTCATCAGTTTAAAATCCCCCTCTTCCATTTCCCACTGTCTGCCCACCAGGACTCATTCATGATTAATCCTCACGTGTCCTAAACCTTCATTATGGGTTTGCAGAGATGGGAGAGGCCAACACAGAGAAGCCTCTGAGCTCCAATAATCATGTCTGGGCTGGGAATTACCACTGGAAGAGATCAAAGCAGCACGAGTGGCTGAGACACTCAAGCAGGACACAGGGACCTTCTCACTGCAAAATCAGTCCTGTCATAATTCCAGGGAAATTCCCAGGCTGGCACATGGAGACTGAGCTCTCCACAGGCTCTGAGGGGAAGGTTCAGGACCTCAACTCAACCCTCTAGAGTTAACACCAAACTAATCCATTAAGCTGCTTAAGTTTCTACTGCCTCATTCATAACATATCCTCTAAAGCCAAAGGAAAACACAGCAAATGGATGGGAATAACATAGAAGAGACTGATTGCATTTAAGAATTTAAATCATTTTATTGCTTTACCTGCCATTAGGACAATCTATAACAAAAGGAATATAATATAATATATTAGCACATACAGTAAATCAGACTTATAGAGTCAGGTAACAATACAAAAATGGTCCTCTGGTTGACTATAGCTTCCTAGGGCAATAGACTTCATCAATTTGCTGAGATAGACTAGCAAAAAATTACTTCTAAAGCCCTGAATGTTAGCTAAGGCAAAACTATGCCAATTGTGGTTTCCAACATATTGAAATTGCACACAAAGGTAAAGCTATAACTGTGTTTAATATTTAACTCAGACTTAGCTGATTTATCTTAAAATCTTGTAGGTAAAACTACAAAAGGGAGTAAACAGCAAGCTAAAAAGATGCAGTAGTGAAACTTGATTAGAAAGCCTTATATAAAAAAAATGTGCACTTTTTTTGTGGAGCTCTAACTGGTTTACACATTTTTTGGTGCTTCAATGTAACACAAAGAACACGTATGAAGAAAAAACCTGCAGAGACTCAAAACTTAAGAAAAAAGTTTTACCAAAAAAAAAAAAAAAAGAACCAAAAAAGGTAGCATTTGCTTATTCCTTAAGGACTCTGGCAGAAATCCTCTGCTCAACATCTCCTGAATAGAGAACTCAAACCACAAGCATTTCAATCCCCTTCTTGGGATTTCAGGTTCAGAAATACTCTGAAACCTTTTGTAAAGACTTGATACCTTCCGTGTCGTTCTACATCATTAGCAGACCCTTCCTGATTCTCTACATGCCTGGGAGAACGTTGGATTAGAATCCCTATCACCTCAGAAAGGAAATAAAACGAGGGTTCCATCGTTAAAGTAGTTGCACAACAAATGCCAAACTGCTTGCTGTCACTCCCAAATACAAACCTATGCTACTTTATATAAATTACAGTTCAAAGGAAACCTTAAAAATTGCCTACAGTTATTGAACAGTGGAATTCAGTAAAAACTTTTGGGAAGTCTTGGTGCACAGAGTAATGGAACACAAAGGTGGGAAATACTGAAATACATTTAAGACTCCGCAACAGATTGAACTTGGAAACAAAAGAGTATGAAATAAGTGTGGTGGGAATTCCATAAACAAGAAAAGAAATCCAAACACCTCTTGGATTTAAACTAGGTTTATAATGAACCATTTAAAAAATTATGAACCAACAGTTTTAAAAACTTAAAACAACGGAGTGTTGCAGGAAAGTTAAAACATTCAGGTTTTCTGCCTCACATTCTCTACCAAGAACAATGGATCTCTACAGACCAGCCACCTGCAACTGATGCTGGCCAGAAATATTCAGCATTTCTTTTCCCTGGTAACAAAGGGTCACCTGAACTGATGATTATTTTTAAAGTCAACTGAGGATTTACAAAACAGGTCACAGGAAAAATCAAATGTTTGCTTTCAACTTCTACACCAATCTAAGCACTCAAACATCACTAACAGCTGGACAGCTGCACCAATCTACATACTAGAGACCAGTCAGGCATTGAATGTAACATTTGGTTCTTGCCACTTGGAACAGGAAGAGTTTTAAATGGCAAATCTATGGCTGAAGAAACAACAAGAGAAAGAGATCGGTTGCGGCAAGTCAGCAAATGAATTAACAACTGCAGTAGTTCACCAGAACTATTAACCTTGAAAGCTTTTGATTTACACTTGACAAAAACAGAACTAAGCAATCTTAAACCAGTGGACACAGGTACAATTATACTGGTAAATTCCAGCTGTGGCTTCCTTAGCAGCTGATGCCTCACGATTGAACCCAGGATTACAGTACCCAGAAACTGAAAAAAAAAGAAACCCAAAAAACCCCAAGCCCCAAGAAGCTCAATTACAAGGGCAGTTCTCTTGTGAAAACAAATACAGCAGGTGATGACCACAGCCTTAAAACCTGTCCAACAATTTGAGAAACACCTTTACAAGGATTTTTTTGCCCTCCCTTTGCTGTCACCTCCTTTCTCTATGGCAATGGCGTGGTGCCAGGAGGTCTCCCCCTCACTGAAGCAAGGCTGCACTGGCCTGAGTTGGACACTGGTGCACAGAGAGAAGCAAATGTCTCCATAGAACTTTTGCTATTAATTAATGGGACAGAGAGCACAGAGATAATATGCTCTAAATTAATGACAGTGCCATGATAAGCAGTTTATTTTTTTCTTTTTTTTTTTCTTTTTTTCCTTTTTTTCTTTTTTTTTTTTTTTTTTTGGACCAGACATGAAGCTGCAAATGCCAGTGGCAATGTGGCTCTGCACAGGGGAAATAAAGCAGTCTGCATTCGTGAAGCATGGCTTGGACAGGGAGGAAGGTTTCAGACAGACAGTGATACAAAACTGTTGTACTGCTGGATGTTTCTCTTGAGAATGTCCGAGCAGGGACCCAGGACACGCTCGAAGCGGGGCCGGTCCAGCTTCACACATTTCAAGGGGCCACGAGCAACGACTGTGGCAGCGCGAGGACGGTTCATGAGCAGAGCAATCTCACCTGGGACAGCAGAAAATGGGAGCAGTGTTACAAAACAAGAGGCAAAGACACCACCCTGTTGTATATCAAATTGCAGAGAAGGTAATTCAGAACAAATGCCTATGCAGTTACACTGAAAGCAACTGCTTAAAAAAGATACTTGATTTTGTTATTTCAAAGCCTGTCCACATTCAAGTCTCTCTGAAGAGAGTCTCAAGAATTTCAAAAAGTGGCTCTCTTTGAGAAAAGGTCACATTTCAATTAACCATGTAATTTTCCTAGTCAACAAGTAGTTATTTTTCTGACAGGTAAAATATGTTAGTCCTCAGTTCTGGTATTTCTAGGAAACTTAGGACAACACAACCATGGTATTGAAGTAAACAAACAAACAACAAAAGACATTCATGCACCAGACAGAAGCCCTTGACCCACAGGTGGCCAAAATAAAGAATTTGACTTTGCCATGGGGCTGTGGAAGATGAGCAACTTGAAGTCCCACTGGATTCCCTTTTCCTAAGTTTTGCACCAACATGCCAAAAGCTTTGTTTCAACTGCTAAACAATATATTTGGAAATGAAGTTTTCCAGAACCCCCAGCACTCCCAGCAACAGAGTGAAAGAAACCACAGCAGCAACCCTTTGCGTTGGTCTGTTTGTATTTAAGCAGCTGAGCTGGTTCCCTTCATGTTCAGGACAGAGGAAAGAACTCAGTGCTCCTTGGAAAATACATTTGCCTGCATTATCTAAAGGGATGTTCAAAAGAAATGAGCTCACTGGCCTCCAAAAACAGCCTTGCAAAGAAATAAGGAGGTTCTAAGGGAGAGTTAAATCCATGAGGGACAGATCTGCAGCACCTAAGTCCATCCCACTTCAGGCCTTGCAACAGACTTTGCTGATTTTATAATCTACAGAGCTGAAAACTTGGACAACCAAAGGTTTCAGCAAGGTACTAAGGAGAGAGAAACTACCTTAAACATGAGAAAAAGGTGGGTTTTGAGACAGAGAGGGCAGTATTTAACCATTAAATAGTAGGTTCTGATAGGGATGTTTTCTGACCTGGGGGAGAGAGGGCTAAGGAGGGAATCTGATTATCTTATTGCTGTCTTCAGCTACGTAATGAGTGACTATAAAGACAAATCCACACTGCTCTTTGCACAGTGAAAGGCAGAGAGAAAGCAACAAGCTGCAGAACAGGAAATTCTTGTCAGGCATAAAGAGAAAAAACCCTTCACAACAAGGCTGGTTAAACAGAAAAGAAACTGCCCAGAGAGGTTGTGGGATCTCCACCCCTGGAGACACAAGAGACTCAGCTGGACACAGCCCTGAGCAGAATGACGCAATTTCAAATGTAGCTCTGCTCATGGCAGGAAGGTCAGACCAAATCACCACCAGGCCTCTGCTACATAAAAGTACTCTGGGTCAGTTACATCCTGTGATATCTGAGCACACCTGAATGCCAAGTGACTCTCATACCCACCTGACACTGAGCGAAACCACAAGAGCACAAAGCAGGAATTAAGTAAAGCCATCTCATCCCTGCCATCCACACAGCACAGGTAGAATGGGGGCAGTGGTGATGTAACCACAGCTGTCACCCTGTAACTCACCAAAGTAATCCGAAGGTCCCAGTCTGCCCACTTCCACAAACTCTTCGTTTTCTGACCGGCGCTGTAACACTGCAGCTGTGCCCTTCAATAAATCACAGCAATCAGACAAGTGGCACTGCCAGCATCCCTCACACCACGGAGCTGCACACAGAATCAGCTGCTTTGCAGGAATAGCTGTCATGATGCCTCACTTAGAAAACCACTTCACAGTCCTTGTACAGTCCACCTGACTGATCTATAAAAGCAGCTGCTCCTCCCTCCTCTCTAGGCATAAAATGTCTTGGGTGTTTACATATCCACAGCATTAATTTCTTCTTGGTTTTCCTCATAGCAGTAAGAATATTATAGTATGACTAGCCAAAAAACCCAAAAAACATCAGGCAGAAGACAATGATATCTCTAGCAAGACATTACTGGCTATCCAGAACAGGTCTCTAATACTCTGAAAAATTGAAACTGGTTTCAGCCAGAAATTTGTAACTTTTTTCCCTGGAAGTGCCATTTGTAAAAATAGCTAAACTAACTATAAGCTTTTGTGTGTCCAGCAAAAGAGATTTCTTTAGGAATTCTCTGTAAATACATTCTTCTATTTTGTTGTTCTCCAAGTGTTTATTTAGGGACAGAATAAAACCAAAAAAGTCAAGTTCTGAGCTTTCAATTGTGATCTTACTTACCTCCAAAATAATGAAGAACTCATCTCCTGGCTCTCCCTGGACCACAATCTTTTGCCCATCCTCAAACTGTACCGGTTCCAAAGCATCAGCTACAGTGAGACGCTCCCACTTGTCCAGAGATTCTACAGAGTTAATAGTTCATTAACAGAGTGTCTTCTCAAGGTACAAATTACACTTTTTTGCTCTGTGTTTATACAGAGGTCAGTGTATTTCTGGCCACATTTGTGCATCAGATATCAAGACCTGAATTACAGTTATTTTGGATTGATGCAGAAAGGCAATACAGGGTTTGCAGCCACTTGTATTGAATTACTACAACAGCCTGCAATCATCATAATGTTGGGTAACAGCTTCATTACAATATGGCAATGTACTGCACTTCAGAACAAAAATCTTTGCACTTACCCAATATAGATACTTTACTAAGGAATTTCTCATACATATTTCTCTTTCTCAAAGTATTTCCCTACAAAACAAAAGAGAAAAGACCAAGCACACCAAGTAAGTTTCCTTTCTCCTTCAAACTCAAGACAAAAATAAATGTAACTAGACATACTGCATCCTCACAGACCCCAAACCCACAAGATTAAGTGTTTTGAAATTGAGTTATTTCAGTAATATTTCAGTTGAGCAACATTCATAAAGTATTCAGCATTTATTGCAGCCTTATTGCATTCTCAGTTACTAATGCATTGGTATTGTGATGTTCTCTAATGCAAGATTCTCCCTTGCCCTGTGCCTGAAAGATGCATGTTGAGTAATCAGCTTTCTGATTACAAAAGAGAGAGCAGGATTTGGAAGAAATAATTCCAGCAAAGGACAGGCACAGGCAGAAGGTCAGACGACCAGCATAAGTAAACCCAAAAAGCATAATTCCAGGTGCTGAAGAATACTTGCCATCAGGATCCTTCTGTAGCTGTCTCTGTCAATGCCCCACAACTTCACATTTGTCTTGGCTTTGACGGTTGCAGCACGGGGGGTTCCATAAATGAGGGCCAGCTCCCCAAAGCTCCCGCCCTCACCAACACTGGTGGCCCACTCGCTGTTCACGTAAACCTGAAAGGCAGAGCATCCAGGGGGTCAGACACACCTCAAGTCCCTGCTGCCCTCTGTTTATAAGACAGGGAAATTCTCCTATCTGTAGACTTGACCATTTCAGGGTTTTATCAGCACTTCCAATCCCAGCAAAACTTTTACTTTCATTGACAGAGGGACTCTCCTCTACATCACATGCCCAGACTTTACATGTGTACACTCCCGAGACCCTGTGATGGGAAATAAAACCTCAACAAGGTCTCGTCAGAGAGAGCTATGAATTAGCTGGACTGGAAAATAGAAAGCCTGTCCCACACCTCAACCAGACTCCACCCTGTAAAACATTTGTATTGTGGGTGCTGTCCAAATCATTCATTTTCAAACCCATCCCAGCTCACAGTCTGTACAGCCAGACTGAGCCATTAAGGAGCAAAACAAGATTCTACAAGTAAGGACTTCGTATGAGAAAAGCTGCTAAAGGCAGTGCCTGTGGAAGAGGCCTGCAAATATCAGAGTATTCTTCTGCTAGGAATAAACATATCATTAATAAACTACCAATAATGCTTACATCCATTTCTCCTTGATCAACAACATAGAAGTTATCACCTTCATCACCTAAAGAAGAAAAAAAAATTGAATGTACATTAAAAGGTGCAATCTATGCAAATATTCACATTTCACAGAACTGGCATCTCTGACAGCTTTGACACTTAGACTCCAATAAGGCTGACAAATTTTTGCACAGCTTGTAGGGTGAAATTTCACGTTTTGCTGCTTTCACACTCCTCTCAGCCCTGTGAAAGGGACATCTACAGGTATCCAGGAGATCAGCAGCAACTGCAGGAGTACTTGGATCCATAAACTGACAGAACATGTTCTACAGAGTCATCACATGATATTCCAAACAGATAATATATGCAATGAAACCACATCTTCCTATGCTTGCTCCACTTCTCACTTCAGTACGAGCTGTGCTTCAGGGATCACAGCAAAAAAAGGCCATTGTAGTCAGAGAATGTTTTTATGCTAAAAAACCCCCAAAAACTAACAAGAGCACCAGGCCAGAGTCTGGTCCCGTCTTCAAATTATTTACCACTGCAAACACTGTCACTTGCCTTGCTGTATGACAGTCTCTCCTGCGATGTAAGTGACAGGGAACATGGCATCAAAGATGTCACTGAAGAAAAGGACACCAAAATTAGACAAAAGCCTGGACAACCCCACAACCCCCAGCCCACCAAAACTGCTCCTGTAGCCTCTGTATGGTTACAAGGACCACTGCAAAAGAGCCTGTGCAGCTTTGGACACTGGGACACGTTCATTCTGAAGTTTGCCCTTCCAGAAACTTTAACACTACACAGATTTCCTCTTACCTTCTTTCATTATCATCAAGATGAGTGAACAGCACATTCTTCTCAATAGCTTTTGCCAAAGCAGCCATAGTCTTATAATCTTTTGGAATAACCTAGGATATAATCAGGAAAAGGAACTGATTAGTTTTTCATGACAAATTTGTGCATTTCACAAGGTAAGCAAATGATTTCAATTGCTACAAAACACTGGCTGAGTTTTGCCAGTCTCTTTCAAGCACTATAAATATAAACCCAAACATACTCAATGTTTACAGCCAGTTTGAACACAAGAGAAATAGAATCTTCTATGTTATGCATCTGTAAAGACATCATTCCATGCTCAGTTTAGTTTTTTAGCAAGAGGACAAGTATCTGTTCAACCTGTGTTTTCCTGTGAATAGCAGCAAGTCTGCTGTGCCACTAGGCCAATTTAATGTTGTTGGAGCTGTCAAAGCACTTGATTTGTAATATGTAAATATATGTACATCTAAATCTACATTACTTCAAAGGGAACAGGTCTAAGTAATGTATAAATGGTTTAATTGCATGACAGTTTATTCCATCCACCAATTAAACAGTCGTACACACAGGTCTGCTTTTTATTTATGTATTTATTTCAAACTCTGGGTAGAAGGTGGGTTTAGAAAAATCTCTTGCACTGTAGATGTAATGTTCAGCAACGTTTAAAGGTCAAAGCACCTTTCTAACATAAGATGCAGCATCCTCTTCTGTGTAGACTTCTGCACTGATGGCCCCACGTCTTGACCGATATTTAACCACGGGGTTCAGAGGAGGAGGAGGGGAGATTTCATCCTCCCGGGAGTCCGAACGAGAGCCCGACTTCAGTTGATTCAACAACTGTTTTGTTTCCTCCTAAACAGGAAGGAAGACATGTTTGTGTCACATAATCCAGCAAAGAAAAAAAAAAAAGCAGTCATATATCATGTTCCAGTTTCTCCTGCCAACCCAAGGGAGCTTCCTGTGTACTATTATTCCCACATTAAGGCAAACAGGAGACTGCAGCAGCCAAGATCAAAGGCCTTTAAAATAGATGGTAGATATGTCTCTCATTCCTAACAGTCATATCACAGTGCTGTTTCTTTTAGTAAGTTATACTTAATTTATTGAACTATTAGTATAAACAAGTCAATTCTACTTTCTGCCCATGTATTCAACAGCTGATGAAGACATTCCCCAAATGCTGGAGACACCTCCCCAGCTGCAAACCCCACAGTCCCTCCCTCAGCTGAGAGTTGTTAAAGCCTCTTAGGATTTGAAAGACAGAGGAGCAATTCCTCAGAAATTCATGTTACATGAGAAGCATTTGAAACAGGTCAAGTCATTGGCCAACTTGATACTCATTAACCTACACTTATTCTAGGAGAAAGAAACATGACCACCACTTAAACAGAGCTGGAGGAAGGATGGTGGAGGCTAAACCAGGATTGTTTTTTATGCAAACCACAATTTTGCACAACATTGTATGTTTTACTTATTTCCCTCCATTACCTGTCATGTTGTAGTTATACTGTACAGGAGCAGGGTTTATTTACAATAAACAAAGACTACCCTGACAAACAGAAATTTGATTCCTCAGAAGACTCACTTTAATCAATCAAAATCAGATTAAAAACAAAACAGCCAGCCCTGGAGTCAGAGCATTTGCATCATAACAGCTCAAATGACACTCCCAGCATTAGGAAACAGGGCTTTGGGACATTCTGTAAAAGAACAAGGAGTCTTCTGTTCTCCAAGAGCTCCAGCCCTTGTAAAAGCTGGGTTTGTCCCAGTGTCCTTGATCCCAGCTGGGCAGAGCTGCCTGGCTCCGGAGGTGCACGGAGGCCACGGATAACAACACCACTCCAGCAAACCATTCCCGGAGTTCACATTCCGCCTCTCCCAGAGCCAAGCACCAAGTGCTGCTCCATTGACTCACATTTCACTTCCTGCTTTTTGCCCATTGATAAAATGGTGCTACATTTCACCACGGTGGGAGCAAAAGGTATTTTAGAACTTGTTTCTGTCATCTGATTTTAGAGGAACAAGTCTCAACAGAGATGAAATTAAAAACAGCCTGAGCAGTAATAAGTGTTTGGTTTAAACTGCCTCTCCAGAATGGGCAACACCACCAACCACAGAAACTTGTTTGTTTACATACATAAAAAATGACACTTTTTAAATAAGTGAACACCAGCTGCTGTATTTTCTTCCAGTATCACATAAAATATGAACCACTGTGATCAGAGATTGAAGCACTTCAGCAGCATTTAGTGAGTGAGCTGTGTACCCAAACACTGTCCATGAGACTCACCAGGGCAATGCCCCACTCAGGAACAAGGAAACTGCACTGACAATAAAAATACAACTGGTAACTTCTGCCCAATACAAAATTTAAGATTAACACACTTCTTTTTAGTATAGTATGGTAGGGCATGCACACAGAAATAAGCTACAGATAGGTGAGAATGTATTAATTTAAAATATAGCTGCTATTCTAAGTAGTCTATAAACACACCAAGAGGAAGATTCTCCCTGAATGAGACAAATTACAGAATCATAGAATAAGACAAAAAAAGAACTCCAAGACCATCAAGTCCAAACATCACCATGTCAACTAAACCATAAATCTCCAGACATTCTCCTTACACATGGCAAGACAAACCTGTGCCATGGAGTAAGTGACATCCTAAAATCTTATTTTTTTCATCTTTTTGAAATACACCTTTTATAATTTCTGATACTAAAAGACATTTACTACTAGTGATCACTAAATGTCAATTTTATTTTTCCTGACAAATAACAAACAGCTACTAAGTTCATTTATTTAAGTGTATCAGCTACTGAAGAAGACCTTCACAACTTCAGAATTACACTGTACACTGTATAGCCTGCTAGTTGTCATTACACCAGACACAGTCTCAACTTCTTCTGGCTAATTAATATTTAATTTTTATCAGCTCTCCACGTGTTTAAAAAAACCCCAAACATTCAGAAGGTAAAAAAGTATTTTTTTAAAAAGCTGTGCCATAAACTCACTATTGCACCGGATATTCCTCCAAACTACCTTGTTTTGCAAAAGAAACACTTAGGAAAATGGGAATATACTCAGGTAAGTACCTGTGGAGGCAAGGCAGGTGGTGGGGAACAGGTACAGTGACTCCATGTCAGTCACACTTCCTAATTTCAGCTTTCTATAAAGCCTAATATGCACAGAACTGTATTACACACAGTATTTCAAACATGCACTTATTCCAGAGGACAAGGATGTCCAGTATCCAGGATTCAGCTGGCAGGCTGTAATATTGATCTCTACATTAAATTTCCATAGCTCAAGCTACATTACACAGCCAAGCCCAGCACTGGGGAGCTATTACAGCTTTTAGCATGTATTGGTATTACCAGACATGTTTGCACAGCAAAAAGAACAGAGGCCTTAGTGCACCAAAAGAGATAAAATAAAACCATTATACAATCAATGTGTAGTAACTAGATTCATAGCTTTCATGACCCAGAGAGGATACTTGAATTCCTGTAGTAGCTGTGACAATCTCGGAGGCAGCAATTTGAATGTTTCTGAACAGAAATTCTAAAGCATGTTTAAATGTCTGCAACGTATTTTAATAACATGCCAGTGAATCAGCTCTGTTTGTGTGCGGTGGGAGAGATGACTTGTCAGGAGAACAGAGAGAAAATAGCAGCCTCACTTCAGTTTTCAATGGTGCTCCCTCAAAAGTCAATCTTAGAAAAATAGACTGGATGAAACTGAGGTGGAAATACAGTTAAACAGCTGAACAGATTTAGAAAGCACATTGAAAGTTGCTCTGCTTTAATAAAGAAGTGACAGACATGACTTTTGGAAGGTGAAGCAGATTCAGTTTCAAACATTTTTGCTCTAGCAAAGCTAATTGCTGGGTTGGAGTTGGTTAATAACAGTACTAGGCATTTGTGCTTTCCAGACACGGATGTCAGGGAATTTGGAACCAGCACAGGATGTTCAGTTCCGTTACTTGACAGCTGTGAAGTCACAGCATCACCTGGGTAAACTCACACCAACACATCGGGCTGGCTGGGGAAATCACCCAGAGAAAGCTGCAGCAATTTTTAAATTCCAGAAGGTAAGAAAAATGCTACAGTTTCAATTGTAGCTACAGCTGCACTGGTGGGTTGTACAGCCCATGATAAAAGACCCTAAGCAATTCCAGGGAAAAAACATGACCTAACCAGTTTTATTTTCAGCTTCCTTGTAGGCTGATGGAGTATATAGGCAGCCAATTTGCACCAGAACAAAATCCCCAACTTACTCAGTTCCAGCATACATGTCATTAAATTCAGATCTAGACTTGTCTTGCTACAAGAAAAATTAAGTCTCCTTTAATCTTAAATATTGTATGTTTACCATAAACGCACTGCATTTTATATCCCCATGTATGAATTGGTTTACAATTTATTCTAAGCATAGTAATGCAGTTTACTATGTAAAATTTTGTGTATCAGTACCTGTGGTGATGTGCTATAAATTATCAACCTATCAGTACTTCAAAACCAGAGATTCTAAGGTAGAGGAAGGAGGCAAAGTAACAGGCAAAGGACTTTTAGGAACCTAATGATAAACTGATGCAACTACACACACACACAATCAAGTCAGAGCTTTTGTTCATTTCATAATCACAATGTTCCTCAAATACATTGTCAGTTACAGGTTAGTTTACACCTTTTGGCCATTTTCTAGTATTTACCTTGAAAACTTCCACTAAAATCTTACAAACTCTAATGTTAATTTTATTTACATCTGCAATTAGCACCTAGCTAGAATAAATTAAAAAAAAATAAGAAAAATATGTAACTCCCATACACAGCAAGTACTGAAAGCAGCACCTGCAAACAACTGCTGTACAAGGTCACAGCTGCATTATTTACTAACCCATATTCTGAGTGCAGTCATTGTGCCCAGCCTTTCCTCTGCACAAGCCTTTAAACTTCCCATTTCCACTGCAGCTTCTTTTCCGTTCCTCCTTGGATATCAATATACAAAATTAACAACTCAAAAGGATGGAAAGTAACTGTTTCAACTGCGAATGTTTTCTATTCCCAAGATCCCAGAATGCTTCCAACAACAATAACAAAAACACCAAAGAGACCTCAGGACAAACGCAAGAACAAAGCAGAACACTGAACTCCAGAGAGAAGGCAGGAACAGGCTCCCTCTTCCAGGGATCTCGAATGCAAATACTCCCATTTGACTGCAGCTAGGCCTGGATAATGCCACTGGCACCACTTCTGTGCTGTACCCCAAGCATTGGAAACCAGTTGTCTCAATGTAAGAAGCCAAATGACATCAGCAGTGTCCATCCAAGGTCAAACTCCACAGTCGTGCAGACACAAACACACTTGTGCATGCTGACCATCAGCCTCTATGAGTAAGCACTGGATTGGGATTACATCTGCATCCCAGCTGGTTAAGTCTCCTTGTCAGCTTATGCTCTGTCCTACATGCTTTGGTATAACACAGGTGCATAAACCACCAGAAAACATGATTTGTTTTCCAAAAGCACCATCTCCAATTTCAAACAGCCAACACAGACAGGGTTGAAACTACAGTGCAGCCCCTAAATCACAAAAATAAACTTAAATTCAGATTGTTCCACTCTCCTTCCCTCCCATGGTGTATTTTTACCTTCTCCAGTCTTTCAAAGTACTCTCTGATGAATCCCATGGGTCGTTCAGGTCTCACTGTGCATAACTGTACAATGCAATCCTTCAAAAGTTGCTGGATGTTGTGTTTTTGGATGTAAAGTTCACATTCCCGAAGGCTACGCTCGTCCTCACTGCTGCTGCTGCTGGAAGCTGCCATGGCTGAAGGGAAGAGAAAGGGAAGGTTAAATAACCAATTGAAACAAAGATGCTGCTGCCTAAAATGAAGTTATGCTGCGTTATCTTACTGATATCACAGCATAAAGCCACCTTTACCTGCCACAGCAGTAACTAAGCTAAAGAAAAGGCTGTGAACTTATTTAGCCCCTGGAAAGAAATCAAAAACCTGGGGGCTCTACAGCCACAAGCCCAGAACAAAAAGCACTTGCTTGAGCTGAAAAATCTTCAACAACTCAAGCCCTGTGGGCACTCCAAGTCAGGGAAGCTTCCACCTAAACCTTCTGCTGCTTAAACTGAGTCTTCTGTAGGACTGGAGGCTCACGGCAGGGAGCGGTGTGGGGTCAGGGGGATGATGGCCAGGAGAGAGGTGGGTGGAAGCTGGAAATCTGAGAGGCCAGAATGGCAAGTATTCGGAAGTGGAACATGCTAAGGTTGAAGCCAAAGCCACTTCTCCAAATGTCAAGGCAGAGCCCACTAACGGAAGTTATGGAATTGGAAGCATCACTCCTAAAAGCCTCTTCTCCAGTTTAAATTGGTCCTCACTTCATAACTTATTGCATGGATATGATGCAATCCTAAAAATACTTCTTCAACTGCAAATAATGAAGAATACAGCTTTAAACACATCTGTTACAACGCCAGGTTTTCAAAAGCCTTTACAGAGACAGGTGTGACACTTTTAAAAATGTTCTTAAGCAGCCTTTTCCCCCTTTTGGGTTTGCATTAGGTTTGCATAGCGAGGTTTTGGGAGCGGGGGGCTTCTCTGAGAAGCTGCTGGATGCTTCCCCCATGTCCAATAGAGCCAACACCTGACAGCTCAAAATGAAACTGCTACTGGCCAAGACTGAGCCCACCAGTGACCACGACAGAGACTCTGGGTAACGTACTTAAAGAGGGAGAAAAAGAAAGGGCAACTTCAGCTGGAGAAAGGAGTAGGAATATGTAAGAGAAACAGCTCTGCAGCCCCCAAGGTCAATGCAGAAGGAGCAGAAGGTGTTCTAGGAGCTGGAGCAGGGATTTCCCTGCAGCCCAAGGTGCAGCCTATCGTGAGGCAGCTGTGCCCTGCAGCCCCGGGAGGTCCACAGGGGACAGAGATCCACCCACAGCCCATGGAGGTCCATGGGGGAGCAGAGATCCACCTGCAGCCTACAGAGAGGTCCCATACCAAAGCACAGGGATGCCCAAAGGATGCTGTGACCCCTGGGAAGCTCATGTTGGAGTGGTTTGCTGGCAGGACTTGTGACCATGGAAGGGAAACCACACTGGAGCAGCTCATGGAGAGCTGCAGCCCGTGGGAAGGACTCATGTTGGAGAAGTCCATGGAGAACTGACTCCCATGGGAGGGACCCCAGGATGAAGCAGGGGAAGTTGTGAGGAGTCCTCTCCTGAGGAAGATGGAGCAGCAGAGACAATGTGTGTCAACTGACTGCATCCTCCATCCTCTGGAGGGGAGGAGGTAAAGAAATCAGGAGTAAAGTTAAGGCTGGGAAGAAGGGAGAGGCGCAGAAAGGTGTTTTAAAGATTTAGCTTTATTTCTCATTATCCTGCTCCAATTTGATTGATTTAATTTATCACCAATTTCCCTGAGTCTCCTTTGCTGGTGACGGCAATTGGTGACTGATTTCTCCCTTATCTCAATCCATGAGCCTTTCCTTGTATTTTCCCTTCCTTGTTGAGTTGAGGAGGGAAGTCATAGAGCAGTTTTGGTGGGCACTCAGTGTCCGGCCCAGAACAACCAACAATAGGGTTATAAAACCATTTTTACATACAGATATATACATACACACATTTTGTGACATTTTTTTCATAAGGACATTAACGCTGTGAGAGCTAAACAAAAAAAAGCTTCCAAGGGCTTTTGTTTTATGAAATATAAAGAAAGTTACCTGGTACAGGGACTGTGGCAACAGCTTATTAATATGCAGTAAGAGATGTTGATCCCGGGATCAGCTTTTGAAAGGGAAAAAATGGATTCAGTCAGAATAACTTTGAGAAATGACAAGTCACTGAAGTCACATCACGGGTGTTATCCCGCTGAGGCAGCAGGAGAGAAACCCAGGGCACAGAGGCAACACAACAGTGTGCCCCTCCGGATCCTGCTGCTAGAGATTACAGAGTTAACACGGAATTACCAGCACCTCGGACAGGTTTCACTCCTGTCACCCTTAATCCCCGTTCAAGTACACACACACACACACGTGTATGATGCATTGCATAAACACCAAGCGTGGCCTCCACACGGGCTGAGAAAGCGCCTCAAACTTCTCCAGTCGCTCCTTTTGTTTGGCCGGCTGGCTCGGTGAAGGTCAGCGCTAATTAGCAACCCCGG
>JAWWEE010000041.1:2470908-2501326 GCA_035221455.1 Xenops minutus
CAGGGCTGGGGCAGCCACAGCTTCTCTGGGCACCCTGTGCCAGGGCCTGCCCACCCTCCCAGGAAGGAATTCCTTCCCAATATCTAACCAAAATTTCCCCTCTTACAGTTTGAATTCACTCCCCCTTGTCCTGTCACTCCAGTTCCTGATGAAAAGTCCTTCTCCAGCTTCCTTGTAACCCTTTCAGACACTGGAAGGTGCTGTGGAGTCTCCCCACAACCTTCTCTTCTCCAGGCTGAACAGCCCCAGCTCTCCCAGCCTGTCTCCACAGGGGAGGTGCACCAGTCCCCTTACCAACTTCATGGCCTTCTCTGGACTTGCTCCAACAATTCCATTTTTTATGTTTTGTATGTTGGGGCATGAGGACTGTACAGAGTATTCCAGGTGGGATCTCACAAGAGCAGAGTAGAGGGGTAGAATCATCTCCCTAAAGTAAAAGCTTTGCATTCTGCTCACCACCATGCAGTGATGTAAACCCCACAGAGATACTGACTCAGTATTACCCTGCAAGCACAAACATGGCAGCATTCATAGAGGAAGTAAATCTGAAAGGAAAATGAATTAAAAAAAAAATAAAAATCATAGATCACTAGGCCAGAAAAAACACCTCCCTGAGCAACCACACTGCCAGGAATAACAGCGGGGCAGCTCAGGGGGAAAGAGTTATGTGAGTCAAGATGGGAAATCAGAGCACAGACGTCATCTACCCCCACTGTGTGCATGGAACAGAAAATGCTGCTTGGTAGGTACAATAATGGCAGAAAATGAACAGTGTCCTTGGGGAGCTGGGGGCTACACAGGAGCTGGAGTACCAGGGGCTTCTGCTGAAGGTGCCACCCCAACTTAGTACCATGTTCTGGGAGGAATCACCATCCCAGACCACTGCAGTGGGAAGGAAATGAATCAAACAAGTGGCAGTTCGAGGTAGCCAATGTTTTTGTCCCACAGTTTTACATGTTAAATCATGCACATCTATTACCCTTGATGTACAAATGGGCTTCCAAAGAGGCACAGCACAGCATGGAACATTCCTGATCTTGGAGTGCCCTGAATGGGGAATGAAGATGTTTTAGTGGCACAGAAAGGTTTCTTCTACCAACAGAAGCTGCCAATAGCCCCAACAGCCCTAAAATCCACAGCAGAAAGTCAGTGGAACTGAAACCTGTGAGCTCACTGTGGACTGTGACATGTCAGAGGTAGAGTTCACACTGTGTCCATTGGGCATGTCTCCTTGTATTTTGTTTAAGCTTTAGCTAGCATTGAAAATAGCCCTCTATTGCTGCTGCAGGCCCTGCCTCACTGCAATCAGACAGGCTGATTCTTAGGAAGATCCATAGATGTATTCCTGTTTAACAACATTCGAGGGCTTCTGGGTTCCAGGCCAAAGTGGAACTGACTGTAGGACCATGACACCTCAATGTACCTGCACCCAAGGACAGAGGAAGGGCACTTGCCACCCAGTACCCAGCAATGGACAGTGTTTTATCAGGGAGCCTGAGCCTCTGGATGAGTTACAGGCTAGATAATCTGGGATCAACATCTGTAATTTTGCCACATGAAAGGTGATAAAGAAACAGAGCAAGGAATTGATAAGATCAAAACCCAGACAGTCTGAAAGATGGCACTTGAGCTTCCTGCCCTAACCCCATCATGGCCTGTGGGCTGAAACCCCCTCTGGACCCCCAAAGATGGTATGTGGAAGCTTTGGTTGTGCCAGCTGGGCAGCCAGTTGTGTGAAATGGTCCCCAGTGCAGAACGGGTTTGCTATGAGAAGATCTCAAATCATTTCCATGTGTTACTTTGAAGAAGAAAATGACTGGTAAGACTCAAAACAGAGGAACTAAGAGCCAAGAAAAAAATGCCCTGAAGTGCCCAGATCTTAAAGATAGACCAGTCGGGGAATCCATTTCCATCTGCCAGACGTGCCTGCTGCAACACAGCCCGTCAGACACCCAGCGTGGTTCCCAGCTGGGAGGCTTCCAGCACCCAGGGGCAACGGCGGGGACATTCTACCTCCTGAGCAAAACTGAAGAGCTCAGTGTGAGGGAGGCCAGGGTGTCATCCTTATCTGAGCTCTGTCATACAGCAGTCCTGAGTCTGCTTAACAATGGGCTCAATGACATTTTGAAAAAGCCACGATCCCCTGGTTACATTCTGACACTGATGGTGGTGCTCTTCCTGCCACCCAGTTGTGCTGAACTTGAACTCAATGTTCCTTCTTCTCACCTAAAGAGCTGTGTCTCAGCCAGTGATTAACCTGCACCTCAACAGCAGGACAAGGCACTTCTGAGCACCCTCCCGACAATATCCATTGGAAACTCCTTGCTTAGGTGCTTATGCACAAGCTGAAGGACTCCAAGTACTCTCCCCCTCCTCAACTCCCAGTGAGGACAGGGACTGGCACAGTGGGAGACAGTTCCAGTTCAGGGTTAGGCTGCCCACAAGAACTGGGAGATAGAAAAGAGCATCTGAAGCAGGGCAAAAAAAAAGCCCCTGCAAGGCTCAGCCTCCAGTGAGAGGGAAGATCAGGTCTGTGCCTCCTGCTGTTTGGATGTGAACAGTCTTTGTTCTGCTTCGGTAATGTTATACAACCTCTGGGCAGCTTCAGCAGTTCATGAACTGCCCAAGCATCTGCAAATGTGATTCTTGACTTTGGGATGTCTCTGACGCAAACCAAGTTAAAGAGCAATGAGATAGTGTGCAGCTACTGTTGACTTCTTTTCCGGGAATGCATGTGAAATACTACCAGTGTTTCTTTTGTAACAGAATGTAAATACCCCCATTGAAAAGAACCCTCAGTTCTCGTGCTTTTAACATAGTCTGGGGAGAGCTCCCTCTCTGAGCATCATCTGTGACACAGTTCTCTTGCAAGATAAACGCACATAAAAGCATTCAAAACAGTCGTTTGCTTATGTGCTTTTCTCTGAAAGCAGGTGGCAAAGTAAACACATCGGTCAGATCCACTGTCCTTGGTCTGGACTGACATCCAAACAATGTCTGGACCAACATCTGACAAACTGGCTACAGAATCAAACCATTTCTGATGCAAGTGGCTGCCTCCCTCCCCCCAAGATAATAGAACATTTTCCCAGATGGAAGGAACCCACTTGAAAAACAAAAGGTCTTTGAAATGTCAGCTAAGTCTTGCTTGGCCTGCGCTGTGTGCCCACAGGAATATGATAGAGCCTTTCTTCATTCTCCAGCTGTAACACTTACATCTGAAGCAACAAGAAGATGGAGAGACATAGCTCCAGTTTCCTGCTCTGCTGCTGATTTCCAGCCTCTCCTGTGAAAGTCACTTAGCCACATTGTGCTCCATCTCCAGCACAATGAGGATAAAAGCACTTTCTGGGCTAAGGATGAATCCAAGCTCGTGAGAGGTTTGCATGCTCCACTAATGGGGATCAGTAATTGAATTACTTGGACAAGCTTTAGGACAGTCACAGGAGAACTGATCCAGTGTGGTTTGCAAAAGAAGTCAGGAAGTTGCATCTACATGAACTTGGAGGCTCTGGCTGGCCCTGGCTATGGCTACCTTGGCTCTGTGGACACCACAGCCCCATGGGCATGTAGATGACTCCCTGCATTCTCTGAAAAAGAACCGAGCTGTTTCTGCTATGAATCCATGGAATGTTTTGTGACATTTCTCCTCCAAAACCTCCCTTGTCTTCTCTAGAGGAGAAAGTCCCCCTAGGTCGTGAATCTTACATGTTAGCCTGTCTCTCCCAAAGTTACTCCTCCCCAGCTGCTCCCTGGTCCTGGTCACACCAGGCTGTGCAGGAGTCCAGTGTTCCCCTCTCTGTCAGGACCAACATGTGCTCCCAGTCTCCCTCCTGCAATGTTAAGTGTTCTGAGCTCTCATGTCAGAACATTTCTTGATCATTAGATAATTACAGAGGAATTACACTTAGTACTATATCCAAGAGTTAAAGAGAAGCCAGAAGTTTCTCTCTCCCCTTTCTAGCTTTAATCCCTTTGCTCCCTGTGGTACAGGTCTTATGATTATCAGCTGAAAACACTCCAAGACTTTAAAGAGTCCAGATTGCAGCCCAAAGAGACAGGAAGACAAGCCACCCTCAGTGTGTCCCCCTCCTGTGAGCATGTGTCAAGCCTCCAGTGAGATAATCCATGACCAGGGCAAGTGTGATGTCCTAATGCTACTTAGGGAAATGGAGTATTTACCAGAACAAGGACGAGATATGGAGCATTAATCCAACTCACAACGAAATGCAGCATTAGGTTGCAAGCTCTTCCCTGACCTTGTCAAACACAGCTCACTCCATGGCAGGATCTGGGACAGGGCTGGAATCAAAAACCAAAAGGAAAAATTCTACCAGAAGCAAAGCTCTCAGAACCTTGGTGACATCCAGACTGGCTGTGGAGTCTGTCAGGACTGCTCCTGTCCTTCCCTGGCCCTGGTGGTGTCAGTGCCACCACATGGTTCTCAAGATCTTGATGAATCTTGATCTTGATGAATCTTTCCCAATTTCTGTACCTTAAACAGAGTGTGGTCAGACTTCCTGTGTGTACATGGCACACACACCTCCACTGTGCACCTCTTCCCCTCCCCACACCAAGTTAGTTTCTGTCCAGACAATTTAGCAAGACAAGCTGGTCTGCTGGTGACTGTCACAAATATGTTCTCTCTGTTGCTTTTTTCTTTCCCACATTTTTGTATTTGATAGAGGAATCATGATTTTTAAAAAAGTCTTTGAAGTGGCAACTCTCTGGTATCTAGATCTTATTATGATCAGCGTTCTGCCAAACCCAGATTTGCCTCTGACATATCAATCCATCTCTGACTTCTTCTCACTTTTCCACTATATAAGAGTTAAAAGACCCTAATCTGCCCTGACATAAACAGCAACTCATTAAAGAAGAGGAAGGTGCAAGGTAGGAATTCCACTCTCCGTTCTACACCGTTATATTAGCAGGACTGCTCGGCTCTCTGTGATGTCAGTGTTTTCTCCTGCTAGTGGAAGTGCAGGTAATCCATCGGATAATCCCAAGAGCAGGATATAACAAGTGCTATGTGGAAGCATCACTGTGCACGAATGCTGTGTGCAGCAGGGCTCAGGGCACCAGATGGCAGCATTTATTGTCAGTCTGGAGATCCTCAAACAACCAGGACTGGCAGTTTAGTGCTCGAAGGTTCGTGCTGTCAAAGCCCCTAAAGGTCAGGCTGCAGCTTCTTCCTCCTCCTCCTCCCACGATCACGATTCATTTGGGAAGGGGAACAGAAGAGAACAAAGCAAATGTGTCTGTGCCACCTCTTCCCTCTCCTTCCACAAGCACAAGGTGGTTTCTTTGCTCTGAGAAACACTTGCTCTCATTATTAGACATTCACCTTTTGCCTGTTCCCTCCTGCCTATTTTTTCCCTGGAAGTGTCAAGTCCTTCAATGGCCTTCTGGTTATCAGGCACACCAGTGAAGGATATTTAATAGATTTAGCTCTGCCAAGACCTTTTTTTTAAATTTTGTAGCAGATTTATAATACCAAACATATTAGTAGGAGTAGACTTTTATCTGAGAAGGAAGAACTTAGCTGGAGTTTGAACAGTGAGCCAGGGAAAAGCCTAGGAACTATGAAAAATACCAAACCCTTCCCATGTGGAATGGCAGCATGCAGGATGCCGTGGCTGGGAAAGACCCTTCTGGACACAGCACTGGTTTCCCAGCTCCTTCACCTCTGTTTCCTGTCTAAGGCTTCAATACAAACACCCAGGGTGGAGATCCCAAACCAACATCTGTCACACTGAGAAATATTCACGATCAGATGGTCACACTTGGGACTGGGTTTGGAGTTAATGACTGAGTTGAGGTTGTTACTGTCAATAGTTGCTGCAGTCACAGGATTGTCAGGAAAGGGAGGCCAGCTCCTGGTATATTCTTCCCAGCAAACACATGCACCAGAGCAACGACTGTCCTTCTGGTGTCTGGCATGGCTCTCTGCTGCCTTTGCCAGACCATTTTCCCAAGGTGTGACATATACTGAGATCCCAAGAAAGATCTTATTATCCTAATTACCACCTCCCTCCAAAGCTGTGTTCCTGAAAAATCACTTTAGCTATTTCTTTGTGTTTGAGACACCAGAGACATATCACTTTCTTATCAGAAAGACTAACAGTTTCCACACAGAGAATCTCAGCCTCTATTTCACACCCAGTGTCCAAGTGCTCCAAACTTCCAAAGCACAGATCCTGAAATTTCCGAGGGCTCCGTGAGGCTTCACCAACACAGGGAAGCCAATCCAGACAAAGCAGCAGCTTGCCCTGATCTTAGGGCCCCATCCATGCAGGTGACCTGGCTGTACTCCACAGCAGCTCCTGCTCCAGAGGCCACCAGAGGTTTTCACGTTGTAGCAGAGGACAAGAATTCTGTTTCTTTCTCCCACCTCTGCTGATTAAACAGCACTGTGGGCATCGAGCTCAAAGGAAGATTGACCAACATGGTTGCATCAGCAAAGCAACAAAATTAATTGTGTTGCCCAAGTCTCAGATGCTTTATCAAGGTTTCATTTTAAAATCATGGTGATTGCCCAAGCAGCAAAATCCAACTGTAGCTGTTGCTCAGAAACTGACTTTTGAAACACAAGGCACTGTTTCCCTGCTTTTGTTTGTTGGAGGTTTTGTTTTCTTTTCAATCTTTTTCCTGCTCCATAACCCTGTTTTCTGTCTGACATCCTTGTTTCAAAAATCAAACTACGCTGTTCCACAGGGACAGTTTCAGAACATTCAAACCCAGCTTTTCTGTTTCATATTTGGGTTTTATTAGAACTTCCCACTAGGCCCCTTTGAATAGAAGATGTTTTCTCCCCAAACATGATGTATTTACAATTATTCCCCTGCAGTGTCACTCATGTGCATTGTGTCCTAGGGACGATCCACCACCCACCACCCTCCAAAACACTATTTTGAAGAGGTGTGTTTTCACACTTCCACTCCAAAATCAATCATCCTCACAGCTGCAGGATTCAAACTCTGTAACAGGACTATTATGGACACTTGAAGGCCCACATGCTACAAAGGGGGATTAATCTGGGCAAATAGACGTGTCCACATGGAATCTGCCTCATGGAGATGGTATTGCATGTGGTTCTTTTTCCAAGAGTCCTGTGGTGCACATCAAGTGATCTGGGGCCAATGACTTCAGCACTCACATGAGGATTACTCATCTAATGAGGGGGTTTGCAGGCTCTGCCCCTGCGTTTCCGTGCACTGTTAATGTCACTGCACTGACTTGTGGAATATTTGTAATTTAGCGACGGGCCCAGGGCTTTGTTTCCCGTGGTGTTTCCCCTGGAAGATTTGACCCCCCAAGGCAGCAGTGATGTTAAGCACTGGGACCACGCTGTTCCACGCACAAACGCCGTTAGGTTTGCGATGTCAGCGCCGTAAAAAGTGAAAAAAACCTCGACTCTCCGAAGCCCTGTTTACCCAAGGAAGTGGCGACAAGGACTGCCCGGTTTTCCGGTCAGCGGGACAGCGCTGTCACCACGGCGACACCACCACTTTTCCTCGCCCACCTCCTCCCTAACGCCAGCCCCGGCTTCCCCAGCAGCCACTTGTCGCTGTGCCCCGCCCTGCGCCACCACAGGACCCCCTTTCCCCCCCCTTCCCACCGCTCCCAGATGTTCCCCCCCATCACCAACATCTGTCCGCGCCCGTCTGATGCAACCACAACATCCCCACGTGGCCACGCGCCGCCGCTCCCCCGCGCCAGCCAATAGCGGCGCGATCCGTCAGTCCGGGGGGCGGGACATGCCCGCCCGCCCCTCTCCCATTGGCCAGCCCGCGCGCCCATCAGCGCGGCGCGTGCCAATGGGCGGGCGCGGCGGCGGTGGCGGCGGAGGCGGCGCGCCCGCTCCATGGAGGCCGCGGCCGGGGCGGCGGCGGCGCCCGGAGCGCTGCGCTGCTTCTCCTACAACCAGGACTGCACGTAAGGGCCGCGGGCAGCGCCGGGCACGGGGTCCTGGCACCGGGCAGCGACTCCCAGCGCACGGGGCTGGGCCGGCCCCCGAGCGCCGCGGGTCCCAACCACCCCCCCTCCCAACCCCCCCCCGCCGGGGAATAACATTCCCGGCGGGATTGACCCCCGTGGGATAACATTCCCGAAGGGATTCACCCCCCTGGGATAATGGGATAACATTCCCGGTGGGATTCACCCCCGTGGGATAATGGGATAACATTCCCAACGGAATTCACCCCCGTGGGATATTGGGATAACATTCCCGGTGGGATTCACCCCCGTGGAATAATGGGATAACATTCCTGGTGGGATTCACCCCCCTGGGATAATGGGATAACATTCCCGGTGGGATTCATCCCCGTGGGATAATGGGATAACATTCCCGGTGGGATTCATCCCCGTGGGATAAGGAGATAACATTCCCGGCGGGACTGACCCCCGTGGAACATCCCCAGTCCCCACGCTGGGAGGGCGCTCCATCCCCGGGGGGCTCAAAACCCGCCGGGAGCCCCAGGCTGGGTCTGTGCGGGTCCAAGGGAGGCACCAAGCCAGAAGCATCGCCGGGTTTGGCATCGCCGGGTTTGGCATCGCCGGGTTTGGCATCCCAGGAAGCGTTTTGGGATGGCCGGAGCGGCGCTGCCGTCCCAGGGCCGTGCCCGCCCACCGGGGTGGCCGCTCCGGCGGTGCCAGCGGTGCCAGCGGTGCCAGCGGTGCCAGCGGTGCCCGGGGCCACCAAAACCAGGCTCCTGGCCAGCAGCCCGTGCCGGAGCGCGGCCCCAGCGCCGAGCGCTCCCCCGAGCATCTCATCCCCGCCGGGGCTCACCTGGGGCAGGTAAAGAGCCGCTCCCAAGGGGCACAGACAGAGCTCCCCAGACAGAGCCACACACAGTCCCAGCCCAGCCCAGGGCAGCGAGATAAGAACCGGAGATACCGACCTCGCACCTGGAAAGGTTTCCTTTGCAGCCCTGCCGTGCATTAGTGTGTCCAAACAAAGGGTGCTTTGGGCCGTGTCGATGGACCTGCTGGTCGCTGCCACCAGCACAAACGCTGGGCATTAGTGTTTGGGGCTGGTTGTTTTAAGACCTGGGTGTTGCTGCTTGTTACATCTGCATCTACCTCTTCCCACAACCCTCAAAACTGAGAGTAAACCTTTCACAGCCCTGACGAGTCACTGGGTCAGTATAGGTGGATAATCCCCTGGCTTAGGAGACAGCCCCTTCTGTGTCCCAAAGGGCCTGTCTGCAGCCTCCTAGATAGGTATGAACCTGTTTGTTCCTCCAGCAGCCACAGGACCAGAGGAACGGATGAGTTTGCTGTCTCACAGGGATACTTGCCTTCTGCAGGCTACAATAGCCTCAGATGGAAAACTGGATGCTTGGGTTTGTTACTTTATATGGTTTAGACAGAGTGGGAACTGAAGTTGTGCCTTCACAGACCACTGTGCCAAGAATGACCCATTTTCCCTGTGTCAGGGTCTAATCCCATCCAGCTCCTCACTTCCAGTGGGGTGGAAAGAGACACAAAAGGGTGAAAGTGAGGAAACCTAAAGACAGTTTAATAATGAAAGCAAAAGCCACATGTGCAAGCAAAGCAAAGCAGGGACTTCATTCCCCACTTCCCATGGCAGGCAGGTGCTCAGGCATCCCCAGGAAAGGAGGGCTCCATCATGGATAACAAGGAAGACAAACACCATCACTCCCAACATCCCCCTTTCTTCCTTTCCCTCCCCTACCTCCATACACTGAGCTTGACCCCATATGACCTGGGATACTCCTGGGGTCAGTTGGGGTCAGCTGTCCTGGCTGTGTCCCCTCCCAGCTCCTTGTGCCCCTCCAGCCTCATTGCTGGGGTGAGGAGCAGAAAAGGCCTTGACTGTGTACAAGCCCAGCTCAGCAATAATGAAAACATCCCCATGTTATCACCACTGGCTAGCACAAATCCAAAAAACAGCCACATATGAACTAATACAGAAAAAAATTTAGACTATCCTTGTCAAAACCAGCACACCATCCCTGCCATCACCTGGAGGCCTTACAATCTGAACTAAGCAGGTTTTTGCTTTGTCTTTGCAGCTCCCTGGCAATTGGAACCACAACTGGATACAAACTTTTCTCCTTAAGTTCTGTGGAACAACTGGACCAGGTCCATGAAAGCAGTAAGTGTCCTGTTTCACTGTGGAGGAATATTGACCAGCACTGCTTTAAACCTGTGGGAGTCCTTCACCTTTGTTAGAGTTCCAGCTTCTTTTCCACTGCTGTCAGTGTGACAGCAGCACTTTATCCTACAAACCAGGAGCAGTCAGGGGTAGTTCCTCACTAACATGCTTCAGATACATGGAAAGGAGACCACAGGCTCCCAGCACAGCTGCTGGATAACTCACAGGCTTTTAATCCAATGTGGTATTTACAAGCAAGATGTTTTTAACAGGTTTCCCGTGTAAGAAGGTCATTCACAGCAGGCCTGCAGCTATTAGCTGTGCTCAGAGCAGCATGCAATGCACTTAACAGCCCGAAACAAGTCTGGCCTCATGGAGCATGGAGTCCAGTCTGGTTCAGGCCAGAAGTGTTTCAGCTGAGATGCTCTAAAGATAACACTTCCCAGCTGGGATAGGCTTCTTTCTCTCCAGTGGCTACAGAAGGAGCCTCAGCAACCAGACATAGCTGCATCATCTGAGCAGAGTGCAGGGTGTTTTCCCCTCTGGTTCACAGGGTGACTGAGCTGCTGTACAGCAGCAAACTGTAGATTTATGTTTAAAAGTATTTAGGAATTAGATTATCCTCAGAGTCAGGTCAAAGAGAAACAGATCCCTGCTTGGTGTCACACTCAGGGTGATGAGCTGAGGCACAAGCAGTCCCACATCACAGCTATGGGGCAGTCCTTGGACCCCCAACACAGCCCAGCCCAAACTGAGCATCATTCCAGGCCACCTGCACTGGAAATCACAGTCCCTGCTGATTTGGGTGCAGGTCCACCAGGACCATTGCAATGGTGCCTTCTCAACACAACAGGAGTCATCCCAAACAGCCTCTGCAAGACACACCCAATTACTGTTTGCTTCTCTAAGGAGGCTGAGAGAAACCAGACACCATACAGAATAAACGGGGAGCCACACACAGCTCATTCCTTACCTCAGCAATGTCACTCTGCTCACTCCCTCCAGGAAAATCTCTAACCAAACTGAGTGAGCTCCTCCTTTTACATCCCTTTCCCAAGAATTAACTGCAGCTGAAGGGCTCTGCCCAGAGAAAGAGGCACAAGCACACTGTCAAAGCAGGTTGTCTTAATTTCAGCCTTCAGGAGAACGTTCATGAACCCCTTCCTGCTCTGACCTAATTGCTTTGTGCCAGGTGTGAGACACGTTTCACAAAAGCAGGTATTGGACACCTTAGCACTGAGCCTTCCAACCCCATTCCCTCCTGAGCTGAGCCTTGTTGCTGCACTCACACCAACCATCAGCCAAGCTAAAGACTCTGCCTTGCTTTCCTTGTGTGCCCAGATGAAATCCCAGATGTTTACATCGTGGAGCGTCTGTTCTCCAGCAGCCTTGTGGTTGTGGTCAGTCATGCCAAGCCACAGCAAATGAATGTCTACCACTTCAAGAAAGGGACAGAGATCTGCAACTACAGCTATTCCAGTAACATCCTGTCCATCCGGCTGAATCGGCAGGTGAGAGGCCAGGGAGAGGGGTTATCCAGAGTTATCCCACTCTGGCTCTTTGCTGGTGTTGCCTTTCCAGCTGGGACCAGCCTGGGGAGGTTTGCAGGGACACTGGAAGTGGGACAGGAGAGGTGGGTGCCTGTGCTCTCCTACCAGCTCCCCTCCAGGCTCAGTGACCTCTGACAGGAGCTGTGGATATCATCTGCCACAGCTCTTTCTTCAGTAAAATGAAGCCAAGGCCTTGTTTTCATAGCAGTTGCACAAAGGCTTCTTGTCATCTGCCTTCTTGCCTATTCAACACGCAGCTCTGCCAAAAAAACACCTTTTCATCTTCCCTCCCTCCCATGGATTCCACATCCTGACTTCAGGCCCACCTCTGCCACCTTGGTTGCAAATGAGACCTTCAAAGTTGGTAGCCAAACCCAGGAGTAACTTGAACTCTGTGGACGAGGCAAAAGGCTGCTTCTCAAATACTGCTAGCAGCCTTGTTCTGTTTTTAAAGGTATAAAAACCATCCAGGCCACTTGGAAGAAGGCTTTTAGAGTGTTATTCTCTGAACTGACACAGCCTCATGCAGCCCTGAGCCCTTCTGGAGGTTTTTAAGTCATCTTTTCTTTTTGTCCGTAATTATTTTCCAAGTATATGCCCTAAGAAGCAGAGGACATTTTACAATGAAGAAATAAGCAGTCTGGGTAATTGTATATAATCAGCTCTCCTCAGTTAGCAACAGTGAGACCTGCAGTAAAACTCTCTTGGTTGAGCTTCCAGTAAAACTGCCTTTGCCCAAGAGTTCCTGTACTGCAATTAAATCTGTCCTAAATTGATTTTTTTCACTTAAACTTACAATGGAACTGGCAAAAGAAGGATTTCCTTTGAATTGCAGATAGCTGCAATAGTGTATAAAAATAAACTGGGAGGTTCTGCTTAGCAGCTCTAGGAGATTAGTGTGAATAAAATAAGTTCAGGCTATTCCCCATATGCTGCTCTGGAGTTTGCCTGGAGGTGATGCACAGTCCCAGCCTTCCATCCACATTCCTGGGCTGTATTATGAGCTTGGGTTCAAATCCTGGGCTGAGCTCATCCTCTGGCTGTAACACAGACACACCTGGAGAGATTTGAAAATGCTACAGATACTTAAAAGCAATCATAGTTTAATTTAGGTTGGGAAGGACCAATAAGATCATGGAGCCCAACCATCCCCCCAGCACAGCCAAGGCCACCACTAACCCATGTCCCCAAGTGCCACAGCTACACATCTCTTAAATCCCTGCAGGGATTGGGACTCCACCACTGCCCTGGGCAGCCTGTTCCAATGCTTAGTAACCCTTTACATGAAGAAATGTTTCCTAAAGTCCAATCTGAACGCTCCCTGGTGCAATTTAGGGAGATTGAAATCACTGCTTCAGTCCATTCATGGTGGCTGTCACGTTCAATATGTGCTGTGACACTTGAACCCTTGCCCGGGCTTCTCTAGGAAAGCTGTCCTCCATTGGGAGTCCACAGAAGGACAAATCCCATACACAGCATTAGCACAGAAAAACAAACAAATAAACCAGGAACAGGTCTCAAACAAACAGTGCATATTTCAGTTTGATCTCTCTGTGGAAAAGTCCTCCTTGTGCAAACATGCAAGTCCCTCAGTTGTTGTTGATCTGTGGGAATTCTTTGTTCCAAGCTCCATGATAACTGAAGTGTGCTAAGGTTGGTTGGGATTTGTCTCAAAGTGGGGAGTCAGGCTGTGCCGTGGGACTGCTGGGAAGCTCACAGAACCTCCCTGGGTTTTCATTCACTGTGAAACCCTGCTGAGCTCTTTGGGGTGTTTTTCTGGCTGTGTTCAAACCCATTTCAGCCCTGAAAACACAGCTCAGTTATCCAACCTGATCCATGTCAAACTAAAGAAAAAGCTGGTGAGCTTTTTGTGCAATTAGCAGTGCCTTAACCCTGAGGAGCAATCACAGCACCTTCTCTGAGGCTCCATCTGTGTGCACAGTGAGGACAAAACCCATCCCACTGACTTTAGCATGGAGGGCAGGAGGAGAGAACCAGTTCATGGTGAGCTTGTCCAGGCCTCCTTTGCCTGTTCACCTCCCAAACCCATCACTTTCCTGGATTTTGTCCATGTGGGTGCCAGCATCTCTGGCTGCTGCTTTACTCCCTTCACCTGCACATCAATAGCAGCCCATTCTGGGAAAGCACATGGTGGCTTTGCTGAAATCAGCTGTATAAATATTACTCTGCTTGCAAGTTGATGGCTGTTTCTGTAGAAATGGCAAAGTCTTCCTGGAAATGCAAAATGGCTCTGACACAGCCCCAGATGCTGTGGTTAGCAGGAATAGAAGTGGGAAAGAGTTTGATCTGAGAGTAATGGTGGAGCAAGGCAAAGATTTTCTAATGTGGGTGTTTCAAGTTAGTGACTAAGCTCCACATTTAGATACTAAATAAGTGGCCTCATTTCTAAAGAGGTGGAGGCTTCCTGTACATGGATTTGGGTGCTGCAACTTGAGGAGCCTGGATGGAGTCTGGTCTTAGGCGTTTATTGGGAGGTTTTTGGTGTTTCTGGACACTTGGCACTGGCAGAGGTGAAGTTGTGCACTTGCTGGACTTAGGAGGCATAACCCTTCAGCCAGACCCAAAGCCTGGTCCCAAAAAAAGCCTCTGTGCAAAATGCCTCAGTGGTAACACAGAGAGATCTGGACCAAGATCTGAGACCAAGACACAAAGCTCAGTGGCCGTGGAGATGGTGACCCAGTGCACCAGGATGTGTCTTCCTGTTCCTGGGGATGTGGAAGATCAGCTCTTAGAGGAGCCCAGAAGAAATCAGCATGTTTTTCTTGCTTTCCAAAGCAAGATCAGATGCAAAAAGTCTCAAAAACATAGTCATACAAACCCAAATGTTATCCAGTGAGGGGATGGAGAAACAGGTCACGTTTCTGTTACATTTTGGTGTGTGAGAAATTCCTGTTGAGTTTTTCTGACACCAAAGATTTGGGGTTGAGAACTGTGGGAGCAGCAGACAGAGGCACTGGTGCTGGTGAGGTTCTGTGCATGTCCCTTGTGTCTTTGCAGAGGCTGGTTGTTTGCCTGGAAGAGTCAATTTACATCCATAACATTAAGGACATGAAGCTTTTGAAGACTATTCTGGATACACCTCCAAACACAACAGGTAAGTGTGGAAGAACCACGTGAAAGGGAGCTTTGTAGAGCCACAACACTCATGTTAGAATTTAAACCAGGCTGTGACTTGTGTATCCTAATTCAGCACTGGGGAGCCAGAAATGCATAGAGGCAGTCCATGGGCTTGGGAGAGCAGAAACCTGGCTCTGTCCTGGACAAAACTCTGCTCTGTTTGAAGCAAAACCCTGATGTGTCCTGAGCAAAACCCTGCTCTGTCCTGAGCAAAACCCAGCTCTGTCCTGAGCAAAACCCAGCTCTGTCCTGAGCAAAACCCAGCTCTGTCCTGAGCAAAACCCAGCTCTGTTTGGAGCAGAAGCATCAAAGGAGAGCAGAGATGGGCAGCAGGGTTTGACTTCCCCCCAGGCTCAGCTCCCAAAGCACCGAGTGCTGTGAAGATCACCCGGGGCAGAACCCACAGCCTGGCACAGCACTAATTCCCTGCAGGGGAGTTCCCTGGAGCCTGGGCTGCCACCTGATATTATCCCATGCACGCTGCAAACCCCGGGGCAGGGCAGGTGGCCTCAGGACAGATCCTCCCTGTGCGGGCACGGGGTGAATCCGGCTTTCCTGCTGCTGGGAGAGGAGCTATTCTGAGCTGAGGAGAGGGAAGCCTGGCCGTGTGCCCGTGGCACTGCTGCCATGCGTGGCCGTGGCATCCCAAGCAGTCACAGCTGTGGCAGCGTCTCACGGGTGGGTGGCTGGGAAGTTTGCTGATGTGCTCACGCTCGGCTTCTGGGCTTTCAAGGGATGCTCTCTGGGCAGCTCCCCTGACCCACTTCAGGGCTCAACAGATGGCCTCTCGTGCGGATTAAACGCACTAAACGCTGCAAATATAATTAAAGTTTAAAACCTTCCTGAGAAGGGCCGGCAGCGGCAGGATGGGAAGGGATACCCCGGCCTGGAGCTGCTGTGTGGTGGGGCTCAGGAGCAGGGCATGGTTTGAGAGCAGCAGCAATCAGCTGGGGCAGGACTGGGCTGCTGAGCATCACAGGCTTCATATAGGCTTAGTGTTTTAAAGCCCTTTTACTGCAGCAGCTGTCCCTGAAATGAGCTGAGTGACAAGCACAGTGCCACGCATGCTCCCGTTGTCCCTGGGCCATCTGCTTGGGTCCCAACCCCGACCCCGAGGATGGTGTGTACAGGAGGTCAAGCCAGTCCAGCCTCACTGCTCTTTGTGCAACCCTTTTTGGAGTGGGTTTCTGTCCAGGGGGATGTAGGAGCACAAAAAAGCCGCCCCACACTAAAGTGTGTGCCCTGGACATGGTAACACCAGCACAGGGAGGACCAGGATTTGCTGTACCCACACCAGCCAGTCCCAGTGGGATCTCTGCCTGTTCCTGGCCAGCACCTGGCTCCCAGTCCAGCCTCCTCCTCGCAGGAGAGGAAAACGTCCACAGTGGCCAAGACACTTGTTTTTCATGTGGTTCATCTCAGGAGCAGGATTTGTGCTGAGGAGGTCACAGTGCCCATGGTGACATGTGTGCCACGAGGGTACATCTCTGGAATGGCTGCAGCTTTGGGAACCACCTCATGTGCCTCCCCCAGAGCCCCAGATGTCTCTGGAGCTGCTTCCCTGGGGGCCAGGCTGAGCTTCCCAGGCACAGTAGCACTTTTCCATGCTGCCTGAGGAAGCCAGCTGTGATGTGGCACTCTCAGAGGTGCCATCCTGAGCAGCACCAGCCTGCCTCCTCCCTCCTGAGCCCACCACTGCGAGCACCAACCCTCCCCGTGGCTGTGGGGCTGCCGAGAGGAGAGCAGCACCTTCCAAGGCTGCCCGTGGCCCTTGTGATCCTTGTTCTTTGTGTGTCCCCGAGGTCAGCCCAGTACACTCACATCTGTGTTTTCCCCTGGCCTGGTTTCCCGGCCGCCTCTCCCAGCCAGGCGGGAGCAGAGGGAGCGGGTGACTCACACCAGCCGCTCAGAGCTCGCTTTGTTCCGCTCCAGCATTCCCCAAACCCTCCACGGGGAGAAAAGGGCTGCACTGATCCCCTCCACGCTGCCTGGGCCGGGGGAACACCATCTGGAAAAGACAGGATGCTCCTCACGAGCAAAGTCTCCGAGCTGTCTTTGCCTTCCTCCCGTCCCTCCCTCTTTAGTTGCCTGCACTTCACCACTGCCGTGCTCTTCATGCCTCCCTGGCATGGTGTGCACGCCGCTGGATTGATGGGGACTGGATCCCTGGGGCCCCTGGCTGATCCTGCAGCTCCTGGCTCCGCTGAGGTCTCTTTAGTTATAAACAATGACCTAAAACGAGGGCTCCAGCCGATCCTTCCCCCCCTGCCTGGGCTGGGGCCAGGGCTGTGTCCTGACACGGGGGTCGCACGGCAGGACACGTCCGTGTGTCTACGTGCAGCGTGTGGGTGTCCTGCCTGGGGCTCTGGCAGTGCCTTTAACCCCACGGCTTCCTGCACACGTGGGGCTAGGTGGGACCCCCGGCGAGGGTCAGGAAGCTCAGGTCGTGCCCAAGCCTGGAGTGGGATTTGGGAGGACAAGTGAGCGCGCGGATGTGGCGCAGGAAGCAAGTGAGACACGTTTCGTATGTGACAGGATCCACCGGGATGGATCCTCGGCCAGCAGCAGAAACGAGAGGCAGGAAAAGATGCTCTTTTCCGAGGTCACCTGGGGGACAAGCGGGTGGATGCAGCCACACACGTATCCATCCATCCCTGTCTCATCCTGTAACTCCTGCTCGCTTTGAAAGGGCTGTTTGGGAATGCTTGTGCTCGTGTTGGCACAAAACCAAATGGCTCTTACAAGGAAGAGTTCTCCCCGTGCTTGAAATTTAGCTACGTTCAAGTTCCTTGTCAGCCGGAAACTCCCTGCACAGCTGGGACATTTCCTGTGTCTTTCTCTGCTTCCCTTTTCCATTCAGAACAGAAGGAAACAGCACTGCCTTGCCCTGCCAGCCTTCACATGCCAGGCTGCATGTCAGGGCTGCCTGCATGCTGTGCTGCTCCTCTGAGCCTCCAACCCAGCACTTACACCCTGTGCACATCTGGAGGTGCCCAGATGTGCCTGGACAGGGGTTCTGTCAGCCCTCAGACTAACATGTCCCTTGCTCTTTCCTGCACCTCTTCCTGCCTTCTCCAGGGAGATAATGAAGTGGGAGAAGCCCCAGAGTGTTTGGGAGGAGGGTGGCAGCCGTACTGTCCCGTACCAGCAGGTGTCCCCATGGCCGAGGCATTTCCAGCGCTCCACAGCCCACGCCTGGACGGTCCCAAAATGAGCCAGAGCCTGAGGACGGTCCCAAAATGAGCCAGAGCCTGAGCCCCCTGCCGTGCCCGTGGCTGTGGCTCTGTGTTCCATCCTCCCCCAGCACACAGCCTGAGCCCTGTCCCTCTGTCCCTGCCAGGTCTGTGTGCTCTCTCGATCAACCACGCCAACTCCTACTTGGCTTATCCCGGCAGCGCGACCAGCGGAGAGATCGCGCTTTACGACGGAAACACTTTGGTAAGTGCGAAGCCCGGCCTTTGGATACCGACTGCAAACAAACAGAGCCACGGCAAAGCCCACGGGGCCCTTGGGAAGGATGAATAAATACACTCCACCGAGCTAGGCTGCGAGGGGATTGCCTGGGAGGCACATCCCCCTTGCCCCGAGCTGGCAGCCTCTGAGGTCAGGGCATCTCCCAGTAGGGATATTGAGGGAAACGTGACCCACTGCCCTGCAGCCCGAGGGCCACTGCCAGGCTGGCACTGGGGTTCCTGGAGGCAGCGTGTCCCATGGGAGTGATGTGACCAGCGTGGCTCAGGGAGGGTTGGAGCTGCTCCAGGCACAGCACAGAACCTGGAGCAGCTGCTTTGCCACGCCACGGGCTGGAAGGGATGCTGGACCCAAAGTCACTGAGAGGGCAAAGTGTCCAAAGTCCCCTCAGGAAATCTGTCCCCCGGGTTGATGCACTGTCAGGATTATCTGCTGTTTATGCCAGGGCTTTGGATTACATAAGGCTGTGGCTCCCTGTGTGCTGAGGATCTGCAGCAGGGGAGGAGCAGAGCACAGGGGAAAACACAGTGCTGCTGCTGCTGTGAGAGGTGCAGGGAGGGCTGGGGCTCCCTGGGGCACTGGGGTGGTGTCACTGCAGCAGGATTTGCTGTGCAGCACAGGGAGTTGCTGGGAGGCCAGCTCTGATCCTCACAAAGATGTGCCAAGCTCCAGGGAGGGCACAGTTGTGGTCCCAAAACCTGGTGAGGTGGGGAGCTGAGGTTCTGTGCCCCTGAGGTGAGCTGTCTGTAATCACAGGGGCCACTGTAGGTGGGGAATGAGCTCAAGGCAGGGCAGAGATAAACTGCTGAGGGTGTTGAAGGGATCCCATCAGCACAATATGGTCCCATGAACCCCTATCAGCAGGCCTGGAGAGGGTGCGAGGCAGGGAACAGCACGCCCTGCCCTCACACAGTCCAAGGAGCAACATGTCCCTTTGCCCTCACGTTCCTTCTGCCCTACAGAAAACAGCCTGCACCATTCCTGCCCACGATGGGCCCCTGGCCGCTCTCGCCTTCAACTCCACTGGCTCCAAGCTGGCAAGTGCTTCTGAAAAAGTGAGTGTGGCTGCAAGCACCCTCCCTCTGCCCAGAGCTGCCAGGGGTCCCTGCCAGTGCTGGTGCCTCGGGACCTCTGAGCTCAAACACGTCCAACAGAGAAGGGGCACTGAAGGGTACACTGCCAGTGTCTGGGGATCAGATTGAGCCCAGATGGCAAACAGGAGGAGCCTTTGCACATCCTGAGTTTCCTGGGTGTGTCAGGGGAAGGGCTCACGCTCCTTGGCCTGCTCCTGCCTGATATTTCCATTTGCATTTTTTGCAGGGCACAGTCATTCGTGTATTTTCCATTCCTGGGGGGCAAAAGCTCTATGAATTCCGGCGGGGGATGAAAAGGTCAGTTCATTCTTCTGGGGGTGACAAGTACACAGAGGGCTCCCGGAGCCGAAACGTAAACAGAGGGACAGGGCCACGTCAGATCCTGGTGCCTTTGGCATCTTTTGCAGAAGGAAAACAAGAGTGAACATATCAGCTCAAAATGTCACTGTGCCAGGCAGCCTCGGGCCAGCTCAGAGATTCCCTTCAGTGTGTCACAGAGCAGGGCTGTGGCGCAGAACAGAGGTGGAGTCACTCCATTTACTCTGTCCTTTTTGTTTCTCACATGAAATAATGAAGTCCCCAAAATTATCAGGCACCCTGTCCCCACTGAACCTGTGCAGGAGATGCTGTGTGTATCCCACTGTCCAGCATTTTGGATATCCTCCCTGGCCTTTGCATTACCAGAAGGTTTAATGAGGACAGCACAGATGTTCCCTCCACAGGCAGCTCTGTGAGCAAGGACATTTCCACCTCTCTGGCTGGCTGTCAATAGCCAAGTTCTGCTGAGCAAAGGGATTAGGGAACTGCTGGTCAGTGAGCCCACAGGCTCAGCAGCATCTGGGCAGGGTGGATGGGTCTCCTTCCTCCCCATCCTCTGTGAGCCAAACCCAGCAGTTCCCTTGAGCAATGTGCCATGGGGTGACCTGTCGTGTCCTTGCTTGGCTCTAGGTACGTGAACATCAGCTCCCTGGTGTTCAGCATGGATTCCCAATTCCTCTGTGCTTCCAGCAACACGGAGACTGTGCACATCTTTAAACTGGAGCATCTCACGGACAGGTGAGGGGATAAGCCTGGCTTAACCTGCCTGCCTTAGGGCTGGCTCTGCTTCCAAGGTCTGCCTTTACACAGCTGGCCTCCATGTCCTCACCACACATTCTCCACAAGCAACACCAGCTGCGAACTCCTTGGCTTTGTGTCCTGAGGGACTCACTCCTTGAAAAGCCACACACTGCATCTGGGCTGTCAGGCTCTCCAGGTCTGCTCTGGTTTTTTTGAGCTGCCCCTGTCCCCTGCCTCCTTCCCGAGTATCCAGCCAGGCTGGTGCACAGTGTGCAGGTGCCCCAAATAAACCCTTGACCTGTGTGAGATCAGGATCATTTGGTCTGTTCCTGATGGTTTGTCATGCTGACCGTGGTGACCCCACTGATGCTGCTTTGACCCCACTGATGCTGCTTTGTGACCCCCTCAGCCGTCCAGAGGAGCCTCCAACCTGGAGTGGTTACATGGGGAAGATGTTCCAGGCTGCCACCAACTACCTCCCTGCTCAGGTGTCGGGCATGATGAGCCAGGACAGAGCCTTTGCCACTGTCCGCCTCAACATCTCCGGACAGAGGAACATCTGTGCCCTCTCCACGTATGTACTGACACTGCCCCCCTGTGCCAGGCCAGCCTGGCAGCAGACACAGCTATCTCTGCCAAACACCACCACCCTGGCCCCTTTTCTCATCTCTGTACCTGCAGAACATATGGTGTGGGTGCTGCTGTGTCTGTGTGTGAGCTTTTTTTGGGCTCACAGTGATTTTCTCACCAGGATTCAGAAGCTGCCTCGGCTGTTGGTGACTACATCAGATGGACATCTCTATATCTATAACTTGGACCCACAAGATGGAGGGGAGTGTGCCTTAATTAAGAATCACAGGTAACTAACTATAACTCCAGTCACACCCCATGCAGAGGCTGATGTTTTATAAAATGAAGGGCAATCTCACCTGACAGCACAAAATGGAGCTCTAGGAGCAAGAACACTAGAACTGACTGTGATTTGAGCTGCCTGATCTGACAGACGTGGGTGGGAACCTACCGGCAGGCAGGGACATGGGGCTTCTTGCAGAAGAAACCAGAGACATCTCAGATCCCATGGCAGCTGTGAGATATCTCAGATCCCATGGCAGCTGTGGGATATCTCAGCCTAGACTGCAGAGGTGGGCAGGCTGTGCCTTAGGAGATGCCTCCAGCAGAGAGCAGTGACCAGCATGGTGGCAGGAGAGCAGAGTGTCTTCTCCAGGTGTGAGGGGGTGCTGGAAGGCTGATTTTGGGAGTAGGATGATCTGGAGCAGAAGGAATTTCTGGATGGAAAGGGGTGGTCAGATGTTGGAAGGGGCTGCCCAGGGAGGTGGTGGAGTCCCCATCCCTGGAGGTGTTCAAGAAATGACTGGAAGTGGCACTCAGTGCTCTGGTTTAGTTGACAAGGTGGAGGTCAGTCAAAGGTTGGACTCGATGGTGCTGGAGGTCTTTTCCAACCTCAATGATTCTGTGAAAGCAGAGCCTTCCCTGCCGCTGTTCAGTTCGTATGCAAATTCCATTAAGCACGTAACCCCCCCGCACACATCTGGGCTGCTTGGCTCCAGATGTGAAGCCTTTGGGGTGGGGTGTGATGCAACATGTGCTCTGAGCCGGGAGGTGGCTGCCAGCCAGGAAAATGCCAGCAGCTTTTTGCAAAGCCACAAAACAAAAGCACTTCAAAGCTGCGCTGTCCAGCGCGCGCCGGCCGCCCGCCTGCCCCCAGCTTTGTCATGTGGGCTCCTCTGAGCATCAGAGCACTGAAAAGGGCCCTTGGGTCATGAGTTACATGACATCATACGATATCTCTGCTTAAACTCTGTCCTAAACTAGCCAGGGCTGCTTTTCCCATCTAGTCCTCTCCTGTTGGAAGCCCTTTGGAGCCCCCTCTGTGATTAGAAACACTGTTTGCCTTTGTAACCTAAAGCTTTTGTGGTCAATCTGTTCCCTTCTGTTCCCATGCCAGCATTGTCCTCCAGCCGAAGTGGTGCTTTCCCTATCTCCTGCTTCCCCCCTGCTTTACTTGTGGAGCACAATGCTCCCCTGTCTGCAGCACTGCTGGGGCTGCAGGCAGGGCATGGATGTGGTGGTGTGGATGGGTGATGTGCTTCAAGATGTGGCTGCAGGGGCTTGTCTTATCTGGAGCTGGGGAGTAACAGCTGGGATCAGAACTAACTCTTCTTCCCTCTCTTGCTCCTGTACAATTAGTCTGCTTGGCTCAGGAAAGATGGAGGAGAACAAAGAAAATGACCTTCAGCCTCCAGTACCTCAATCTTATGCAGCGACTGTAGCCAGACAAAGTACAGTGCCTTCAACTTCAACCATGCCAGGTAAGCACTTCTGCCTTCCTTGGGCAGAAGCCACAAAGCCACCTGGGGCAAAGCGGGAATTGTCCCAAATTCCAGGGGTCCAACCAGAATCACCACTTGTGCAGGGCAAACTGGGGCAGCAGGACTTTGCAGCTCATCTGGTTCATCCCCTGTGACAGAAGCAGGCCAGGGATTTCCTGCTCTGCCCTCTGGCACCCTGTGCCAGCACTGCTGCTTCTTGTGCCACAGACAGGCCCAGGGCAGAGCAGGAACCACATCTGAGCTCCAGTCTGTCAGACAGCAGCTGCTGCCAGGTGGTTTCCAGGAGCTGAGACCGTGGGTGTAGAAGTCAGGTCTCACTGTTTTTGTGGCAAGATCGCTACAGATTCTCCAAACCTGTTATATCTTACCCACAAAGCCAGCTCTAAACTGCTGCAGGAAAAGCCTGGGTGACTATCTTACTATAATCCCAAGTCTAAGGCCCACATACAGCTGTAGATCTCACTCTGAAATTGGTGTTCATGTTCACGGCAGGAGAAGGAAAGCTGCCATTAGTCCATCCCTAACCCACAGTGTCAGTGGAGGTACCTTCCTCCTCCTCAGTCCCCCAGAGCTCTGTGCTGAAGAGGTATTAACACAGTGTCTGCTGTTTGTTCCCAGCCTGCTTCCATCCACCCATTCCCCCACAATGGTCTGTGGTTTTCCTTGGACAGGTTACTCGGAGGACGGTGGAGCCCTGCGAGGGGAGGTGATCCCAGAGCACGAGTTTGCAACTGGACCCGTCTGCCTGGATGATGAGAATGAGTTTCCTCCTGTGAGCATTCGGGACCCCTAAAACTGCAGTCCAGCCCTCATGCTAAGAAGGAAGTAGTAACCTCTTACAGAAGAGATTCCATTGGCCCCTCCTTGTCCCAGCTCACTCTGAAGCCTAAAATAACTGAATAAGTTACAGGGACAGTGCCAGGAAAATGACACTCCCACCAAATGGCAGCTGGGGATGGGGCAAAGATGATCAAACCTACTAATTAGAGATGGATCTGAACAAACTTGCTAAAGTGTAGAATGATGTCCAGATCCAGATCTAACCTTTGTGCCTTGAGCAGATTTCTAGTATTACCAGGACTAGTTTTAAATGGAACAACACTATAATTTAGAAATAAAAACTTAATATTCCCTGTTGCATTTACAGTCAGTTGTATTAGTTTATGGAATGCAACTGGAACATACCTGAACCTCACCAGTCTCTTCATTTCCAAGCTAACTGAGAAGGAAACTCCTTTTCCAAGCACAAAGATTAAAGGAATGAGAGTTTTAAACCATTTTATGATTTTTATATGGCACTTTCTCAGTTACCATTGGAAGGAGATACTGGATTTTTAAATTTAACTTAAGCCTGGCAGTGTCTTTCTGGCTTCTTCTCCTATTCCACACTCATTTATTGTCTTAAGTATCTAACCCCTAACTAGACAGATGTTGATCTGTTCTATGATCTGGTTGTAATCAGTGGTGTCTTCATAACAGTAATGCATTAATATAGCAGAAGATTGTAATGGATTTCAGGTTGCAGCCTTGGCAGGCTTTGGAATCCCTTACTCTGTTTTTAAATATCCTGCTGCTGGAGTTTTGCCTGAGAAGGAGGAAGTAAAAACTCTATCCCAGGATTTGTTCCATGTGCTGAGCTGACCTCTGTGAGCTATTAACTGATGCAAAGTGTTGCTTAGATAAAAGGTGACTGGTTCATGACTCCTTTTGAACCAACACCACCTAAATCCAGCTCAAGTCACATAACCCTCAGACTATTTCTCTTTCCTTACCTGTAACATAACCTGCTGCAAACCAGGAGCAGGAGTTTCCTACTTGTCCCGCACCATTACCCAAGAAGGAAATTTAAAATGTCTCCCTCTGGTCAAATTGTGTGGCCACAGAGAAGCTGGAAGGAGCAGCAGGGCCTGAGAGAAATCCTTTGTTTCCTTCTGCTGAACCTGCTCTTGAACTTGTGGTTTGGGGACAAGCAAATGCCAGCAAGCAGGAATCACGCTGCTCCTGAATGAGCCTCCCTGCTGGGGCTGTGCTGTACAAAAGCAGCCCCAAACCCCTGCTGTACCACAGCAGGTGCTTTAGTAAATGACCTTTGATCTCTCCAAATCCTGTCATTAACCTGACAGAGCAAGGGACATGTGTGATGTTAGGGAGGAGGTGGTGTGGGAGGGAAGGCGCTTTCCCAAAATACTCCCTGATACGGTGGCTTGGCAAATGGAGCTTCCAGATAAAGTCCCTGCCCTGGGCCTTTGGGTTTGCCCCTCGCAGCGTGAGTGCACACAAAGAGCTGGGCAGGATGTTTTGATGCTCTGGATTTCACTGAACGGGGCTGTTTTCTCAGCACTGAGATATTCGGTCTCAGTGACGCGGCCAAAGGGGGTTTCAGGCATCGGTCACTCCTGTGTGGAGAAGGAGGGACAGAAAACCTGACCTTATCCAACAAAAATGTTTTGACAGCATTCTGCTTTGCGGAAACATGGGAAGGGTTTTGTTTGTTTTCCAGTGTGCAACAAAAAGACTTTTAAAAACCTCAAAACTTGTGACAAAATGGAATATTCACCCGCAGCCCACGGTATGGCTTTGAACTCAGACATGGTTCTGGAGAAACAGCAGTGCTCAAACCCTCCAATTCCTCTCCTTTTTGAAACGTCTTGCCTTCCCTTGACCTCAAGTGAGACTTCAGAGGCTCAGCTGTTAAAGAGCGAAGGAAAAACAGCTTCAGCCTGACACAGAGTCTGTCAAAAACTGCTTCTTCATTAAATGGAAGGAGGGACAGATCAGAGAAGAGAGAAGAAGCCCAAGGAGGACTCGTAAAAAGTGGCCTCACAAGAGGGAACGTGGATGTTGCTGCTGATTGTGCCAGGACTGCAGAAAGATCCCGTGGCAAGAGGTTAAAGCAGTTCAATGACATCTCCTGCATTGATGGGGAGGATTGAGCACTCCCAAGTCACTACTGATCTGAGGCAGGAAGGACTTGGGTGTTCTTGGGTGGACAGAGGGCTGAAGCTGTGGCTGAGGAGCAGGGGATATGTGGGGAGGAGGCTGCAGAGCCCTCACCCTGTGGGATCAGAAGGTTTCATGGGGTGGGAAGAGCAAACCCAGCTCTGGCTGCAAATGGTTGTGGCAATTACAGCTGTTTTCTGGTCACCTGCCCAAGCAGCTGCCCCTGTTCTCTGGGTGTATCAGTGAGTGAGGTTTCCAGAGGTGCTGGGAGCTATTGGTGTGTGTTGGGCCAGGCAGAGCATCACTTGGCCAACTTCACTTTTGGGACCCCCTGTAGTGGCTGTCCCCTCCAAGGCATGGGCAGAACAGTTCTGGGGTAGTGCTGTGATGTTTGGCAGATGAAAACCTGCAGGATTCTCCAAGCAGCATGGCCTGTTTGCACCTGAGGAGTGCAACCAGAAGATCTTCTTAAATCATCTGGGATTCAGTAGGAAAGGCGATTTCTTCCAGCAGATTGCTTGGTGCTTCTCCAGGCTGCAGGGATCAGAGGTGATGTGAAGGCTCTATCAGAAGAGCCATTTCATTAAGTCAGGTGAGATTATATACAATGGTCAGCCCTTCAAAGACAGCTTGCCCTCACTGATACTCCATCACACTTAAAAACCATCTCTCTCACATCGATTTTTGGCTACTTCAGAATGGTTTGGGCAGTTTGCTGCGCTGCCAAAGGATGCTGCTGCCTGTAGGAGGGAGAAAATCAGGGGGGAGTCTGCAAGGGGGATAAATCGGTGCCCCATCATGGGGTCCACACACCCCTTTGCTGCTCCAAACCACGGATCTGAAAACAAGAAACCAGGTTGCAGATACAGCTTTGGCTCCATGCAACCAGCATTTGCCCAGATTCCTCCTCACTGTTTGCTGGATGGTGTTTCACTCATTCTGTTGCATGGATGCGGACACTAATTATTTTGAGTGACTTTTTTTTAACAGCTAGCTATTACCAGAGGAATGGCCATAGATTTTCCAGTGAAGTTATATTTGTAATTATGTTTCATGGGGGTTGAGTGAGTTTAGCAGAGCCTGAATGGCCTCTTGCTCCTGCCCTGGTAGCTCAGACTGGCATTTTGGGCAGCTGGAGCTTGCAGGATTAAGCCCAGCTTATCAGTACATTATCTGAGATCCCTTGGGAATCATGCAATCCTGTGTCAATGCCTCAAGACCAAACAAGTGATGGTCCTGAAACTCAAGGAGAGACAGATCCTGGGAGGAAGAGCTGGGAGAGACCTTCCTACAGCTGGGGCTCCAAGTTCACATCCCTCACCAGTCACATCTGGCAAGGCTGGAGCTGGGAAAGGGGGGATCTGTGCCTGGGCTCATGGTTGGTGCCCAAGCCTCATCCTGGAGTAGGGGCACATCTTACCCGAGGTCTCCATGGCATGAGTAGCTGATGGGAACTGGATCAGGGTCCTTGCTGCTGCCTGTTCTCTGCTCTTGCTTTATTCTTTCACTCAGAGGCTTTGTTGGTACTTAGGCTGGGCTTCCCCTCTCCTAATCCTGTTTAACATGTTGGTGTTTAACTCTGGGATCCATCTAGAGAGACACAGTGATGCACAGCACACACCTGTCCCCTCCTGCCATGCCAGAGCTGAGCTTTTTGGGAGGACTCAGTGAGGCCAATGGACTTCACCCCCACTAACTGGACTCCCACAAACGTGGCTGTGCTCAGCCCAATGCCAGCCAGGGGCAAGACACACTTATCACCAAGCCACATGGTTCCCGTTCCCAGGACTGTAAATTTGGGGAGGGGGAGAGCAAATAAACAAACCACTCACAAATCTGGCTCTGAGTGGAAAGTAAAACACTGTGGGACATCCCTCCCCCTCCTCCTCCTCCCATGTGCGTAAAACCAACTGGAAACACACCCTGTTGCTGGGAAAAGTAAGGCTGCTCTGTTTTGATTTTGGTAGATAATCTTGTGCCGTGGAGGTCAGCCGGGCAAAGAGAAGAGGTCGTGATGAGGAGCAAACATCTCCATAGGACAGCTGCTGGGAGTGCTCTGGGAAAGCCAGCAATTTTGAAGAACACATCTGAGAGTCCCCAAGATGAGAAATAAAAAATAAACCTAAGGTGGGCCACACTTTTTCCTATGGTGTGTGTAAGTGAGTACCTGGCCCTGTTAGCCTGTTTTAATTCGTGTCTGGGGGGGTGTCAATGTACTGTATGCACATTGCTCTATTTAACAAACTCTATGTTAGAACCACAGTGTAAATGCTAATTTAAGCAGATTTGTATGTAACCAGAATTTTATATACCCATTTGTCCCTTTTCTAATTTATGCTGTTTTATGTGTATAAATGTACTTATAGGAAGAGATATGAAACTTATGTCTTTGTACAGTATATACATACAATTTTAACCCACGCAAAGTATTTTTGCAGTGATATTAGAGAAGATGCCATTTGCTATGTTTAAAGACAGAATAAAGTCACAGTCTGTCCCTGGCAGCTTCTGCTGTTCCTTGTGGGGTCCTAAAGATGTCAGTCTGGATTAAGTTTTGGGAGTGGGAGAGTGGGTTTGGGAGCTGGGGTGAGGACAGCTGCTCCCATGTGACCTGACCCACCTGGCCCAGTCCACACAAGTTCACTTAGGATTGGATGCATAAATCAGAATCCAAAATTGTTTCAGAAAACCCTCACTCAGCTGCTGAGAAATCCCAGTGGTTTCTTAAGTTTCAGTTGCACCTTCATTTCTGCCTTTGCAGCTCCCCAGGCCTTTGCACCTGCCCAGAAATGGCCCCAGAAGAGCTGTTTCACCCCAGCTGTGCCCCTGGCATCCCCTCTCACCCCACAGCTTCCCAGAGAGAGCCTTTCCCAGACACTGGGACTCGTGTGTGTCACAGCACAGGCCCTGAGCTCTGCTGTGCAGGACAAGCTGAGCATCCTGCCCACACAGAGAGCAGCTGGCAGGGACAGCCCAGGACCCCCTTCCTTCCACAGACAGCTGGGTCTTACCACGACCCCACTAACCAACCTCAGCAGGCAGCTGGTGGGGCAGGTGCTCCATTTCCCAGAGCACTCACCTTGTGCCAGCTGGGAACTTCTCTCTGCAGCCACAGTCTTCCAGATCCCCAGCACCAGAAGGGGTGTTTGTGTTTGCTCAGAGGCCCCATCCTCCCCTGCCTTGTGCTCCCACCACTCCTGTACCATCCATTTTAGAGGGAGAGCCAAGCAAATTCCCCAGAGGAACTCTATCCCAAAGCCAGCTCTCACAAAAGGTAGTTTTAATCAAAGACCTGGCTCTTTCCCAGCTAAAGAACTCTAAGAAAAGCTTTCCACGTTGCCCAGAGCCACCAAGTCCTGCAGTGCCCTGCTCTGCAGCAAAGGGGATCCTCCAGAGCCACAAGTAACTCACCTCCCTGCTTCCTACACAGAGCAAAAGTAACCCCAGCCTCCATCTCTCCATGGCCAACCTCCAGCCTGGAGCCAGTACATCCCATTTACAGGTACCAGACTTGGGAAAGGAGCAGCCTGAGCAAGTATTTGCTTAAAGACAAAGCTGTGTTGTTCTTCTCTCCGTGTGAAGATCCAGCCTGGCTGTGTGAGCCTCGTGGCACCGGCAGGCCACGTGCTGTGCGTTGCAGCAGGGAATCACAGCTGGATCCTTGGAATAATCTGCAACTGAGATGTTGTCTGCTGCAATGTCCTCCAGAGCTTGGGCATAAGCCCTGCTGATCATGGGCAGCACTGCCTGGTACTCTCTGGATGCCACATCCAAAGGCTCCTGCTCCTGGATATCACGATCCAGGTTGAAAATGAGGGGTGGTTGGTGATGCTCAGCTGGCCCAATGCTCCCATCACAAGCCATGGCCCCTCCTAGGGAGGAAATAAGGGAAAAACCCTGGAGTTATGGGCTGCCCAGGGATCACCCCTGTGTTCCTCACCCACCCTGTCCCAGCTGTTAGCCCAAGAGTGTTCCTGAGCTAACAACCCTGGGCTGCAGAGCCATCCTGCAGACACAGGTGGGCACATCCTTACTCCTTCCTGGGCTGGCTCTTCCTTGAATTAACCTGACTTGGCTTTCACCTGTATCTGCAGGGAGCCAAGAATTCCAGAAGTGTTTTCCCAGACTTTACAACCTCTAGCAGGGACACGCTACCTGTGGTGTAAAATGCCTTGTACTGAGCCATCCGCAGCGTCTCGATCTCACCAACCTTCCCTGCTGCCCCACTGTTGGGGTGGAGCAGAACCTGAAGGAAGGACAGAAAAGTGCCTGTCAGCCCATTGCAGGGAAAACCTGCTCCAGGAGACCTGCTCCCTCCCCCAGATGAGCCACATCCCACATGTGCACACACGTACAGACACCATTCAGCCCTTGCACTGAGCAACCAACACAGTTTTGATTGCTGAAGGGTGGGATGATGGCAGAAGGGCCCCAGGAAACACCAACATCTCCCTTGTGCCTTCCTGGTCCTGCAGGATCCTCTGAATTTCCCTCCTCAGACCAATTCTATGTCAAAAAAGTGATCACAAAAGTGCAGAGGCTTTCAGCAGAGCAGGACAGAGTGTCATAGAATCATAGTTTGGGTTAGAAGGGGCCTTAAAGACCATCTAGTTCTACTCCCCTGCCATGGGCAGGGACACCTTCCACTAGCCCAGGTTGCTCCAAGCCCCATCCAACCTGGCCTTGGACACT
>JAWWEE010000041.1:2501474-2523767 GCA_035221455.1 Xenops minutus
CCAAGCCCCATCCAACCTGGCCTTGGACACTTCCAGGGATGGGGCAGCCACAGCTTCTCTGGACAACCTGTGCCAGGTCCTCACCATTCTGACAAACAAGAATGTCTTCCTAACATCCAATCTAAATCTCCTCTCTTTTCATTTAAAGCCATTCCCCGTGTCCTACCACTGAATGCCTGTGTAATGTCTGGGAGCCGGGATGGTTTCGGGTGCTTTGTGCCACCCACCATCTCCCTGGGTGCTCCCAGCTCCACCAGCAATGGGGACATCCAAGGGAGCTGAAGCCCTGCCTGGAGCCAGGAGCCAGCCACAAGCTGGGGGTGAGCTCATGCGAGGCAGGGCCACACGGGAAGGTGAGGTGCTGGAACATCATCCCGTCCGGCTCCACCACTGACTCACCCCGCTGTGCAAGGGCTCCCTTCCCTGACAACAGCACAGGGAAGGGGGTGAGAAGGAAGGGAAGCAGGGAAGGGTGGGTCAAATCTCTCCTTTTTGGTATTTAGGACACTTGATCCACACAGGACAGCTGCTCTGGCACACGGGACCGAGGAGACAAGTGAGCTGGAGGGCTCAGATCGTATCTGCCATGGAGCCAATGGCTTCACTGAGGGATGAGTCACTTGAGGTTTCCTCCCTGGGATTCGAGTTTTGAAGTGATTCAAGAAATTTCCACTGTGCTAAAAATTAGAAACATCTGCTGGAGTTGTAGGCAGCTGCGGTGCCAAGTTTAGTAACAGCACTCACAGCTGATGAGCGAGGCAATGCCTTAGCAGGTGCCCAGCACAGAGCACCCAGCATGGAGCATTCTGGGCACCCTGGGCACCCAGAGATGTCCCTCCTGTCCTGCCTGGTCTGGATGTGGCCACTGTCTTCAGGGCCCAGTTGGTACCTCAGCCAAGAAATGGCAGGATTCAGGGTGGGGGATGATTTCCAAATCCTCTGCTTCCTTTATTGCCCTTCATTGCAAGGAAATTTAAAAAAAAGAAAATCACCTTTTGGAGTTTGGTTTATTATTTATGTTTGAGGGCAAAAAAATAAAAGGGTGTGAAGTGGAAGAGGTGGTGCAGTGTGATCTGCTGCAAGGAGGAACCTCTGCAGCAAAGTCCCCTTCTGCTGACACTCCTTGGTCAGGATAAAACAGCTCCGAAGCAGGAATCAGCAAATATTCAAAGCCAAAAATGGGAACTGAAACAATTCATCTGCCTCCAGCTTTAAGGCTTTGCCTACACCTTTAGCAGCACAGCTGGGGTGCTGCCAGCCCCGTGTAAGGGCACCCAAACCTCCCTTCCTACCAACAACCACGTTCTTAAACCTCTTAAAACCCCACACTAAGAAAATCTGTTCTAATTTACTGCATAATTAAGGAGCTTGTTTCAACTGAGCCCTTTCAAGAAACATTCTCAGGTCTGGAACTCTTCCATTAATCTGTGACCTTGTTATTTTAATAAATAAAAAACTAGAAAAGGGGGTTGGGGGGGAAGTCTTTTCTCCCCAGGAAACCCATTACCTGAACTTGGTGCTCCAGGCTGTTACAGGTGTGCATCCCTCTCCCCTTCAGCCCTGACACCCAGCAAACCATCACTCCCAGCAAATCATTGCTGCCAGGAAACCATCATTCCCAGTAAACCATCACTCCCAGCAAACCACCAGTCCCCTTCTTCCAGCACTGCACGTGCAGAGGAGGGTTAATCCCAAGGAACACAGCAGAGCCCGTTGGCCACATCCCATCCGCTTCCCCGCTTCATCTCCCAGTTCAGCAGAGGGTTCCATAAATACAAAGCAAATACCAAACCCCTGATGGACACAGAAAGCAAATCCAAGATCCCGCTGGGAGCTGGCTCACGGTGCTCGCAGGAGGATGGACTTTAAAAGCAAACCCAGGATTTATCCATGGGCCTGCTACTAAAGCCACTTTTTTTCTTTATGTTTTGGTTCTGCAAAAATCCCGGTCATCGCTGAGACAAACATGTGGCCATCCTGCTTGTCCTGCAAACTGCATTTTTTAGGCTTAAAGGAGCTGCCAGCAGCTGGTTGTATGGACAGAGCTGTGGGATACAGGATGGGATGTCCTAATGGAACATCATAACAGTGGGCATGTTCCCCAGCCATGGAGCTGGGAGAAGGAGGGCTTCATTCCATCTTGATCTGCCATGATAAATAAAGGGATACCACTAGGTCTGAGCTCCTGAGATGTTCTCCTCCTCACACTGATGTACCTTTTGTGATTGGGAAGGACACACACTGTGCTGGGCACCGTGGGCTGCCACAAGCCTGAGCATCCCCAGGATGGCATCCCTGGGATTGGGGCACAGCCCTGTGGCACACAGAGAGGTGCCAAGCTGCACACACAAGCACTTCTACCTATAATCCTAGATCTGTGAATGAGGCACAAAGCAGTCTTCATTAACTCAAAGTCCTTTTACCCTGATATCCCAAGCCCAGCATGGTACAGCACCTGGCCATCTCCAGCTGTCCTCCTCCTCCTCCAGGCCAGGGGTGACACTCCCATGTCCATGGGGTGACACAGCATCAGCTCTGAGCCTTTTTCCACCCTCCATTTACCTGTTTTAGCTCAGGGACCTGCTGTCAGCAGTGGGGTGTCACTGGGTGGGTGGCTCTGCCTTACCTTGTGCCCTTCATCCGACCACCCAAAGAGAACTGGGGACACATCCAAGCCATCAAAGCGCCTGCCTGGGGGAAGTGCTGCCCCAGCCAGGGCCACCAGCGTGGGGAAGATGTCCAGGGTGCTGCGGAAAGAGGTGGCAGTCATCAGTGCAAGAGGCAAAGGTCCCTGTAGTGTCCCCCCAACCCTCAAAAGTGCCTTTTGGGATGGTGGTGGGGCGGCTGCTTCCAACAACTGGAAAGGTTAAACCCAGTTTCCAGCAGCAGCTCTGGCCCTGGCAAGCCCTGGCTTCACACATCTCCCACCCCCAGCCGGCTGCTTGCCAGGGGCTGCGGGTTCAGCCAGGATGTGCCTGTCCCTGCAAACCTGCAAACCCCACAAACCCTGAAAACTCTGCAAACCCTGCACACCCCACACACCCTGCACACCCCAGAAACCTTGCACACACCACACACTCTGCACACCCTACAAATCTTGCACACCTCACACACCCCACAAACCCCGCAAACCCCGGGCACCCCATAAACCCTGCAAACCGCAAACCCTGCAAACCCCACAAACCCTGCATACCCCACAAACCCCGCAAACTGCAAACCCCACAAACCCTGCGCACCCCACAAACCCTGCACTCCCCATTAACCCCACAAACCCTACAAGCCCTGCACACCCCACAAACGCTGCACACCCCATAAACTCCACAAACCCTGTACAACCCCCCAAACCCTGCAAACCCCACAAACCCCGCACACCCCACAAACTCCACAAACCCTGTACAACCCCACAAACCCTGTACAACCCCACAAACCCCACAAACCCCGCACACCCCACAAGCCCCACAAACCCCGCACACCCCGCACACCCCACAAACCCCGCACCCCCCGCGCCCCCCGCACCCGCGGGGCAGCCCCTCCGGAGCCCCCCGGGCTCGCAGGGAAGGCAGCGGCTCCCCCTCCGGAGAACGTGCAAGCGCAGGGAGTTTCCACGCCAATCCCAGCACATCCCAGGGAAATGCGGTCCGGGCTTCCAGGAGCCGCCGGGACGGAGCGTGGGAGCGGCGCTGCCCCGCGGGTCCCCACCGAGAGCCCCCCGAGTCTGCGGGGACCCCGGACACAGCAGAGCCCTCGGGGCTCTCCCTGGGTCCTCCCCGGCGTTGGGGGACACCGGGAAGCTGCGGGACACCCGCGGTCCCTCTGGCTCCGCGGGGATGCCCAGTGCGGCATCCCGACCGGACTGCGGTGCCATGGTGACAGCCCGCTCGCAGCCCCTATAGCTGACCCCCATAGCCCTCATCCTGTGGAGCACACCCTGCACCATGGGCACAGCTCACAGACGTGGTCGTGGGGTGACCCCACACCTCTACAAGGAGCCACCCGCACCGCGGTGTCCCACGGCCCCAGGGGACAGCGGCACAGCGGTGACACAAGTGACACATCGCAGCACTGCCCTTTGTGCCGGCAGGGACTCAACCCACACCCCCCTGGCTACAAAACCCCTGTGCTGGCAGCTCGGGGTGGGGGTCAGCTGGGGCAAGGGAATTCCTGGAGGAGGAAAAAGCACCATGTCCCCAACTCGGGGACACCAGGACACCGCCACGGTCCTGCCACGCAGTCCTGCCCCCACTACGATGCTGTCACCGCGTGTCTCCCTGCCCGGAGCGTGATGGCAGCTGTGTGAGTGGAGGGAAAAGAGCCCTGGGCTTAACGGCCCCCTGTTCTCCCATTCACCAAGGTTTAATTTAGCTGCTAAGAGACGGAGAGAACAAATAAGAACAAACACTGCTGCGAGGCAGCCCCGGCCGGCGCGCTCACGGAGACGGGACCCGCGGCCAGGCGAGCCGGGAGGCGCCCAAAAACATCCTGGCTGCCCGCTGCATCCCTGCAGGCACCTCGCCGGGGTCACGCCAGGTCCCCCAGAATAGCAGCTCACCTGGTCAGCGTGCCCCTGGTCCCATGGGTGCTCAGCACCCTCAGGATCTGGCCCCCAGCACGGTGCATGCGGATGCTCCCACGGTTGCACCAAGTGGTCCTGATGTAGCAAGTGGGACGTTTGGAAATCATCACCTCTTGGGGTGGGAGGACAACATGAGTGAGGACAGAGGTGGTTGAAGATGCCTCCAGTCATGGGTAGATGTAACCCATGAAAAAGTAGGATTTTGGTCAAAGTTGGCATCAAGGCAACAGCCCCACCAGCGGGCACATCCTGGAAGCCAAGCTGGGGAAGCCGTGCTTGAGGGAAAGGGAAAGCCACACTGCCAAGCCCTGTCCTGGCCAAGAGGGGTTTAACACATAAAGCCATTCCAGCATCCTGCTGCTGCCCAAATGCCAAGGGAAAAGGGTCTGGCCGTGCCCAGGGACCAGCAGCTCCCTGCCTGCAGCCCATAGGGCAGAACTGTGTGGGGTGATGGGCATCCCAGCATCCCAGGCAGGACGTGCTGGGAGCACTGCCGCGGTGATGAGCGCCCCAGCACCCTGGGCACAGCGTGGCAGGGAACACTGCTCTGCCCAGATGGGTGCAGGCAGCTGCAGGCAGCTGAACCAGCTCTCCCTGCACGCTGCCAGCTCGCCCAGCCTGCCCGGTCCCGCACCGCTGGCACAGCCAGGATGGTGCAATCTGCTTCCTCACCACCCTCCTGACCTACTTCTTCCCTGCCCTACTTTGGGCTGGGGCAGGGAAGGGCAGAAGCACAGCGGGTGGCTCCGACAATTAAACATAATTAAGAAAAGCCGACACGGCAGTTTTCTGCAGAAACCAGCGTGCAGGTGCAGGTCTGCCATGATGCATCAGCATTTCCCTGCTGGCTCCGGCTTCCCCGGCCCCTGGGCACGCTCACCCTCGCTCACCTCCCTGCTCCCTGCTCCTGCTCCAGGCAGGACACAAAGACAAGAGGTCCTGCCCAGTCCAGGCAGGCTCTTTGCCAAGGCCAGGTGGCAAAGGCTGTCAGTGTTTCCATAACCCCAGGGGCAGAGGAGGTTCACGTGGATGGATAACCCCTTGCCCAGCCCCGGTTCCTCCCAGGGATCCCACCAGGCAGAGATCCCCCCCGGTTGTGAAGAGGGCTCCCAGCCACACCTGCACACAGCTTTCATTCCCTCCCCAGCTTCTTGGCCTTCCCCATCAATGGGGGGAACTTCACATGCACATGCTCATCTTTGGGGGATGTCCCCAAGGGTGACTCTAAGTGCAGAGAAAAGCCACCTGTCCCAACACACTGCAAGCACTAAGAAATTCCTGCCCTCCATATCCCTCTGCATGCCTCCACATCCCCTGTCCACAAGCTCAGGCATGGCTGGACCACAGTGGTGACATCTTCCTGAGCTTGATCCATTGCTCCTGGCCCCCAGGCTAGCTCTGTGCTGCTTCCCAAGAACGGAGTGCCTCTTTCTGATGCCAGACTATCACCCTGAACAGCTGGGCGTCATCCCACACATCTGGGCAGGGCCCCTTGGCAATGCCAGGCTGTGCTGTGGGGGACACTGGGTGTGCTGTGACTCCTGGGGAGCTACAGCCCCTGCCTCTGCTGGATTTCCAGCTGTCCATCCTGCCAGACCAGAACTGGGAAATGCAGGAGATAAGGTCTTTGAGGAGATTACCAGAATTCCTGGGCTTGGAGGCAGGGCTGCAAGGGAAGCTGGTGGGACAGGGGGATGGGGATGGGCACTGACCCTGCAGATGCTGCCCCAGCTGCCCAAGCAGGAAGGAGTTGGCAGCTCTGCCCCATGTCCAGTGGAGGGAAAGGGTTTGGAGGTAAAACCATGGGGTGCTACGTGCATCCCACCCCCTCTGCCAGACACCAATGACTCACCTTATGGCTCAAACCTTCCCCTGCCTGCAAAAATCCAGCTCCCTGAGCTGCCCTCAGGCCACATAAGGAGTGAGTGGCTCCACCTTTTCTCGAGAACCTTAGAAACACCCACTACCACCCCAGGGCCCACCAGTCAGGACCTGCTTCCAGCAGCTGGGACACTGTTTCCCAATGCCCAGCAACTCCCTGGCCCCACCACCCTGATCTCCACCACCATGTGCTTCAGGGATGGAAGGCAACAGGGCATCCCACCATTAGCTGTGAAAGGAGGGATGCAAGGAGAGGTGCAAATCCCACATGGAGTGGTGCAGCTGCTGCATGCAGAGGTGCAGTATTGCTGCAGTAAGGACCCCTCCAGTTCCACCCTCCCCAGGTTGCTGAGGCATGGGGGCAGCAGCCCTTCCCCTCCACTCCCTCCAGATCCCAGCCCGGCCACATCCTGCATGGATTGCCAGCGCCATCTCCCCGGCCAGCCTTTCCCACAACCGCACCCTCCTCCACATAAAGCCATTCACAAACCACAAAGCCTGAGCCTGCTCCTCGGTGGGGAGAGAGAACATCGTCATCTTTTAATTACCGGGAGGCCCTCGGCCACCGCGGCCAGGAGGCACACGGAGCCCGGTGGCTGCTCACGCCAACCCACCAGCCTCACAAAAAGCCCTTTCAACTCCTCTTTGCTGAAGCATTAAGTCTTGGGAGAGGACAAAAGTACAGTCTGGCACAAGGCACGAAATAACTAGTGCAGGCAGCTGCTGCTGCCAAAATCCAGGTGGTGACCTGGGGGTGCTGGGTCCTTCCCAAGGCGGGTGGAGGGGCTGCCCCACACCCCGATGGGCTCTCACCTGAGCAGAGCACGGCTCGTCCGCCTGGCAGGGACGTGGCCAGGCCAGTACACCAGTGCTGGCACCCGGTGCCCTCCTTCCCAGGTCGTTTGCTTTGCTGAGCTCCCGCCTGCAAGAGAACAGGGCAGAGCACTCAGCACCCTGTCGAGATGGGAAAACCTCCTAACCCCGGGAATTTTTCTGGAAAAGGAACCGTTCAGAGGCAGAGATGGCATAACTTACCCCAAAAGGATGATTTTGTGGGAGAGGACCTGGATTAAAGAAGGGAGAAGAGTTATAGGAGGTTTTAAATGAAATAGGGAAAGGGAATAAAAAAAGAAGGGCTCAGTTTGGCACTGCTTTGTGTTTCTCCAGCGAGTGATGAGAAATGCAGCTGCTGCCGGAGCCGTCGCATTTCCATCCACTTTTGATGTCAGGTGAGAAAATGGAGCAGACAGGAAATGTAGGAATTTGTTCCAGGGACTGCTGCCCTCAGCGAGGTACAGCATTGACAGCACCACTCCCCCCACCTCTGCCTGCTGCAAACCTGTCTCATTAAAAATACCATCCTGCTAATAACCCTCCTGCCAGCTAATGAACCTGATCCACTGTTTCCCTGGCAGCACCCAAAGCACCCCTGCTTTGCCCTTGGGTTTGAGATGCTCTGCATGGCACAGGGAAGCTGTCCAGGTCCCTTCCTCCACCTGGAGTGCTCAGCACTAGGATGGGGGTGCTGAGCCCCAAAACAGGGGTGCTGAGCCCCGAAATGGGAGTCCTGGGCATCAACACGGGTGGAAGGGTGTCGGAGAGCCTCTGCCTTGGCTGTAGCCCAAAGGGCCCTGGGCAGCTGACGGGGGGGAAGGGGCTGGGAATGGGGCAAACAGAAAATCCCAACCCGATTCACCGAGCAAACTTCCCAGGAGCAGCCTTTGTCCGCTGCCTTTCAGCGTGCACATGGCAACGGCGCTCGCCCAAAGCCATTTCCTCCGGGCAGAGCCAAGAGAGGCACGGCCACCCCGCGCTCCTCCGAGCCCCTGTGCCAGTCCCCAGCCCAGCCCAGCCTCTCCAGGAGTCACTCCCTGATCCTACAGGCTGGTCCACACTCCCAAGCAATGCTGATGTACCCACAAGGACACAGAGGGCAGGGATGCCGCGGTGTTGGTGCCACAAGGGCTAGTCCAGGGGAAGGTTTTCTGCCCCTGCTGCATGTCCTGCCAGCACATCTGCAATCTCTCCCCTTCCCCACCTAAACTTTTGGTGTTCCCCCCCAAAAGAACATCTCCTTGGGGCCTCAACAGTGGGACAGTTGGCACCAGGATCTCTTGTGGCTATTGGAAATACAACAGTGCTTCTAACACACATCCATGTATGGCTACAGTGAGGTGCCTGCCCTGCCCCCAGACAGCCCACGAAACCACAGCAATTACAGCAATTAATACCAATCCCCATCTATACACATATATCAAAAAAATTATTCTCCTGGATGCATTTCCATGGCTTTTCCATGCATGGTCAGGGGTCTGTGGGAGGACAACAGAGAGAGGAATTCTCTCCAGCCACCCCAGTGCCTCTGGCTGGTCAGGACATCAGAGCAGCCCATGAATGAGCTCACGTTAACACTTTGGGCAGTAAATGGCACTGAAACACCCAAACCCAACCAGGGAATTTTCTCCAGAGTGGGGATGATGCAGCCCTGCTGCTGCGGGGACTTTCCAGGCTTTCCAGGAAAGCTGAACTGTGCATTCCCGTGGTCCCACCACACACAGCAGGTCCTCAGCACAGGGTCTCCAGGTCTGGAGCCTTCCAAACCTGTCTCAAAACACACCCAGCATCACATCCCCAAAATGTGTATCTCTATCCCAGCACTCCACCTCAGTGGGCTCTTGGCCCCAAAGTGGGGAACAAGTTTTCAGGGTGGGCTGAGGGCTGTGAGAAGCTCCCCAGCCAGAGAAAGGGACAACACACATGGATATGCTACTTTCTCTCAGTGAGGACCAACTCCAGTAACCACCTGAAATCCATGGAAAACACTTCTGGAATGTGGGTTGGACCCTAAAAGGAAACACGTAGACCTTGGAGTAGCCTGTCCTCTCCTGCCCTCCCACTCCTCTGGGGCTGGTGGCCAATTCCCTGGGGATGGGAATGCCGAGCATCCCACCCCCCCAACACTCCCCCAGCACCCACGGGTGGGTGTTTGTGGTGCCAGCCCAGCCGGCAGCAGCCCCGTAATGCCAGGCTGGCTTTCAAAACATCCGTGCAGCAACCAGCCCAGGGATTTCCGAAGTCATCCTTCCAGCCAGTGTTTACAGCCAGCTCGGAGCGCCCTGCCAGCCCCACCACGGCCAGGATCTGGGTGTTTGCACAGGGCAGAGAGGGGCTGGGAAAGGGGCCGTGTTTTCCTCGCCCTGTTCCCGAAGGCTGCACTGCCTGTACCATCTGCTCCTGCTCGTGACCCCCGGTTGCTCAAGAGCCACCCGGGGCCGCCGGCAGGGTTTGTTTACTAGGAAAAAATTAAGGTTACAAATTTCATGCCGGGGCCAGGAGGAGAAGGAAGGGCTCTGGGAATGGGAGCAGCGAGCCAACCCGCCGGCAGCGTTTGCCCAGGGAAGCGGCCACGGTCGCATGGCCTGGGTGTCAGGAAACGGAGGAGGGATGAGGCGTCCTGCCCCGCTGACCCCGGGCATGGGGTGAGCCCAGCCTGGCACGTTACCCTGCGTAACACAAGCAGAAGTGGGAAACGCCTGACTCATGAAGGTTTCTGGCCCACTCCAGCTGAAATAAACCCACCAAGCAGATGGCTTGGCCGGAAAAGGAGGAAAGATGGAAAAAAGTTAAAAAAAAAAAACCAAAACGCCAAAACCCCCAAGAAAACGGTGCAGAGAAAGAAAAGCAAAGTCCAGGGGCACGGGGAGGGTGCTGGGGGCTCTGCTCTGAGCAGGATGGGGGCTGCAAGACCCTGCTGGAGCTGATGGCAACATCAGTCTTCAAACCAGCACCACTCACCTCAAGCTCTGGAGTAAAAGGGACCCCAGCCCCCCTCAGTGGTTTTAGGGGAAAACTTGACTGTTTGAGTGAAAAAAATTGTTCTGGGGTGTGTTCAAAGCTGGGGCCATAGCCAGAGAAAGGCTGGGAGTGGAATGCTCCCCAGATCCCCCTCGATGGGCCATGAAGGGATTTGTGGAGTAGCCCCTCTGCACCCCTGGGGATTGGGAGCCTCCCCACCACCCCGACACCCTGCCAGGGTACCTCGCTGCCTCTGCCAGGCCCCCACAAATGGCCCCAGCCGTCCTGCCAGCTCACACTTCTGTGCCCAGGGACCATTGTCACCTGCAAGAGAAAGAAATGCCTCCATCAGTGACACCAGCACCAGAGGGTGGGAGGTGACACCTCTGCAGTGGGGAGACAGGGCAAGGGCAAGTGACCCTTCCCATCCCTGGGATGCCTTCCCATAGGAGCAAGAGCAGCAGGATGACTGATTTTGATGCCTAACAGTTTGTTTCCAAGGGATGAGCCCTAGGCGAGGGCTGGGAGTGGATCTGGGGTGAGGGAGGGGGCGAAGGGGAGCAGCTACCACCAGCTTTGGGCATTAATGAGCGGTGGATCGGTTCCTGTCGTCAGGAGCAAGACATCCTCATTAGGGAGGCTGCTCGGTGAGAGCGGATTTGGGCTTCTTAATGAATGAGGATTTGTGGCTTAATTAGGCACAGCCCCACCGGTTGAGTCCCGCAGCCAAGGAGGGGTGGCAGGGTGGGCACCCAGCTGAGTGGCCACAGCAGCCCCAGACCCCCATCCCTATGATGTGACTGCTCCCCATCTGTAGAGCAGTGGGGGCTTTGAGGGGAACACAGATCCTGCCCCCAACCCACCTCCACCCTGGGGCTGGTGCCCGTGCAGCCACCAGTGTCACCCCCAGCCCCGCAGCCAGCCTGTCCTGCCGTACCTGTGAACCACAGGAGCGTGTTGCCCTTCCCATGCCTGTCGGCCACCTGCTTTATCCGTCCCACCAGGGCATCCATCTCGCTCAGGGAGGCTCCGTAGATGCCCCTGCCCGAGGAAGGGGCTGGCAGGGGGTCCCACAGCGGGACGTGCATGTGGGCCAGAGCCAGGTAGAGGAAGAAAGGGCGTCCACTGTCACTGCACAGGGGTGAGAGAGTTCAGGCAGTGTCAGGAGGTCATTGGGGTGGTGGCACTGCCAAGCCTGAGGACACAGACTGGTGTCCCTTCCACCCCTCCCTCTGCCATGGCTCCTGGGGGAAAAACACCCTACATGCATCAGCGGGCTGCAAACCCTTGCAGGGGAATGGTTGGCCTCTGCTCCTGCTTAAACCTCTCCCTGTGCTCCCCACCCCATTGTCAACTGTCCTCCCATTTGGGATAGACTCCATCTCTGGTGGCCAAACACCCCGTGCTGGTGCATCCAGGCACCCAGCCACTCGCCTCCCTCTTTCATAGGGCCCATTTTGGCTCTTCCTTCCCCTCCCCAGCAAGTGCCTGGCCCCTGCAGTGATGTGGGCAGAGGATGAGCCACAGCAGGACACCCACCCTGAGCCCAGGCATGGTCTTGGCACTGCCGAGCAGTCCCGGACAGGGAGCGCGGCACGTTCGCCCGCCGTGCGCTGCCCCACTGCCTGCTCACTCCTAAATCACCAGAGGACGTGTCCTGTTTGCTTGTTTACAGCTATATTTATCTCCTCCAACGAGGCCTGCTCTTCCTCAGGGACCTCGGAGGGGAAGGGTGGGATGGCCAGTGGCGGGGAGGGACCGGATCCCAGGGACGTGTCTCAGCCGGCGCACGCGCCCGGCTCCGGCCGCCCCATCGCTGCCTCCAGAAAGCTTTCGGGGCCCCTCTGACGTGTGTTTAGGCACTTCCTTCCTTTACCCGTCACCTGGGATGGAAAATGAGTACAAGCCATCCCACCTGGAGCTGCCCCATCCTCCCCCGTGGCACTGCAGCCCTGCGAAGGGCTGTGTCCCCCTGGCACGACGTGGGGGCTCAGATGTGCCCCTTGCAAATCCCCACTGCAAAAGCCATGCGAGACCTTTTCCCACGGGATGCCAGGGACCCTGGAGCAGGGACAGCTGCTTCCCCCTGCTCACATCCCACCCGGGAGCACTGCTCCAGCATCCATGTGACTGTGGTGCTCAGCTGAACATCCCACTTGTCACAAGGACACCTCAGAACTGCCCCAAAGATCAAGGGGACGTTTAATCGATAACTGAAGACAGGAGTCCCTGACTTTTGCTCCCACGCTCGCTGTGCTCAAGCAGTGCCACGTCTCACTGTCACAAATTGCTCAACCTTGACATGACTGGTTAAAAAAACACCGAGATGGCAAATCTGGTGTTCTTTTGTTGCCCTGTAATGAATGAGTCAGGCAGGAGAAAACTGGAATAAGCCATCAAAGGGAAGGAGAGAAAAGGCAGGCACCTGCTTAATCCTGTTCTCTGTGAACGCAGATAACCCCTAAAACACTTCTGGGAGTGTAAAGGTTTTTCCTATTAACCTGGAGCTCACACACTTGGTTTCACAGCCAAACAGCATCCTGGCAGCCCTGAGGGCTTGGACAGGAGGGGGAATTGCTGCTGCCCCACAGCTCAGAGCCCAGGTACTCTCAGCATCCCGACCATGTGGCCAAGTCATGTCACAGACAATGCTTGGTACCCAAAGGGATAAACTATAGGTATTGTGCCCCAAAACAGCAGCCAGGTTTACAAGGAGCCATGTCCCACAGGCTGCTGCCTGCCCAGCCTTTTGTTCATTCCCATTACACAAACCTTACCCCCAGAACCCCCCCACCTTGGCCCTTCCTGGGTCTGTGCTATCCCTGGATGCAGACATGGGATGGGCTGGGATATGGCTGCCCGGCAGCACTTCCTCTCCTCACACTGCAGGGAGGCATTTTGCAAAGTCACAGCTCATAATCCGCCAATAATAGGGATTAAAATTACACAACCCATCTGCAGGGCTTGGAGCCATCACTCAGAGGAGCCACTTTGATCCTCAGGGACGAGCACATCCCGGCACCTTCATGTCCTGTGAGGCTGGGGGAGGCAGACCTTGAAGCCCAGGGATCTTGGAGTGCTTTGTCCTCAAAATGGATCAGAGCCCTCACTCAGGGCAGGTTCAAACCCCTCTGGGTGATGTTCTGGTCCCACTGCAGGAGCTGCCATGGACAGCCATTCAGCACCTGCTCCCACACCCCTGCCAGCACTTCACACCCACAGAGGCACCTCCACTGCCCTGCTGCCACTGCAGAGATGGAGGACAGATGAAAGGAGGACAGATGGATGGAGGACAGAGGGGTGGCAGTGTTTCCCTCCCTCCCATCCCCGCTAGCCAGGACCTCGCTGCACATTCCTCCCAGGAAGGAGGCACAGCCCAGCTCAAAGCCTTTGACCTTCCTCATAAATGGTGGGTTTAAAAACACACAATCGCTTAGAGAATCTGCACCAAAAGGCTTGCACAGTGTCCCTACAGCACACCAGTGGCAGCCTCAGTGGCTTCTCCCTCTTCCAGCAGGAAGCCGAGTCACGGAGACCCCAAATCTGCTTCCCAAGAACCACGGGGTAACACCCATCTCCCCCAGCACCACCCCAGGGCAACACCGAGGACTCGTGCTGTGACCCACATGCTGTCCCAGCGAAGGGGACAGGAGGTGGCAGGTGTCCCCTCACCTTGCCTGCTGGATGAACCGCTCTGCCGCCTCCACGTAGAGCGTGGCCAGACTGCTGAGTGAGACGGGCTGCTGGATGATGGTGACATTCTCAAAGAGAGGAAGAGCGACCTCTGTGTAACAGTCCTTCCTCACCACCCTGCTGGGAAGAGCCACCACACACCTGTCACCGGGGTGGGGAAAGGTGTGGGAGCAGGCAAGGAGCCTGGCTGTTCTCCTGGCCGTCACAAAGCCAAGCAGGGGAGGAGAAAGGGGGTGACACCAATGTCCCTGGGACCGACCCACCTCCCTGAGCTGCACCCTGACGTGGGGTGAAACTGGGTGCATGGTAACGGGAGGTGACCACAGTAAAAGGAAGCTCTTGGGGCTGGGGAAACCAATGCAAACACCCACGTCCCCATGCCAGCACTCGAATCCCCCCTGCCCCCCATACCTGGCAGCCACGCCGTGCCGCGGGCAGGGAGGGCAGGGCGGCAGGTTGTACCCAGGAGTGTCTGTGCAGCCCATGTCGTGGCTGTAGGGGATCCCAAAGTAGTAGTCGAAGCCTGAGAGGCAAGTGAGGGTGTCAGCAGGGTCAGGGTGACCACAGGGCCCTCAGCTGGTCCCCTCTGGCACAGCCCTTACCGCGGGAGTTGGGGTGATGGTGGCCGTGGTGTCCCAGGTGCCACTTGCCTGCATGGAAGCCACAGAACATCATTTCAGAGGTTACACAGCTACAGCCACCAGCAGCCATCACCCACGAGGTGCCCACAGCGCTGGGGGCTTTACTCTTGCTACAAAAAAGGCTCCTTGTTTGTGCTGGCCGTGTTTCCAGAATGCCGTCTATTTTTGCAGAAACCCAGAAAAAATGCATAAGGTATCTCATGCCTGTGCAAAGCGAGTGTTTCCAGCCTTAAAAGGCTCTTTCATGTGTTTGTGTTCTGAGCAGACGGCTTTCCAACCCCTCCCAAACAGCCAGCTTCATCCTCTGACCTCCGGCACCCACTTGCTCCCACCGAAGGCACTGACCCAAGAGGGAGAACTCCAAAACCTGGGGGAATGGAGAAACTCAGGGATTTTCTGCCAGCACAACGTGTGCACCGGCAGGAGCTGCAGGTGCCAAGGGCTTGTGCCAGCTGGGGGGACCCACGGTGACAGGAGGGTGCCCAAAGTCACAGGGTCAGCAGAGTGGAGTGGGATGCAGGATGGCAGAGCTGCTGAGCACAGTGGTGTTTGCTAAGGAAAACCCAGCACATTCCTTGTGAGGTGAGGCGATTAGAGCTCAAAGGGAGAAGCCTGGATTTCAGGCAATGCCCTGTTTGAAAAGGAAGATTTTAATCTTGGTGTTGCAAAATCCAAGGGGGAAGTGCGAAATCTCTCCCACAGACCTTCCTTTCATTGCCATTGTTTTGCTTAAGTACCTGAAACTCCTTGTCTGCAAGGGATGGACAAAGGTATCTTTGTCACCCCTTGTCACCTCCCCTCCCCGGCTGCCCCCTTGGCTCTTTGGGCATTACCTATAGCCCCCGTGCTGTACCCAGCCTCCTGCAGGACCTCGGCCAGGGTGGTCTCGTTGAGGGGGAGGCCACCGACCGACGAGATGGCGAAGTTGTGGGTGACCCCGTTGCGCACACCAAGGCGCCCCGTGAGCAGCGAGGCGCGGGATGGGGAGCAAGTGGATGCAGCTGAGTGGAAATCCACGAACCTGGAAAGTTAAAGGACCCTTTGCTCACACCCTTAGCTGTAATGCTGCCCCATCCCTCCCTGCTTCCCTGCATACATCCCCTTCTGCCCCAAGGATGAGGGTTGGGAGAGGGGGATGAAGCTCGCAGGTCTCACCAGGGGTGGATGGACCTGCAGCCCAAGGTACTGGGCTCTGGCAGCCCTCCCTGTGCACTCAAACACACATCTAGCACATCCCTGCCAGTCCCACGGGAGAGAATTTCCCTTTTGCTGCAGGATGGAGTAACCAGAGATGCCTGGAGAGGGCAGGGCAGGGGGACAGACATTACCTTGTCCCTTCAGCAGCCAACTGATCCAAATGCGGGGTCTCCTTCGTCTCTGCCCAGTTGGCCCCGAGGTCCCCCCAGCCCACATCGTCCGCCAGGATGACGATGAAGTTGGGCTGCCCAAACACCACACAGGGAGCCCAGAGTCCCCTCAGCCCCACGGCGAGCACCAGCACTGCCCGTGGGCAAGGGGTCCCCATGGTGCCAATGTCCCCTCCCACCCACACCAGGGCACCGGCGGCTTCCCCTTCCCCAGACTCCCTTCCCTGTGTCCCTGTGGATCCAGCTGAGCTCTGCACAGGCCCTTGCAGCGATGCCAATGTCCCCTCCTCAGCTGGTCCCGTGGGGCTGGGGGTCTGGGTTTGCTCCCTTGGCTGCCGACCGAGCTGCAACACCTCCTCCGTCTTTCACACCCAGGCACAGCTGATATTCCCGAAATCGGCGCCAGCAAAGGTGTTATTCTTGGAAGTCAAAAACACCCTTTGAAGTCACTGTCACCCTATTTATATCTTTCCTTCCTTCCTGGTAAATATCTAATTAGACACCAAACCAAAGCGGTATTTTCCCCTCCAGGAGCGGCTCGATCTGCGGCGGCGGCTCCTCTTCCCTCACCACGGCCAGGGGGGATGTTTGTGTCCAACAAATGGCTCCTTCCCTGCAGACTGAGCCCCTCGGCCTGGCCTTCAGGTGGAGGAGTAACTGCTGGGGCTGTGTCAGTCCATCCTTCACCTCACACGGCTACAGCATCCCCTGTGCAAGAGAAACAAGACACAGTCAGGCCATACCAAGCGCTCCTGCGCCCCAGCCCAGGGCAGAACACCTTCCCCACATGCCAAGGCTTTGCCTTTGGAGTTGTATTTTTTGCTGCCTGGCTCAGGACAGCTCAGCTGGAAAGGGCTGGGAATGAGGAGCACCCTTCCCCGCACCCATCACTCCGGCTGGGATGGTTCCCCCTGCTCCTGCCATCCCCAGGAGCAGAATTGCTCCCTCCCACCTTGCCAAGGGCTGTGTGCTGAGCACTGTGGGGTGCACAGCACCATGGTGGGGGACGTGCAGGGCATTGCCTTCATTTGTGACAACTGACAAGTGTCTGAAGCTCATTTTCTAAATTTAGTTCTGCTCCTGCTGCCCCAGTGCTGCCAGTGCACCAGAGCAGGCAGTGCAGCCCAGCTGCCAGAGGGAGCTGCTCCCAGAGGCAGGGATGCAGGGATCCAGACAAACCCAGAAGGCAACAAACCCCAGGAATGCCCAGCCTTACAGGATTAAGCACATCTGGCTGCTTAGGGCAGTATTTGGCCTCCAGTGGTGGAGAGGTTCGAGAATAAACCCCCCAAAGACCAGTGGCAGAGATGGAGCTATGGAATACGACCTCTTGAGCACAAAGTTCATCTCCAAAGGGAGATGAAGTTGCAGAGATCTGCCAAAACCCCACCAAGTCCTGTGACAGGAGCTCAACACCAGCCACGGGAATGGTGTGGAGACCTGTGCCTGGGTTGGGGACAAGCAGGACTGCAGCAGCTGTCCCCAGTTGGTACCAGCAATCTTGGGAAAGGAACATTCCACGAAGGATGCAGCTCCCATGGGATGGCCAACACAGCCAGGCAGGACAATATCCATTAAGACAAACCATGTGGGCAAGTAGAGAAGGCAATACGGGGAAACAAAAGAGGAGAAAGCGACAGGAGGAGGCAGGAGAGGGAATACGATGAGCCCCATCTGTAGGCCAAGAGGTTTGTAGCTCGCAAAGCAAATCATTCCCAGGTTTTGCTGTTCACATCTTTAAAAGCTTTGGGCTGTCACTCAGATCAGCAGCTCCAGGGCTGTCGGCATAGCACTGAAGTGATCAGGGATGTGACTCTATTCATAATTCATAGCTCACAGTGCTAATTTATAAAGCCTGGATGCTCTTGGTACATTAACTAATGGGCGTGGGATGTGGTGGGTTGGGGGGCTGGGCTATGGGAGGGGGCTGAGCTGTGGGAGAGGCTGCCCAGCCCAGACCCAGCAAAGCCCATGAGCCCAGCTCCTGTTCTGCACCCTCCTGCGACCCCACAGCTTGGCCCTCACGCTCCAAGAAGAGACATCAGGTATCTGGACATGTCTGGTGGTAGCTAAATCACCCGTGTTTTCAAAAAAGAAAATTCCCTTTGCAATTTTCTTGGAAAATCACAGGGATTTCTTCACAGAAAGCGCTCTCTGCACCTGAAAGGAGCAGCTCTGCTTTGGTCCAAAACCCCCACAGAGGGGCTGAGCCCAGCTGGGCCAAGGACAGCACAGAATTGAGCCAGCAGCTTCATGAGAACTGCATGGACTAACCTGGGCATGGCCAGGGTGAGCCCAGCCCCATCCCAGTCTCCTGGCTGGGGCTCTCCACTGATGGAGAGCTGGAATTGGGTTTTGGGGAACAATAAAGCAACAAAGTTCAGCTGATCCCCTAAGGTGGGTGATGCAGGAATCCACAGTGCATAATCCTTCCCTCCCAGCAGCTCCCAGGTTCCTTCACCAGGCTGAGAGTGGTCTCTGCACCATCCCCAGCCTCTCAAAGCATCCTCCAGGCAGCACCATCCTGGACCCCATCCCATCCATGAGGGGTGGCCCTGCACCCCACAACATGCACCAGGGACCCCCCAACTGCACCTGCAGCCATCTGGAAAAACTGAGCAAACCCCAAAGGAGCCCAACCACTGCTCACCCACAAACCTCTGCCCTTTTCATTTACTATGGGGAGGGATGCCAGGATGACACGGCTAACAAAAACAACCCAAACCAATTTCAAAGGACTGTCTCTCCTCCCCAAATTACAGGGAAAGTCACCCAGGGCTGAAATTTAGGCATTAGCATCAGACACAACTTCTTGATCCCTGATGCTCGGAGGCCGTTTGAAGGAGAGGTGGAACTGTCCACATCCAGACCACATCCCAACCCCGGCAGGGCACGGGGCCACCCCTTGGCACCAACTCCATCACACTCTCCTCCGAGTCCTTTGGCAGGGGCTCCTCTCCAACCCTTTTCAGCTTGAATTCCCAGACGAGTCTGGGCTGTGCCAGCTCTGCCCCTGTGCTGTGCAGTCCTCGGGTTCCCCAGTGGATGAAGGAGCCTCCCTGCCCTCCCATCTCTGTTCCCCTCCAGCTTTACCACAGCCAGACCTGCCCAGAACCGAAGGACCAGCCTTTAGTGACCTGTGCAGAAAAATAAAAATGACTCAGAAGAGATTCCCCCAGGGCTGACTATGGCAGGAACACGCCTGTGGCAGCACCTCACCTTGTGCCAAGCAGGAAATACTGCACAGGTGGTTGGAGCTGGATGAGCCACCTGGGAGGAATCACTCCAAGGATCCAAGGCCTCGGGATAACCGTGCTGGGCATCACTCCGAGTGGACACAGTGCACCCGGGCGTCACAGCACGCACCTTGTACCGGGAAAGGACTAAACAAATAAATAAAGTGCAGTTTGCAAGCCAGGCAAGGCGGTTCACAGGAACTCGGATAAGTCCAAACCAGACAAACCAGTTTAGAAAAGCCCCAAATCCTCTCCAGCCAGGACACCCTGGGGGCTGGCTCCAGGGCAGAGGAGGGGAGATGTCTCTCTGGGATGTCACTGTTGGTGGAACCACTGTGGAGTGCCCAGTAGTATTTGTCATGTGTTTATTACACATTAACCAGAAAGTTTACAAATCTTGGGGACAGCAAGATCATTTTCGCATTTTTCACATTCTTTCACATTTTCACGCCTGCCTGGAGAGCAAAGCAGTGGTTGGAGCCCAGAAAAACCTGATGCCCTTTGAAGCACGTCCAGCTGTGCTGTCCCCCCCTGGCCCCCGGGGCTCACCAGCCACCCGGGGTGTCACAGCTCTGATCTCCTGCCCAAACCCACACCAACGGCCCTGCTCTCCTGCTGAAAGCCTCAGCAGGCATCTCCATCCTGGCTGCAAGGAGCAAGGAGGTAAGGACACAGCAGGGCATGAGAAATTCAAACCAGAGTGGGTACCTGATGTTATCCAGGACCACTCCAGGGGTTCCCAGCATCACCCCTTGTGCCAGCCAAGGTCAGGGAAACTGAGGCAAGTGAGCAGAAGTGATAGCTCAAGCTGTGTGCTGACCCCATGGCTCCAAAGGGATGCAGAATGGAGAGGTGTCCCCATGATGTGGCTCCCAGCACTGACCCCGACCCCACTGGGATTGCCCAGACACAGCCTGGAGGGGATGGATAGTGGGACAGACAGGCTTTCAAGGGGAAGACAACAAAAAAAATCCGTGTTTTCTTTGCAAATTAAGCTTACAGAGATTTTATGTTTGACTCAAGCACAGAGAAGGGCAGCAGGTGCCTCGTGAGGGGTTTATCCTGGGACAGAGGGTGCCAGAGCTCTGTGTCTGCCCTGTTGGGCCTCAGTGCCAACATGTTTACCAGCTAAGCTCCATTCCTGGTACAACTGTCCTGACAATGCTTTGAACAGAGTCAGGACTTTATTCCAGGAAAAGGTTTTCTACTGGAATAGTTTATACTAGTTCCCCTAACAGAATAAGCAGCACCGACAAAAACATACTTCTGCAGATTTACCAGGATTTCTGCCAGCTCCTGGGACAGGAGAATGTTTTTCACCCATCTCGCTGCTGGGTCTTTCAGAGAAAACACTTCCCATGCCGAGCAGGGCTGGGCAAACCCCGGCAGAATAAATGAACTGGAAGTCCCGGAGCCATCCGGCGGCACCGCTCAGGGGCCCGGGCTCCCCTTCCCTCCCCAGCCGGCCTTGCTTTCCAGCTCCCAGCTGATTTATGCCCACTGACAGGACGCTTGCTCTGCTTCCCTGGGGATTACAGAGCTCTCAAACACCAACCACGCACCCGGGCTGCAACAGTCCCCAGAATGATGGAGAAGCAGGTCCTGGTGCCAGGCATGGGATGGACCCAAGAGAGATGTGCCAAGGCAAGGAATCCTGGCAAGGCACAGCCAAGCCAAGCAGCAGGGAAATCCCTCCAAAGTGGGCAAACAACATGTGGCAAAAAGGATTTCACAGCAGAGCTGGGAAGCCCTGGGCTGGAGAGCCTGGAGCCACTAACCCTGTTCCCCCCAGAGAGCCCCTCCAGCCCCCGTCGCTCCCCAAAGCCTTATTGCTCTTGGAAGGCCCAAAGGAAAGGAATGAGAAGGTGAGGCAGAGACAGATGCAAAGTACTGACAAGAAATACCAAGGAGTAAATAGCTTTGGGTTTTTCATGCCAAAGATATTTGCATTCTTATTCTCCCCTGGAGGCACAAACCTCTTTTGTTGTCCCATAACCACTTGCACTGTCGTTGCCAGGAAGAATTTCAGCACGGGGAGGGTGACCCATTCCCAAGGAAAAGCCTGGATAACAGGATATCTCTACCAGGCCAGAGAGGTGGTCCCCCTTTACCTGTTACCCTGAAGGGCGGGGTATGGATAAAGGGCAGCCACCTCAGAGGAACCTCAGGTTCCCTTGGAAGAAGTGGTTTTCCTATGGGACAGGGCAATATGAGGCTCCCAAGGACACATAGGGGACAGTACCATGCCTGAGCATCTGGATTTCAGGTGGATTTCAACCTGTTTAGGATGGGACTGAGAGGAGTGAAGCTGCTGGAACATCCCTGTGAGCAGCAGCACTTGCTGGAGGCAGTGGCTCTTGGACCAGCATTGCCATGAGAAACCAGTGGCACCTTTCCTGAAGTTCCCTAATGATAGCGGTATCTAATTTGCCTCATTTGGGGGAACTTGCAGAATTTTGCCCCCACTGCCCTTTGCTGTGTCACCCCACTAGCAGTCCCACTGTGACACAAGAAGGGAAAAGCAGGAGGAGGGACTCTGGCCAAACCAAACACAGCAGCCCTTGAACTGAAGGAACATTTTAACCTGGCTACTTTTTCCAGGGGAGTGAACCAGGATCACCAGGTTCCACATTAACCCAGCAAACTGTGGTGGGGTGCTGGGCCAGCATGGAGGGCAGACCCCAAGAGGGCAGGTGAGGGGGGCTCTGGTCACCACCCCACTCTGAGCCCTCTGCTATTCCCTGCAGGCAAAAGTCACTGGCTCACAAGCCCCAAGGGATGGTGCAAGACTCCAAAACCTCCTGACAGCATCTGTCTGCACCCAGTGCATGGAGGCAGCTGTGGCTGTGGCACAGTGAGCCACAGTGCTGTCTGGTTTTTCCTCTTCTTTACTGATTTCAAGGAAATTTAGGGGAAAGCCTTAAGCAGTTGTTGCTTTCATTCCATCCCTCTTCGCCAAGCACTGCTGGGCACAGGAAGACACCCTGCCCTGTGCTCCCCATGCCAGATGTTAGGCTGGATCTCAGGAGCAGGTTCTTCCCCCAGAGGGTGGTGGGCACTGACCAGGCTCCCCAGGGCAGTGGGCACAGCCCCAAGGCTGCCAGAGC
>JAWWEE010000041.1:2523867-2541914 GCA_035221455.1 Xenops minutus
CAGGGCAGTGGGCACAGCCCCAAGGCTGCCAGAGCTCCAGGAGGGTTTGGACAATGGGACAGGGACAGGGTGGGATTGATGGTGTGCCTGTGCAGGGCCAGGAGTTGGATTCCATGATCCTTGTCAGTCCCTTGCAACTAAGGATATCCTGTGATTCTGTGATGAACCTCTCCTCCCGTCCTCCCCATCCATGTAGGTGGTGAGTCGGTCTTGCCTGCTTCCAGTTTGACTCACAAATCCCTACTTTTTAAGCTCCCTACATGAGGGAGATGTTTTTCCCTAAAAATACAACTAAAGAAGATGCTTTCCCCTAAAAATTCAACCAACAGAGATGTTGCCCCTAAAAATTCAACCAAAGGCGATGTTTTCCCCTAAAAAAATGCCACAAAGGGAGATGCTTTTCTCTAAAAATTCAAGCAAGGGAGATGCTTTTCCCCTAAAAGTACAAGTCAAGGAGATGTTTTCTCCTAAAAACACAACCAAAGGAGATGTTTTCCCTTAAAAATGCAACTAAAGAACATGTTTTTCCCTAAAAATACAACTTGAGGAGATGGTTTCCCCTAAAAAATGCAACTAAAGGACATGCTTTCATCTAAACACGCAACTAACAGAGATGGTTTCCTCCTAAAAATTCAACTCAGGGAGATGTTTTTTCCCTAAAAATGCAACTAACCAAGGTGGTTTTCTCTAAAAATTCCACCAAGGTAAGACACTTTTCCCTAGAAACACAACAAAAGGAGATGTTTCCCCTGAAAACACCATGAAAGGATCCGTTTTCCCTAAAAACACAATGAAAGGAGCCGTTTTCCCTAAAAACACAATGAAAGGAGCCGTTTTCCCTAAAAACACCAAGAGAAAAGCTGTTTTCCCTAAAAACACCATGAGAAAAGCTGTTTTCCCTAAAAACACCTTTAAAGGAGACGTTTCCCCTAAAAACACAATGAGAGGAGACTTTTTCCCTAAAAACACCATGAGAAGAGCCGTTTTCCCCAAAAACACCATGAGAAGAGACATTTTCCCCAAAAACACCATGAGAAGAGCCGTTTTCCCTAAAAACACCATAAGAGGAGCCGTTTTCCCTAAAAACACCATGAGAAGAGCCGTTTTCCCCAAAAACACCATGAGAGGAGCCGTTTTCCCTAAAAACGCAACTAAGGGACATGTGCTCCCCTAAAAATGCGCCACGCGCCGGAGCGCGGAGGGGACAACGACACTCAGAAGGAGCACGGGGCGGGGTGCAGAGGCTTCCAGATGTGCTCCCCCTCCCCGAATCAGCCTCTGCCATCCCACCCGCATCCCCCCAAACCCCGCGATGCTCCAAGCCGCCGCATCCCTCCGCTCCCGCACCTGCCCGCCCTCCCGCATCCCCCCCGCGGCAGGTGCGGCTCCAGCGCCCACCGGGGGGGTTTGGGCAGCCCCTTCCCCCGCGGGTGGCGGTGCGGGCAGCGGGGCGGGGTGCGTGGCAGCGCATCCCTGCACCGCCCCTGTCCGCACACGCGGTGCCGCCGCTGGGGCGAGCCGTGCCCGGCGCCGCGCACATGGGCGCTGCGGAGCCGCCGGCGGAGACCGGCTGCAGCCGGTATAAAAAGGGCTGGGAGCGAGCTCGGAGCGGCAGCAGCGGCGGCAGCGGCAGCAGGCAGTGGCCCGGAGGCCGGCGAGGGCAAGCGGGGGGCCGCCTCTCCTCGCCGAGGGTCGCCCGCTCGCCCTCCCGGGCCATGGGCATCCCCTGACCCCGCCGCAGCACCGGGTGAGTTGGGGCTCCCTCCATCCCCATCCCCTCCAGCCCGGGGGGGTTCCGGGCGAGTGGGGTGGGGGAGGGCTTTGTTTCTCTCTTTTTTTTTTTTTTTCATTATTATTTCCCCCCCCTCTAATTATTATTTTTCCTTTTTTTTGTGGCTTTGTAAACGTTATCTTTAATTTTTTTTTTTCCCACAGCGTTTTTCCTCCCCCCACCTCCCCGTTGCCCGCATCCCTGTATTTTTAGCCCGCGGCCCCGGCGATGCGGGAATCAGGGCTGAAATGTTGGGAAAGTGATGCAGGGAAGGGGGGGCACGCCGGGCCCCTGCGCTCCGGCTTCTTCATTTCCTATTATTTTTTACCTCCCCCCCCTCACCGCCATTTCTTTTAATCTTTAAATGTACAAACCACACGCCCAGGTTTGTGCTTTCGGCGCTGCTTTTTCTTCCTTTCCTTTTTTTTTTTTTTTTCTTTTTTCCTTTTTCTCCTTTCTGTTCCTAAGCGTGCTTCCTCCGAGCCCGCTCTGCCCCCAGCCCCTCGTGCAATGACACGAATTCACGTCCCCTCCGTCGGGGTGTGTGTGGGGGGGGTCTCCAGGCACTTCCCACGAACTTCGGGCCGGCCCCGGGGGTCCGTGCCGTGCCCCCCGCCCCGCGCGGGGCCGGGCGTGGGTACCACGGCAGGGATGCAGGAGCCCCCGCCGCGCTCCATCCCTGCGAGAAGGGACCCCGCGGGAGCCGCGCACCCGCCACGCACCACCGCACCCGGCTCCGCGGGGACCCCCTGCCCCTCTCGGGGACCCCTCGCGTGGGTTCCCACCCCGGCCGAGCCCCCGGGGGGCTCCGCTGTCACGCACTCGCCTGGTCCGCGCGGGGAAGTTCCCGGCGCGGCGTGGCCGGAGCCGCTCGGGGCTCCCAGCGCCGGGAACGCGGTGCCGAGGATCTGAGCAGAAAATGGAGGAGGGAAATGCCTGGTGGATGCCGGGGCCGGCGGCGCGGGGGGAGAGCGCGCAGGGAGCCGCGGGGCCCGGGACACGCGGGGGCGGCCCGCGGGAGGGACACCCGCATCCCGCGGGACCCGCATCCCACGGGACCCGCATCCCGTGGGACCCGCATCCCGCAGGACGGACACCCGCATCCCGTGGGAGGGACACCCGCATCCCGCGGGATCCGCATCCCCCCGGTGGGACACCCGCATCCCCCGGGACCCGCATCCCATGGGACCCGCATCCCACAGGACGGACACCCGCATCCCGCCGGTGGGACATCCGCATCCCGCGGGAGGGGCACCCGCATCCCCCGGGACCCGCATCCCACGGAAGGGACACCCGCATCCCCCTGGACCCGGGAGGGACACCAGAATCCCGCGGGAGGGTCACCCACAGCCCCCCGTGCCCTCCCCGGGACCGGCTGCAGGGAGCCAGCGCTGGGGCTTGACCCTGGCACTGCCGTGTCCCCCCACAGAGGTGTGTGGCAGTGACACTGGCACCAGCACCCCCCCCCACGGGTGTGGCAGCGACCCACAGGAGCCGTGTCACCCTGTGCAGGTGTGACAGTGACCCCCCAGAGCAGTGTTCCCCTGGGCAGGTATGGCAGCGACCTCAGGACCGTGACCCTGGTGCTGTCCCCCCTGTGCAGGTGTGACAGTGACCCCGGGACCGTGACCCCCGTGCAGGTGTGGCACTGACCCTGGCACTGTCCCTGCCCCGTGCAGGTGTGGCAGTCACCTGGACACTGTGACCCTGGCACTGTCACCCCTGCACAGCTGTGGCAGCGCTGGAGCTCCGTGTGGCACAAAAGCTGCCCCTGGGTGACACGGAGCAGGGCTGAAGAGACCCCCGTGTCATAGGGGGTGATCCCCTCCAGCCCCCCAGCTGCCCTAAGGCCTCCAGTCCCCGCTGCCCTGGGGGATGTAGGTGGCCCCAAGGGCTGCAGAAGGGCTGGTGGCAGCAGGGGGTGTCCCCACTCCCTGTTTTGAGCTGCCATTTCGGGGGGTCCCCAGGAGTTAGTGCTGTCCCAGAGCCAGTGGCTGTGTGACAGTGGGTTCTGTCACTGAGTGATCCTGGGGCAGAGGGGTGTCACTGGGGTGCCCCAGGGCAGGCAGGGGGTGCAGGGGGAGGGACGGGTGCCCCGGGGGGCTCCTGCAGCTCCAGCATCCCGCGCCGGGTTCTGCAGTGGATCTTTCACGAGCTGCATCCACCCACCCCCACGCAGTGACAGGCAGATGACAGCTCCGGGGCTGGGCTGCTGGGAACAGCTCGCCCTGCTACTGAGCAGAGAGTTTCTGGTCCTGGGCTCGCAGGGCAACAGCAGGAAAGGAGCCCGTGGGGTGACTGAAGCGTCAGCCCAACTCCTGCATTTAATCCCTCAGCTCACAGGGACTTGGGGAGCGCTACAGCTGCCAGGCTGTGCCTCTCTTCCAGCAAAATTCAGCTGAAACTGATGCCTGGCTCCCTCTCTCCTCTTTTCCAGATCCAAAATGACGGTCAAAGCTGTAAAGATGCCGTGCACCTCTGCAAACGTTTATACTAAAGTGCCTGACGGAGGATGGGGCTGGACAGTTGCTTTTGCATTCTTTGTGGTGGAAGCCCTGACATACGGCATCATAAAATCATTTGGAGTCTTCTTCAATGACCTGATGGAAAGCTTTGACGAAACCAACAGCAGAATATCCTGGATTATATCCATATGTGTGTTTGTACAGACCTTCACAGGTAAGAGGTGCAGGTGTAAGGGACAGCCGTGCTGCTGACTCAGCAAACAAGGACCTGGCACCTGTGACTTTCGTGTCTCCATTATAAATTAAATTAAACAGCCATAAAGCTCAGAGGCTGCATGCTCCTGAAATGCTAAGAAAATCCTGTCTCACCCTTTGAGCCCTAACTCGTGTCTCTGTGTGGTGCAGGGACATGGTCCACGTTGCTGGGCTTGGCCCGGCCGTTCAGATCTCACCAGCAATGGGCAAAACCCAGAGTTTTGAAACCAAACTCTGCAGTGAAAAGGATTAGAAACAACTGGAGCCTTGCTGAGATCTGCCGGTGCCTGGGGATGTAGCTGCAGGTTTGCCCTGAGCTCCCACACACTTGTCTTTAAGTCTCTTGGGATGATTTTTTAGCACACCCCAAGTGCCCTGAGCTGTGCAGTGCTCCGAGGGTGGCTCGGGGTGACAGGGCACATCAGGGGGCCTGGCAGGACTGTGAGAAGACCCTCTGAAGGAGATGGTGGCTGGTGAAGCTGCTGAGTCGGGTGTTGACCTGGGCTGTTTCCCTCCCCAGCTCCCCTGTCGACGGTCCTCAGCAACCGGTTCGGTCACCGCTTGGTGGTGATGGCCGGGGGGCTGCTCATCAGCACGGGCATGGTCATCGCCTCCTTCGCCCGCAACGTCGTGGACATGTATGTCACCATCGGCATCATCTCCGGTGAGTCACCCTGTCCTGGCCCTGCCCATCGCTCTGGGGGGGTTTAATCCCCGCAACACGGTCAGTGCTTAGTGCTGCTGCCCCTCCTGAGCTGGTCTCAGCCCCCTGGGAGGAGGGAGGAGTGGGGCTCCAGGCTTGGCTTTCTGCCCTGTCTCATCCTGGGGACCTCCCCGGGCTTCGGTCCTACTGATTGCTTCTCATGGACCGGGATGGCTGGGGAGACCAAACTGCTCATGGGGTCAAACCCTCTAACCTCTCCCTCTGTCTCCTGTTTCTTTTCCTGATACTCTTCCCCCTCTCCAGCCTGTCCTTGGTGTCCTGCTTCCATCCAGGCCAGGAGCTTGCTTTGCTTAGGGGAGCAGTTGCTACGGGCTCAAACTCCTTAAGCAGATGAGGTTCTCAAAGTGGACCCCACTGGCTGCTTTTGGAGCAGAAGGTGTTTCCTAGCAGGTTTGGGAGGCTGGGTCTCTTAGGTTTTTACTTTCCTTTTTTTTCTTTACCCCCCTCCAATTTACAAAAAAAATAACATTCTGGTTTCCCCAATGATTTTCTTCCAGGGTGACTTGCTGAGTTGGCCGAAATGATACTGTAATCACCACCGGGAAAGCCGACTTAACGTGTTCTTGCATCGGTGTTTCCCCCTCCTTTACTTGTTGTTATGGCAATTTTTGGCATTTATTCACAGGCCTTGGATACTGCCTCTCCTTCCTCCCGACTGTCACCATTTTATCACAGTATTTTGACAAAAGACGCTCGCTGGTCACAGCAGTGGCATCTACAGGGGAATGTTTCGCTGTCTTCTCCTTTGCACCAGGTACAGTGCCCACACGCTGGGAGTTCATATGTGCATGCCTAAAGCTCAACACTGCTCCCATGCTTTTCCCCAGCAAATTTTCCCAGAGGCTCAGTTGGTGCCCAGGGACCTGCTAAAGCCCACAGGTGGTTTCTCACGTGCCCATGGGCACTCGTGCCCTGCAGGCAGGGTGACAAGTAATCCTAGAGACGGGTCTGATGCTGCCTGAGCTGTCCCCAGTGGGATCTGCCAGCACAGGACATGCCTGGCTGATATGCAGCCCAGTGGGCTCCCTATATAGATCTGGCAGGCTAAAAATAAAACGAAGAAACTTCAGCTATTTAAAACACACAGAGTACACATAACTGCTCCTAGAGGTTAGTGGGCTTGTGCTTAGCATGGGCTGCCAAACTGCTCCAGCCTTTCGGGGACCTGTCCCCAGGCAGCAGGTCCCTGTCACCGGCTGTCCTTGGCAGCTCAGGCAGTCCTGTGTGCATGTGTGCTTTCAGCTAATCCCCACTGCAAAGCTGCTTTGGTTGCAGATGAGGGCTGGTCATTCAGCAGTGACATGCACCTTTGAGTAGGGCTAAGGAACTTCCTCTGGTTGCTGGTTTCAGGGTGGGGTCAGCTGCGGGAGGAAACTTGAGTGTTGAGTTTGCTCTCCTTCTCTAAAAATAACACCCCCTTCATCCCCAGACTCAGAAGGGGCTACCTAGAGAGTGGCTTCTGGCCAGATGGTAAATACAGCTAGATTTTCTCTGCTGCAGCCGAGGGGAGGAAGGTGGGTGCCAGACCCCTGGGCAGGAGGGCAAAGGCGCTTGGAACCCTCCTGTGGTAAAATTCCAGTTACTTCCCCAGCTGTAAATTCAACTCCTTGGTGTAACTGCATGCTTTCCTAGTGAAACTTTGTTCTTCCTCTGCCCTCTTCCCTCAGCAATCACAGCTCTGAAGGAGCAGATTGGCTGGAGATACAGCCTGCTTTCTGTCGGGGTGCTGCAGCTTGGCATCACCGTCTGCGGATCGCTGCTGCGACCCATCATCATCAAAGAGCAAGAAGAAGTGAAAGCACAGCCTCCAGAAGAGTCCACAGAGACAAAGTACATGCTTGAAAATGAGCAAACATGCACCTCAATAGAGTCCATAGACTCAGGAGTCGAAATAACTACCTCACCCAGCAATGTGCCTGGAAAAACCAAAGCAGAGCCGAAAAGTGAAGAACCAAAGCAACACGGACAAAATCCTGTTGAAAATAACAGCACCCCTCCAGCACCAAAAACCAAACTACTGGACTTCTCTGTGATGAGAGACTATAGCTTTATCTGTTATGCATTCTTTGGCCTGTTTGCAACCCTGGGCTTCTTCGCTCCCTCCCTCTACATCATCCCCCTGAGTCTCAGCCTGGGCATCGGCAAAGACCACTCCGCCTACATCCTGTCAGCCATGGCCATCGCCGAGGTCTTCGGAAGGATCTTTGCTGGCTGGGTGCTCAACAAGAAGCCCATCCGCAAGATCTACATCGAACTCATCTGTGTCATCCTGCTGTCTGTAGCATTGTTTGCCTTCCCCTTCGCCTCCGAGTTCTGGGGCTTGATGACATGTAGCATTTATTTTGGGTTCATGCTCGGCACGGTGGCGGGCACACATATCCCCCTCCTGGCAGAAGATGACGTGGTTGGCATTGAAAAGATGTCTTCTGCAGCTGGAGTCTATGTCTTCATTCAAAGCTTAGCTGGGTTGGCTGGACCACCCATTGCAGGTAACTCTAAAACTTCCATCCTAATTTGTTTTTGAAATGTTTGACAGCTGTCAGTGCTGATCTCTGTCTAGAAAGAGTTCTGGCAGCGCTAAGCACAGCACTGTCCTGAAAGCCCTGCAACTAGTATTAGGAGGCTCTGGGAGCCAGAAGACTACTGCAATGCAGCTCTGCAGAGGCCCATGGATGAGGCAGTCTCCACTGAGGAACCTCAGAGGGAAGGGAATTACTGCAGTGCTACCCTGCTCCTGTTAGAAACCCAAACCTGGCATCACTTCAGGCACTAGCGACCGGCAGAGGCGAATCCCTCTCGCTGTGCCTGTGTCTGTGCCACGCACTGCAGAGAGGGGAAGTCTCTATCAGAACAAACAGATGCTTGATGCATCTCGGGCTCAGCATCCCTGCAGTGTCCAGAGGCTTCTGACTCGCCTCAAGATGACACTGCACACCCCTGAACGCAATGGGTTTACTCTTTCCAAGTGGCATCTGTTTATCACTGAGTTTTGACTGCAGATAAAACGATGCAGAGGTAGCAGGATTAACACTCTGCAGGAGGGATGGCTGGGCAGGGGAGAGGGGGAGCTGGCTGGGGCTAACTGCTGTAATTGTGTTTCGTAGGTGTCTTAGTGGATACGACAAAGAACTACAGCTCAGCCTTCTACTCCTGTGCTGCTGGCATGGTCCTGGGGGCCGTGTTCCTGGCCCTGGTGAGGCCGTGCAAGACTGGGCTGTGCCACCACCATCACCAGCAGCAGCAGCAGCAGCAGCAGCAGCAGGTAGAGGAGAGCCTGGCAAGGGCTGCACCAGAACTACCAGATGACTTTATAGACATGGATATTGGAAAAGCAGAAAATTCAGGAAAAGGCTCTGACAGCGTGGTATAGAAAACAAACCCTGTTCCTTTCTCCATCTGATGTACTCGGCGTAAGGCTGGGGAAAATGTCAGCTCTGCTCCACGTTTTAAAACTACATTCTAAAGGGAATGTGAATTTTAAATGTGAACAGTTGCTACCAACAACTTTTTTTTTTTTAAAAAAATCTTAGAACTTTTTTAACCAACAATGGGAAGCTCCATAGAAAATACGTCAAAAATAGCCACGTAAAAATAACTTCTGTCTAGCATGAAGATGTGATGCACACTCTTGCTTTCCTGATAACAAGCATAGGTAAAGGTTCAACTGATCCCATAAATACTGACAACAGCAACAGCAGAAGCAGCTCAGCGTCTGACTGTCACCCATCCCCTACCACGAATTCCACACAGCCAAGAAACTGATGATATGAACTGGAGACAAGCCTTTCATACACCACCAGTAGCCACCTGAATCTTCTGGAGGGATACAGACTCATGTTCTAGCTCTGAGGAGGAGGCTAGGCTAGATAGCTGACACTTAGAAACCATTGCTAATGATCTTAACTTGAATGTCACAAATGCTGGGAAATCAAAGGCCCCGTGTGTCTTTATGGCCAGTTATTACTGCACATATTTCATAAGATCATTTTTCTTCTCCTGATTGGGATGCCTAGAACTGTTTTCTATTGATAGTCAGATCTGATGTACTGTTTCTAATTTAACTAGTATTTATTAATTTATTCTGAGCTTATTAAAGGAGGTTAGCTTAAATAACTGGAGAGGAAAAATGATCTTCTGCGTAACGGAAAGCTGTCTTTACATCATTCTCTTCAATGCCTATCTTGTATTGCTTGTGAAATTGTTGGGAAAATTACTCTTACAGCATAAAGTGTAGCTGTTTTTAATAGGTAAGTCTTAAGTAACCCAGTTATTCAAAAAGGAAAAAAATAGTAAATTACAGATCCAGCATCTCTTTCCATGGAAAAAGGCTCAGCAGGTGTCAGTGGACGTGGCACCACTGCAGAACCAGCCCACCCCACAGGGAGGATTTGGCCCAGTGTGTCTTAATGTACCCGAAACCTTCGCTCCCAAGTGCACAGGGAAGTCTCTGCCTCATCCCCCATGGAATGTGGGACCCTCACATCACCCAGCCCCTCCCACCCCTCTCACCTTCAGGGTCCTGGGAGGGCTGGGCTGAGCTGCACCCCCTTCCCCAGCTCTCCCTGCTCCCCAAAAGTCAGCAGGAGGCTTTTTTTTTTTTTTTTGCTGCTGACATCAGTGAGAAACGAGTGGAGCCTGTGCACATGGATGGTGTGAAGGGAACAATAAAAGACAGTGGACAAGCTGTTCATTTAGTCTTAACAGGAGAGATTCCTGCTCACTGACACGAGCTTGCTTACCCCACCTTTATGCATCTTCTCGCCTCTAGGCAACTCAGGGGGACAAATCAAACAAGTCTGTTCTGGTTTGGAAGGAAACCCAAACCACCATTTCTGTGTATTTCAGTGGAAGTGGCATCATCCATTAACTGCTACGCTGACCTGTCTGTGTTTTACCAGCCATAGAAATGTGGGACAATCTGTAAAAGAAACACGAAAAACAAAAAAAAGAACAACCTCTTTTTGGGAAGGTGCTTGATTTGTTTTTTTTTTTCTGTCTTGGATGTCCCAAAAAAAAAAAAAAAAAGAAAAAAAAAAGAAAAAAAAAAAGAAACAGGCACTCTTGCAAGTGGCTGGAGCAATTCATCCTCACTGCCCGAGACCAGTCTCGTGTCCTTCCTCTGCCTCAGCACTTTATCACGGCCAGCAGAACCTCTCCGTGTTGCACCCAGGACTGGAAGATCCCTTACAGAGAACTCGAGTCGTGTGAATCAGTGATTAAGGAACAAATAACCACGTCGCATTAAGATGTGCTTTTTATTTATTGTTAATTTATGATACTTCAAGCGTTTTGGTAAATGTCCTGTAGCCTCTGACTGTCAAGGTTGTTGAAGTCTTTGTGAGACGAGACCTCACTACAGCACTTTGCTATTACAACTGCTTGGAAGTGGAATTCAGGCCTCCAGGTTTTGCGTGTGTGTGGCAGCTCCCTGTTCTGCAGAGTCGTGAGGTTCTACTGTAACTTTTATTTCTGTTTTGTTTTTTTTAGAACAATTTCCAATACAGCTCAAATAAGGTGTTTGTCACTGACCTCACAGCCCGTTTCTGTTCCTGTCTGTGCAGGGGAGCGAGTGATGAGTATGTGTGTGTGCGGGCGCAGCAGACCCACAACAGGATTTACTGGTTTGTTTGTAACCCACCCAGTGGACTCTGGAAATGCTCTAAACACTGAGATTTGCAATAAACTTTTTCTTTTTTTTTTTTCTCTTCCTCTCTTTTTTTTTTTTTTTTTTTTTTTTAAATAATAAACACAGTGAAGAAACTTTGCTCCTCTCCCTCTTCTCCATCCCTGGGCTGTCCCCAGCCTTCACCCTGTGGGTTTGTTGAGGATCCAGCCGCTGTTTCCCCTCCCAAAGGGCTCTCACAGCGTGGCTGTCACATGCCACTTCTCCAGCCTGGAGTGGCTGTGCTTTCCCTGCACATTGGGCAATCCAAGTGCTTTAAATGAGCTGCCTGGAAGCTGTGGATTAGCGCTGACCTCAAGGGTGCTCTTGTAAACTCTTACCCGGGGAGCCCTGATTAGAGGGAGCCTTTTCTTCTCCTGAGTGGTGCCTGAATTGGTGGCACTTAGGAACATTACCCTCGTGCCTTCAAGAAGAACGCAATCATGTAATTATTTTATCATCTCTGAATTGCTGAATACTTTCCCCATGCCACACGAAGCAATTCGTGTATCAGAAAATCTACTGGGCAAAAAAAAAAAGCCACTAAATAGCAGAACAGTCGCACTAAAGAGCAATTTTCTCTCCCTCAAACCTAATTTCTTCTAACACGAGCTGAGAGACGCCCTTCCCTGCTTACCCTGCAGCTCCCAGCATCACCAAACCCTACAAGGAGCAACTGCCACATCCCAAATATCACTGCTCGCATTAGATTTGCAAATGAACTTGCTGGAGGAATCATCACAGCCACTGATGTGTATTAAGTACAATCTGTTTTCATTCGGGTTGCAAAAGTCCTAGAACAGAGGTGATCCATGCATGCAAGCAGAACAGGCTCGAGCATGAATACCAAAGTTCTGGGAAGCTAATCTGTCCAAATTTGACTCTGGCTCAATTGCAGCAGTGAACAAACATCATTTGCAACAGCTTCCTCAAAAACAACCCCCCCAAAAAAGGCCTTTCAAAGGCTGCACACAGTTCACGTAAATAAAAGCACATTTGACTGCAGCACTATCAGATGTCTCCCTGCACAGAAAGATTGGAGAGTCATTTTTCCCACCTGGTTTAGATTAATTGCCTGTGACCTTCCCTGTTATTCTGGTACAAAGGCACTAAGGCCAGAACAAAATAACATAAGAACATATTTATTCAGTAGCACTGTATATCTACTTCAGTAGCATGGCAAATAAGAGGAGAACGTGGGGCAGGACGTGCTTCAGCAGTCCTTGCTATTCCTCTCCAAAGGGGTTGTATAAACTCTTGCAGTCAATGAGGGCAGTGCCAGCCAAATGTAAATAGAGGAAATTACACAAGGTCAGCCTGGGGGAGGCCAGAAGCCCTGAGACTGTAGGAATCTGTCCTTCCTAATGCAGAAAGGAAGCTGGAAAGTGGGGGTTTGTTAGTTGTTCGGGGGTCTTTTTTAAGAATAAACAACCAAAAGACAAAAAAAAACTTTTTTCACTTGAAATTAAAAGGAACGAGAACCTCTTGTTCTTTTTTACTAATTTTAGCTAAGTTGACACCAGGTTCCTAAGGGGACAAATCAATCTTGAAAAAATAGCTAAACTAGTTTTGGAAAGAAAGCAAAGTAGGTGCTTACAAAACAGCCTGAGTGTTTTAACGTGTCCCTTCAGATGTTACTTGTTACCATCTGAGATCATCGTGTTCCAGCTGCCTGTAGTAAACATGACCTGAATTCTCACAGTGATGCAAGCCCAGCAGCAGCCATCCCTCCTTCCTCCCTCCCTCCCTCCCTCCTCAAAACTCATCCCAGAGATGCTTCACAGGTTGGGGTTTAGGAAAACATCCCTCTGGCTTGGTTTGAGGGAGCAAGTGATGCTGCCCAGAGGGATTGCTTTATATGTGATGTCCACACCAAATGACAGGACCTTTCAGGAGGAAATTTGGGAAGAATTTCTTCATGGAAAGGGTGTTCAGGCACTGGAGGGGCTGCCCAGGGAGGTGTTGGAGCCCCCATCCCTGGAGGTGTCCAAGGAACGTGGCACTCAGTGCAGTGTTGAGTTGACATGGTGGTGTTTGGTCAAAGCCTCGATGATCTTGGAGGTCTTTTCAAACCTTTACGATTCCATGACCCCTGGTTCCCGCAGGGATCCTGCACCAGACATGACCAGGAAATGCTCCTGGGCATTCCAAGCTGCTGGTGGTTCCCAAAGTGGGTTTACTTTGTGCTTCCCACTGCTCCAGGACTCCTCTGGGCATCCTGGCAGCAAAGCCCAGAGCTCTCCCCTCCCCAAATCCCTTCCAGTGGACTTTTCCTTGCAGGATTTGCAAATCTGTGGCCGCACCAGCATTAAGCTCACTCTGCAAATTGCAGCAAGTCATCTAATAAATCAAATGCGATCCCCCCTCCCCTCCTTCCTACTGCAGCTCCAGTTACAACAATTTGTGGTGAAATATTACTCACCAGCACTTTGGCCCGTGCGAGGCAGCTCTGCCTCGGTACAGACAGCCCCTAAATCACAGCTTTGTCACAGAAGCCACAAGCATAACCAAAAGACTTATTACACACAGACACTGTGAGGAGAAGGCCAAGGAGACAATAGTTCCCTTCCCTTCCCTTTGTCAAAGCTTTCATTAGCGTTGTGAACGTCTTTTTCTGCTTTACCCTCTGCTGGGTGCTTGCCACACTCAGCCTGGCACAGGAACAGCCCAAACCAGCCCCACAGAGCCTGAGAGCAGCGAGGCTGGGCAGGATGATGGCAAAGCAGGGTGCTGAGCATCACCCCGTGCTCCTCCTTCAGTGCCATGCTGTCCCAGCAGGGCTGGTACCCCCCATCCTGCCTCCCTGCTCTGCTGAGTCCCTTTCATCTCCACCAGTTTGGCCATGTTGCATGGGAAGTGATCAAAATTAGGCATTTTTAGCACTTTGTTTTGCTGTGATGTGGCTGGTGATTCTTTTTAGAGGTTGCAAAATCAGACAAAGACCCAAACTGACCAGTGAAGAGCAAAGGCCATTTTTGTGGCTATAGCTGGGGCTGGAGGATGGCAGGAGACAGGCACGGGGTGGGGGGCACAGGGTGGGGGGCACAGGGCAGCACCAGCATTGCCAGGGGGGCTTTCCATTCCCAGTGCTGCCCATGCACAGCAACAGGGGGATGATCCTGCCTAAACTGAGCACCCTCCCAAAATCCTGCTGAGCGCCCTCCCAACCACTGCCCTGGGGCTGAGGGAACAGGCTCAGCTCCCCTCACCACGTCCTGACCCTCTGGTTTCACCTCCTGATCAGAGGGAAGGTTTCCCTCAGTGGGCACAAACTGCAAATTAACAACTAAAAAATGCAGTGAGGGATGAAGATACGTGGAAAGGTCCCATTCTGGAACCACTGCTTGGACAAACCTGCTGGAGCCTTCTATCTGCTCAAGGCACAGCCCTTGACCAAAACTACCCAAGCCCTTCCCCTCACAGGTTGGCAGCCCCCCTTCCTTTGCCAGCTGTGCCCACCCCATGGCTCTGTGTCCTGGCAGTGGGGGCTCAGCAGTGACTGGAGGACACTGTGACACCCAAGGCCACTTCTGCTGCTCCAGATGCTGCATCCTCAGGCAGGAGCTGGCACAGCAACTGCTGTCCTTCCCCATTCCCACATTGCCTTCCCCTGGAGAGCCAGGAAAGCAGGTTCTGGTTTGCACAGAGAGGAGGGGAGAGCGGGGCAAGGTGCCCTGCACACCTTGGCACCAAGGGGTGGTGGGGTGGGATGCATCCCTGTGGGTGTAGGACAGGATGTTCCTCTGCTGCTGCTCCCAAAGCAGCATTGGGGACCAGCCAGCCTTTGCCCAACACTGCAGTGTTCACACTGGGAAACTGGGAACGTGGAGCAACAGCTTGGGGCTGAACCCCAGGAAAGCCAGCTCCTTCCCACACACCACAGGGCTCCCTGCCTGCCCCGAAATCACTCCCTTCCCCTCCTGCTGCTGCAGCCCCAGGGCGCTGGTGTGAGCCCTGGGTTCAGTGTCCCTGTACCCCAAACACCCTGTGTGACAGTATCTCCCTCGCACACCCCCAGAGCCACAGCCACAAAGCTTATCAGCCTTGGCCAGGCACAGCCCTGCCCCATCCAGGGCACCCCAGAGCTATCAGGGGCCACAGACCTCCTGCCCCACCATGGGGCACCCGGGGGATATCGGGGGTCCCGCTGGCCTGGGCTCCTGCTAACAGGTCTCACCATCCTCCCCATGGGGGACACTGGGGACAGGGGGCATGTCCCACCCCCCAGTGCCACTGGAGCCTCCAGTGAGCCCTGCCCAGCACGCAGAGAGCCATTCCCTCCTGCTCCCAAACACAGCCCTTCCCTGCTCCATAGCAGCCACTCATAACCCAGCCAGGGGCTTCACTCTGCCCACATGGAAACCCCCCAAATCCCCCAACCACACCTTCAGAGAACTGCTGGCCCCACACAGCTCCCCCTCCTCAGTCACTCAGTAATTCCCCATCCAGAAGAAACACACCTTAAACAAACTGTACCTTGGAAGGAGTCTGCAGGCACTGGAATTTCTGTTTCTTCTCCTCCTGCCCCACTGGGGAGGGGTCAGAGCCCTTCACAGCTTTGGCCAATACCACAATCACAAAGAAAGCAGCAGGTGAATCCACTGCCCCACCAGCAGCAAACCCTGCTGCAAACAATCCCCCAAACTGTGAAACACAAAACCACCTTCCAGCTTTAGCTCATGAAGTGGTTTAATGGAGGCAACCCCAGCCCTCCCCACATCTGCACTGGCAGGGTCACATCTCAAGGGTTTTTATTCAGCCTCCTTTGCACAGCTTTGAGTGAGTCAAAGATTTCAACCTCAGTGTTTCTGTCCAAAGACAAGACACTGACCCTGGAGCGTGACCTACCTGTGGAGTTCTGGGTTCAAAGCATCTTCAGCACAGTAGAGAGGCCAAACTGGGTGCTGTGTAAAGTGGAAACTGGACATAAACTTTATGTCAAATTCAATTTTATCGAGCGAGGAAACAATAGCAATAAACATTAAAATAGATGAGAGATTCGATTTCAAAAGAGGAATTTTTTAAACCTATGTAGATACACTCTGGTGTGGGCTTTTAACAGCAGACAATTCACACGCTTTAGAGAATTTAATTGCTCACAGTGTGCAAGGCCAGGAAGGGAGAACAAAAGCAGATCTGTGAAGCAGAGAGCAAAAATTAGTCCTGAAAATTGTGCACAGTGGGAACTTTCTCCTGTCAGCCCGATTTGGGGCCCAGGTAGAGGGGAGTCAATTTGCCAGCACAGAGCAGGAAGTGTCCTACCTGGGTGAGGTAAAGAGCGGAAATCTACCCAGGCCCTGGCTACAGTAATTACAAATAACATCCTGACACAGGAAATTAAACCTCTCACACAAAGCACCAATTAAATCTGTGAACTCAACTTTGAGAAAAAAAAAAAAAAGGAAAAGAAAAAGAAAAAAAGAAGGGAGACAATATGTAGATGACCTGGATTAAACTCAAGGCATCTTCTCTTAAAAGTCATGAGACATCTTAGATACAACCAGGGTTGTCTTCTCTCCACAGAGCCACGCTATGGGCAGACCCTCTCCCAGGACACCACACCTCGTGTGCTCTGCCCATGGGGTGCCCCCCAAACCCAGCTGTCCATTCAGTTGCCCCTTTCACCCTTTTATTTTCACACAGGGACTCTCCCATGGGGTGCCAGTGCCCCCCAAACCCAGCTGTCCATTCAGCTGCCCCTTTCACCCTTTTATTTTCACGCAGGGACTCTCCTCCTGTGACTTTAGTATCAGTCTTATGAAACACAAAGAATTCAAGTGCTCCGGGTGCCTGCAGCTGTGTGGGACACGGCACAGCCCAGCCTCGATTCAGGAGCATTCAAGAGTGATGAAGACAAACATTCCTGGATACAGGCGGCATCAGCACAGACCAAATAGTGAGCATCCTGTTAGCAACCGGTGTCAGCCAAGAGATACAAACATTAGCTTTCCAGTGAAGAATTTTTAGTGTGCTGGTAGTTCCCTGTCAGACAGTAAATTTTAAAATAGTCCATAGCAAATGGCAGAGAGTAACCCTTTGAATGCATGAGCTTGTCTGCATATACTGTACACTCTGCTTGTATTCTTCAGTCCAGCAGCACCTCAAGGCATTTTAGTAACCACTCGTGGTTCTCCTGAGCACTTGCAGGGGTTTTGGTGAATACATTTGGGTTCCTGCCACTGCTTCACTATCATCTTCGTGCATTCCTTGATAATAAGGTTTAGAGAGGTAACACACAAAACGAAAACGAAAGAAGAAAGTTGAAAGATTTTAGTCTTAATGTTGAAAGACCAAAGCAAAATCCTTCTTCTCTGTCCCCTGTGTTCCACTCTTTGTGTCTAAATACAACATGATTAACACTGGGGAAGGTTTTCAACCCCCAGCCCTCTGAGAAACACAACCCCGAAGACTCTGGCTCTGTAACACCTGCTTCTACTTAGCAAAACAAACAAACAGTCACTAGCCACGAGTGTAACTCTCTACCACTGACATTTCTTCGCATGTCTCAGACCACAGTTTCCTTCAGAAACCCTGAACTGATGTGCTCCTACGGTTTTTACGTCTGTAAGACCGTAGAAAGATGAGAAAAACAAGCAAACACTCACAGGCAGAAGCTGTGGTATCTACAGCAACAGCTGAGACACAAAGCAACACAGGGGTTGTGAAATGCACCCTACAAGGAAGTTACAAACCGGGGGGATGCACTCCATGGTGGTGAAATCCCAGCTCAGGCAGGAGGTGAGGGTTCCCAGGCAGAGGTGACACCAGCAGGGGCCAGGTACCCACAGCCACCTCTCCAGCCAGGCAGGAGGCTCCAAAGGAGCCAGAAACCTGCCCAGAACATGCTGGTGATCCCACTCTGCTGCTGGAAATCCTGGGCTCCGGGAGCCCTTGGGACTGTGACGCTGTTGGCTTTGGGATGTGCTTCTCCCAGCTGTGACACGGCTCTCTGCAGGGCACTGGGTGGCCTGGCAGTGCCCCTACACCTGGCATGGAGCTCTGCCTGCTCTGCTGTGCCACCAGAGCCAGCCCTGCAGGGTCTGCCCCCGTGTCCCCCCCTTGTCTCCCTGCTATCCCCCCGTGTCCCCTCTCTGTCGCCCCGTGTCCCCTCTCTGTCCCCCCTGTATCCACCCCTTGTCCCCTCTCTGTCCTCCCCATGTCCCCTCTCTG
>JAWWEE010000041.1:2542014-2577437 GCA_035221455.1 Xenops minutus
CATTGTCCCCTCTGTGTCCTCCCCTTGTCCCCTCTCTGTCTCCCCTGTATCCTCCCCTTGTCCCTCTCTGTCCCCCCTTGTCCCCTCTCTGTCCTCCCCGTGTCCCCTCTCTGTCCCCTCTGTATCCTCCCCGTGTCCCCTCTCTGTCCTCCCCGTGTCCCCTCTCTGTCTCCCCTGTATCCTCCCCTTGTGCCTCTCTGTCCCCTCTCTGTCCCCCCTCCGGCTGCACGGCCCGCGCGCGCCGCCTGGCGGTCGCATGTGGAACTGCAGCTGGACAGGGATACACGGGATGGGGATAAATGGGATGAGGATATATGGGATGGGGATATATGGGATGGGGATATATGGGATGAGGATATATGGGATGGGGATACACGGGATGGGGATATATGGGATGGGGATATATGGGATGGGGATATATGGGATGGGGACGGTCAGGATAAGGACATGCAGGACAGGGACACGTGAGATGGGGACACACGAGACAGGGATATATGGGATAAGGAGAGGCAGGACAGGGATACACAGGATGGGGACATATGGGACAGAAAGACACTGGACAGAGACACACAGAATAGGGATATATGGTAGGGGGACACACAGGACAGGGACATGCTAGACAGGGACACACAGGATGGGGGACGAGCTTTTACAAACACGACTGAGGCTTGCTGGGAGATAGAGGAAGAGTAAAGCCCATGGTTCAAATACCCACACATTAGTGTTCTATTTTTGTCCCCCGATAATTTTGTTATTCTCTCAAGCACTTCAAAGAGACATAAACCAGGGAAAAGAGGGATCCTGGAATTCCTGGGAGGCTGAGGGACTGAGTTTCACACCCCCTTGGGGCAGTGTCATCTGTCCTCTAGCCTGGTATGTGCTGAACCAGAGGCTGCTGAGCGAGCATGGCTGTTATATTTAGTGCTCAGATGTTCCTGGAATCCATCCTGGGCTCAGATCGTGGCACAGGACCGTGAACATGGATCATGGTTCTCCCTCCACCTTGTAGCTCCTCCACGATGGTTTGGTCTGGAGTTTGAAACTGGAATGGGGCTGAAACAGAACTGGGTGCAGAGAATAATTTTGCCAGGTAAGTCAAGCAAAGATCTGCTGATTCTCTTCCTAATACATTCAGCTCTGAAGTATTTTTCATAAGCATTGCACTAGGAGCTCTTCCCGAGCAGTTTGGGACAGAAGGATGGGGTGACGTTTGTGTTCCCCAAACAGAAATCCAGAATATGGAGGAAAAAAATCCAGCCTATGCTAAAGAATTGTGTGAGCCAAAGAGCTCCAGCTATGGAAATGGAGTGTTGACATTTAGTGTTTAGTTTCAGATGCTTTAGTTGTTCTTTTGCTTTTAAGGAACTGTGAAATATATGGGGTTACATCCCACACGAATGCCAAGAGCTGGTGCTGTTTATCTGCAATGGCTTCTGACTGCTACAAAAGTGAACGTGGAGAAGAGAGGGATGAAATCCTGTCCCAAAGGGGCCCTAGGGGACCTTGTAAACCACCCTCAGCAAGAAGATGGTCTAGAACTTCACTCCAGGGCTCTCAAGTGCTCTGCACTATCTCGTTCACACCGTCCTGCCTTTCCTTCTCAGGGAACTGGAGCACAAAGGTGTGGGGCAGAGCGGGTTTTGCTTCCCCCAAGTGCTGGGCTGGTCACTTCTCCAGAGTGACTCAGCCCACCCACCTGGGACACCACCCCAGGCTGAGGATTGCTCTCTGGAGGTGCTTTTTCCTCCCTCCTGGTGACCCTTGAGGTTTCCAGCTCCCAGGGACATTCCCTACCCATGGGCAGTGATTCTCATCCAAGGGACAAGAGGCTCCACCTGCTCGGGGAATCACCCACCTCCACCTCCCAGGAGAGCCACAGCAGGAAGAGAAGGTGCCAGACTGTGTTTTCCTCCTCTGTTCTCCTTTCTTTGGCATCATCACAGGCATTTGTCTTGCTGCAAGCAAAGGATACAGGGTACTGAGGCATGGAGTGGAGAGCCTGGCTCCAGCAGCATGGCTGGCTGGCTGCCACAGCCTTTCCCATTCCACTCCTGCTTCAGTGGAGAGGGGAGAGAACACTTTACCTTGCTAGCCTTTTAGAGAGGAGCTGCTTCTGGCAATTCATTTGAATATTAAATGTCTGATGCTCTCCATGTGTCAAATGTACTGGTTCAGGCAGCTGGGGTTGCCTTTCTAAAGGGAGAAATCATGGAACCTACAATGGCCTGGGTTGGAAGGGACCTAAAAGATCACCTCATTCCAACCATCTGTCACGGGAAGAATCACCTTCCACTATCCCAGGCTGCTCCAAGCCCTGTCCAACCTGGCCTTGGACACTCCCAGGGATGGGGCAGCCACAGCTTCTCTGGGAAATCTTTGCCAGGTCCTGCCCACCTTCACAGGGAAGAGTTTCTTCCAAAAACCAAACCTAACCCTGATCTCTGACACTTTGAAGCCATTTCCCTCTGTCCTGTCACTCCAGGCCCTTGTAAATAGTCTCTCCATCTTTCTTGTAGGTTCCCTCCAGAGACTGGAAGGCCACAATTAGGTCCTTGCAGTGCTGTCCCTGAGCTGAACAAGGAAACCTGCTGCTGATGTTTGCACGTGTAAAAATGTTCCCTTCCCCCGGTGCCATCCCCAGGAAACAGCAGAGATGACTCTGCACTGCTTTATTGCAGTGCAATGAAAGCCAGCATTTCACTGGCAATGACAGGAGCATTCAGGATTTTGCCACATGCTGGCAAAAATAGTGCTCAGTGTTATTTCACCTTGAGTATTTGAGGTGAGAGAGGCAGCAGCAGGAAGGTTTCCTGCTGTGGGCAGAGATGCAATGCCATCAGCAGGGAGGGACTGTGGGAGCAGAGAGGGAAGGAGGGCTGGAGTGGCTTTGGCTGCAGAGTCATGACAAGGCTGGTGTCCCCTTCCCAGGCAGCTTGTGGAGCACAGGAAAGGAAAAAATCAGAAGCATCTCCTTTTCCCTTCAAGTTTTTTAGATGGGGATGGGAGAGAGGGGGAAGGAGAGTCTGCGTGGGCTCATCTGCAGGAATAAAAGAGGAAGTTTTCCCCTTAATTCTAGACAATTTTTAGCAAATGCCAGACATGATGTAAGAAGGCTGATGCTGCTGAAGCCTTGCTCAACTTGCCCCCCTGCAAATCCTGATGTTAATAACTCTTTGAAAACGCTGATTTAACTGAAGTTCTTTTGTTTGCTTCCCTTTTCTTCAGGGAAAATGGAGGCTACAGCAGGAGGGAGTCATCAATTCACAGCTACTCCCACCATTAGACTTTGGATCAATAAAGAGAATCCTGCTCATATAGAAAAAAATGCAGAACACTGTGCCTAGGCAACCCCAGGAAGATCTGTATCATTTATAGATACTGCCTTTTCTTTCAATAAAAGCTGAAAACAACAAAGTCCCATGCACAGCCTGAGGGTGCACAGAGGGCTCAGAGTGGAACCTCACATGGGAGCTGATCCCATCTCCTGGCTGTGGTCCTGCCAGGACAGCCCCACGCAGGGAGTGCTGGGGGTGAGTTACTCACTGGGGGATGAGCTATTCACAGCTGGACCCATCCCACAAACATCATTTACATGGTATATGGTCAGCTTGGAAACAGTCACTCACTCCCTAACCAGCACAAAGGCCGTCTGGGGGAGTAGGAATGTTAAAATAGATATCCTCCTTCTCTTTTTCCACCACTGCTTCCCCTTTGGATCTGCTAAAGGAGTGTCTGTCTCCCACATCAGAGAAGCTGACTGTCTTCCAGGCTGCAGACAGCATCAGAGAGGCCAGCACAGCACCTGCAGCCTGGCTGAGAGCCACCCGAGGCTGGTGCTGGGCTGGAGAGAGAATCACAGAACCACAGAATATGCTGAGTTGGAAGGGACCCACAAGAACCACACCCAAGGGTCACCCCCTGTGCCCCAGAGCATCATCCAAACCCTCCTGGAGCTCTGGTAGCCTTGGGGCTGTGCCCACTGCCCTGGGCAGCCTGGGCAGTGCCCACCACCCTCTGGGGGAAGAACCTTCTCCTGAGATCCAACCTGACCCTGCCCTGACACAACTCCAGGCCATTCCCTTGGGTATCAGGCAGGGATTTGGGGTCTAAGCTATGCTGCCTGCTCATGGGGAGAATCCTGAGAAGGGAGACAGCATCTTTTATATAGGCAAGATCCACTACACTGAATACTGGAGTAGGGAGTGGGAAAAACTCACTTTGGATACCTCTGGATGCATGGAGTCTTGTGCTTCCTCCTGCTCTGCAAGCCCTAAATTAATAAAAACCAGTCTGCACTGATCAGCATCATCTTACTGGGTTCACTACTTTTCCAGCCATCCAGGCAGAGAAATGGGATTTATTCACTTACTGGATCTGCTGACAAACATGTTCCTGCCTTACCCTGCCGTGCCTCGGAGCCCTCCCTGCCCGAGGAGCAGCAAACACGACCTGCTGCTCACAGCCAGGGCCTGGGAGGACTCAGGCTTTCAATATTAACCTCCCCATGGAGCTGGAAGCACTGCAGCACAGCTCTGCTGGCAGCAGCCTGCCCCAAATCCAGGTTTGTCAGATCCAGTGCTCAGCAATAAATCAAACCCTTGGCTCCCTGTGCAGAGCTGAGCAGGGGCAGGGACTGTGTGTCCCTCTCACTGCACATCTCAGTTGGGATGCTTGGATTCCCCATGTCCAACCCACCTGCAGCCTCATTACTGAGCGGGGCCAAGGGTGGGCTCTGCCCCAGTGCATTTCACAGCCTGGAGCAGGGATCACTCACAGCTTCCAGGAGCTTCTCTTAGGAGTGACAGTGAGCAGGAACCCCAGAGCCCAGAAAGCTGCTGCTGGTGGAAGCTGCACTCCAGAAGGAACCAATGTCTTGCCCCTCATGTGCATAAAAACACAAGGGCAGAAAGCAGAGAAAGGAAATCCAAGGGAACCTGAAGCTAGGCACAAATACAACACTATTGTAGGACTTGGAATATCTGGATCCTTCTTATTAATCTAGAATTCCCATTTCACACACAGTGAAAACATCTCAGCTTGTATGGAAGACACAACCAATCAGTGGATTAGGTACCAGAAGAACCTCAATGCCATCACCTTTTTAGCTTTAGAGGGAAAACCCAGCAGGGGCTGGGCCAGTGCAGACTCCTGTCCCCTCTCCAGCTGCAATCCCCAGGGAATCCCCAGGGGCTCTGGAATCTCCAGGGGCTCTGGAATCCCCAGGCTCTGCTTGCCTGGCTCCTCAGCACTTCTCCCTCAGCTGCTGCACAGCTCAGTGGTCAGCCCCTCTCAGAGCAGCACCAAGGTCAGGGCACTCAGGGACACTTCGGGCACAGCCCCACTCCAGTTTTGCTCATTCCTGTCAGTTATTGTGTCATCACTGAATTACTTTAACAGGAAGGAAGAGGCTTCAACACCCACCCTACATTCAGAGCGTGCAAGGAGGAGTTTTGTTAAATCAAAGGAGCTGCGAACATGAAGAAACTCCCCTTGCTCACACCAATCCTGGAACACATTCCCTCCCACTTCAGCCCTTCCCATCACTGCAGCCCCCAGCACATCAGTGTCTCCAGGTTATCAGAGCCTGAGAGGTACTGCTGGATGGTCCAACACCACAAACCCATCTCTGTAGCATCACCAGAGAACCACGGAATGGTCTGGACTGGAAAGGACCTTAAAGCTCATCCAGTTCCAACCCCCTGCCATGCACAAGGGACATCTCCCACTAGACCAGGTTGCTCAGAGCTTTAGTCAACAAGAGCTTAACTAGAAGCCCAAGTTAAAGTGGTGGAGGTACACTTGTTTTATTTGGATTAAAAACACAACAAACACGATTTGTTGAGTTCTAAATGGCTTTAGTTCTACTCCTCAGGTGGCATCTCAAGAAAGAGGATGCAGTAAAAGAAACAACCCTGAAGAGATGGATTTCAAAGTCAGAGCAACATCACAAACTGTGCTCAGCTGAAAAAGCCACCAAGAGATGAGGTGGTGGTTCCTCAGAAAGAGTTTCCCTAGGACAGGCAGGACCTGGAACCCAAAGTGCATCATGGAGCTGGTTTAGGTTCCTGGGATGTGGCAGGGTTTGGACTCCAGTGAGCAGAGGTGGCTCCTTCCCCCTCCCCACTCTGCTCCCCACGACAGAGCCAGGAGAGTGCCCAGGTTCCAACCCACCCACAGCAACATTCGCACTCCTGAGAATTCCCACAGCTCCTGTACCCCCATTAGCAAGACAAATGCTAATGCTGAGCACTAACTCTATAAACAAGGCTGACTTGGGCTGAGTATTTCCAGGGATTTAGTGTCCACAGCACGCTGGCCAAATCCCAGGGCTACTGTGGAAAACAAAGCATCTCAGGCCTATAAAAACTGACAAGGAGAAATCAATGGTTTGCTGCAAAACACTGCTTCACATTGCAGCCAGTGACCCAATTCTCCAGGAGAAGGGCTTAAAAAAGTAAGGAAATCAACTCTGCAATACCAAAATCCATAATTCATAGAGGCTTGTCACAGAACACACCCGAGTGCCATCAATATTTTAAATATTGAGCACCAAACTGGCTGTCAGATGAGAGTCAGCATTTTCCTGGTGCCTCCCTGTCGGGGAGAGAGTCATCAGGCCAAGCAGAACCTGGAGGAGCCCTTTTAGCAGAGAATTTGCTTGACTCTTACATATTTTATTTGAAACACAAGATGTGGCGGGAGCAAGCCAGCTGACCTTTGCCAATCAGTGAAAAAAGTCAGCTGGCTGCCTCCACTCATTATTAATTTGAAAAGATGATTTCCTGACACCACCATGAGGCTGTATATGTTTATTCATCGTCAGTAATTTTTGTACACAAGGCAAATATTAATAGCTGAAAGGCAACACTTTTGGAGAGTATGTACAGAGCAATGTACAAGCAAGTGTAAGGTTTTAAACTATGAATCAACTTAACCGTTTTATAAAAAGGAAGTGATGCTTTTTCTTCTAAGACCTCCCTTAGAAATAATTTATTGCCAATCTTAAACTAAAGCAAGGAGAAAAAAAAAATTTACAATAAAAAGTAGTCCCTGGAAAGTTTATAAAAAGTTAAACAACATATAAAATCGTAAGCCACAAACATTTATACAAAGCTAATACAAATCTTGGTTTTGTTAAAGATCTAACGAGGTTGTTACAAAATATATTTTTACATAAAGGCTTCACATAAGGTAAGCTCTCACTGCTACTGGAAGCGCAGGAAAGCAGTTTTAAATAGTCTGCAATTCAACTTATTTTCAAGTACAACGCAAAGAAATTGCAAAATGGCACTGTATTGCAATGCTGTGAAATTAAAAAACTATGTTAATGGTACCATCAAAGAGACAAAACCTGTAAAGTGAAGTGGTGAACAACTGGCAGGAGACTTTGGATGGGTTTGGGACAGGAGTGGTGGTGGGAAATGAACCTTCTGGAAGAAGAATCACCAGGGGGTGTTCTGCTGGACACACACCCAGCTGGCTGGGACTCCCCAGGAACGCTGGCCCAGCCAAGGCTCAGGCAGCTTGAAACACCCACCCAATTTGATCAATCTGCTGATGGGCCAAATTTAAAGCTACTTACAAATGAGTCCAATAAACAGCCTCCGAGATCAACTGGACTTCTTTTCAAGAGCAGTTATTCCAGAAGACAGCTGAAGTTTCACACAAACTGATGGCTTACACTCCCACATACAATATATTTAAAAAAAAAAAAAAAAAGAGTAAAATTTTTCAAGCCCTGATGAACAGCCACAGTTTTTAGGTATCAGTCATCTCAGTTGTAATACCCTGCAGGAGGGAACAGTCACTAAAACACCAATTTCACCTTCAAGTACAGGGAGGTTGTACTAAACAGTGGTTTATCTCCATAGGGTCAGTGATCTTTTGAAAAGAGCTCGTTCCAGCAGAGAACTAAAAAATTTAGGGAAACATGATTTTCTGGAAAACTTGCATTTTCTACCTGCTTTCCCATCTGCATTAGAAACACATCCCAACCTCGTACCACAGACTGGTTTCCATGAGGAAACTTCACTCTCACTAGACAACTGTCACTTGTTTGGTTCCTTGTCCCCAAATTAGACCCTGCTAGAAAGAAATGATTTTTAGAAGCAAATCTAAAAGGAAATACAACCGTCCATGCTGTGCTCTGTTCAGGGAGCAAATGCAGAGTGAGTCTGAAGATAGCCAAGGGTGCTGATTTGGGGTTTTTGGCTGTGTGTGAACACAGGAACCGTATAAACAGGTACATCCAGGTGTGTTGCCTCACCCCTCTCAAGAAGAGGGAGTGGGAAACCCAAGTGATTTGACTCAGCTATTTCATTAAATCAATTAATTTCTGCCTGAGATTTATATAGTGCTTATCTACCAGGGCCTGCAAGTGACCCAGCACTGGGGTCCCCCTTGCTCTCTGGGGCCCTGGGGTTCATAGGGAGGGTGATCCAAAAGGAATAAAACCAGGGATTTATTTCTGTGGTGGTTCAGGGGAGAAGCTGCTGAGTATTATCCCCATTTAGCTAAGGTCAGAAAGGCCCAGTGCCTTGGTGATTCTGGCTGCATCCTTAGGCTGACATCAGTTTGGAGGATCTTCAGTAAATTCACAGGTCACTTGACACAAAATTATTATTTTACATAAATCTGTTTAGACAAATCCCTGGTAATCTTCCTGTCATTCACTACCAGTCTTTAGTCTTTTCTGCAATCATCTGGTCTGACATCCTCCAAAGCACATATTGCAGACCTCTCCAAGTTAATTGTTTTAATCAGAGGTAAGTCTCTTTTTTGAAAAAAAAACTAGTTCAGACAACTGTCAGCAAAGGAAAAAACTAACCCTCATCTTATTGACAACCGAGGGCATGGATTTGTTCAGATTCTGCTTTCCCACACTGGACTTGGAGGCCACTAGGTTTGTGTCTGCTCATGGAGCACTCCTAGCCCAACCAAACAAACCATTATCCTTCTCCAAAGAGCAAAATTAAGAACTTCTGCTCCCATCACAGGCACGTCCTTGAAAGAGATCACATCTTTCCTGAGGTCTCTAGTTCATCCTCCTTCTTTGAATTGCTCACAAATGAACTCACCAAATCAGAAATAATCCATGCCCAGTAAAGAGGCAAAAACCTACATTAAATATCCCCATCTAAGATTCTATTAATCCTCCTGACATCAGTGCTGCATCCAGACTTCAGGATTATGTTTAGATTCTGCACTGTGACTTCTCCCAAGCTCTTTTCAAAGTTCTTTCCTCCCACAAGAGTGCCCGATCACCAGAATCGCAGACTAACCTATGACTATTCATTGGATGATATAAAAAAATAGAGGTCTTTCAAAGCACCTAACTAAATAAAAATACACTACTCCTCTCCTGCTGCCAGGAGAACGAGGTACAGAGATGTTAATACAACTTACAATCACAGTAAGTAAAGGCTAAGTTCAGGAGATAGGCAGCTTTCCTATGTCCTAGCAGGGACACCACGTCCCACCGCTCGCCACGTGCACGGGATGTGAATGAAAATTCATGGAAGGATTGGCCACCATCATGATCCACAGGAATTGGTTCCACTGGGCAAAGTGGCAGATGAACTGCCCAGGTGACACTACAGGTTGGGGGAAGCATGGTAGCCACACTAATCCTTAAAACACAAGCTCAAAAGCTCACTCTCATTTTGCAGGGTGTCATGGGGTATGTGAGCATTTCTTTATTTTCGCTTTTATTATTTCTTTTAATCACATGGCAATACTAACAACACCTCTCCCCCTCCCAAAACAAAAAATAAACAAAACTGCAATGGAACTTTGGGTAAAATAGTTACAAGCAGCACCCTGGAAGATGCTGTGCAACATATTTGGCTCAAGTACACTTAGGATTGCTTAGACCCAACTGGAAAGTCTCAAAAAGAACCTCATCAGCAGAAACATGTTCTGCTGGAACACACTTTTTTTTTTTGTTTGTTTCAGAAGAAAACATTCATCTCCACGGTGTCAGCTACACAAGGCCTCTGCTGGGAACTCATAAGGCCACTGAAAATACCAGAGGAGGACAGAACACAGGAGGCACTTAGGTTTGCAAGTCCTTCTCTCCATCACCAAACGCTACTGACTCAGAGGAGGCACCCTGGAAGGAGCTGGGAATTAAAATAAACCAGTGCTAAGTTAAAGCGCTTCGAGAACAGGTTACCTACGTGTAACATCTGGTTAGTGAAGATCTGACAGACAGGCTGAGCTTGCTCCCCCTTCCCACATCAGACTGTCCAGAGGACCAGCTCAGAGTGCTCTGTGCTTGGCTCCAAGACGTACAGATGCCACCGGAGTGAATCCGTGTACTGTGCCAACCACTAACCCCTCGGCACTGGACTCGGCACTTCCTGCCAGACACGTCTGAAGCTCCCAACTTTAAGTATTTTTAAAGCATCTCCAATTCAAACCCAAGGCTAAGATTTATGCTTGAACAGGAAGTACGTTACACCCAGGAATCTGCGCTTCGAACAGATGATTCCGGCAAGGGATTGATGGGATTTCTAACCAAAAATAGACCTGAGAAATCATAAGTCAGCTACGGTATCACAGTCTTCATAATGAAGTTAGATGTGAAAACTTTCTCCCCCCCCCACCTAATAATTGCAACAATTTCATGGAAGTCTGGACTTGGAATTCTGAATTTTCTAGGATAATACACATGTTGGTAAAAGGTCAAATTTACCACTTTACAGGTAACTTAGACATAGGTCTGCTATAAAATTACAACTTGAGTCAACTTGAAGCTACACTGGAAGAGATTAAGCCTGAATTTCTGCAGAAATTGGCAATAATGTGTTCAGCAGCAGCTTTTAGCCACATATCAAGAAGTCTGACAGGATCTGGATTTCTCTACTCCTGCTGTAAACTTCTCGTTAAAAAAAACCCAACACACAAGAGTTACTGCAACAAAAATGTCTTTTTGCACATCACTGTAACATAAGCTGCTTGAGGTTGTCGTGCAGGATGGTATCCTTAACATCACGGAAAACTAGCCGGATGTTCTCTGTGTTAATAGCAGTGGTGAAGTGGTGGTAGAGGGGCTTCTGCTGCTGGTCCCGGCGTTTCGTACGAAAACAATCCACCAGGAATTTCTGGACATCTGTTAAGCAGTGGGGATCCCCCTCAAACTCTGGGAAATAGTCTTTGATGCTCACTTTCTGTACTTTTTCCTCAAGCAAGTCCGTCTTGTTCAAGAAGAGAATGATTGAGACGTTGCTGAAAACCCGGTTATTGACTATTGTTTCAAAAATGTTCAGGGACTCGGTGAGGCGGTTTGTTTGCCGATCCTCCATGAGCACTTGGTCGAATTCGCTCGAGGAAACGAGGAAGAGGATGGACGTGACGCTGTCGAAGCACTCGAACCACCGCTTGCGCTCCGACCTCTGCCCGCCCACATCCACCATCTTGAAAGGAACATTTTTGATTTCAAAGTCGTACTCGTGAATCCCTTTGGTGGGTCTTCGTGCCAGCAGAATGTCTTGCTGGGAGGGGAGATAATCCTAGAACAAAATAAAGGAGGGTTTGCAGATTAGGATACAGTCACAGGTGATCAGAGTGGAGCTGCAATGGAGAGAACAGCTTGGAGAGGAACAGCATGAGGTTTTCAATAAACAGTCAGGTGCATTTATGTGCTAACACTGGAGATTTTGGGAAAGCTTTGGAATCCAAAGCAGGTAACACACCCAATATTAAATCAAAACATGCACCCCAGAGAACCGAAGCTCTCCATGTGCCACGTGACAAGGATCCATGAACAATCTGGGAGGTGCACCAGCAATTCCTCACGGCAGTTTCCCTTGTTCTGGATTACTCTGTGCTTCTTTCATCCTCTGCCCACAAAGCTGGTGAACGCACTGGCTGCCAACACTGCAATGCAGCAAATGGGTTCTCAGACAGGTTTCCCAAATCAATAACCAAGGTGTATCGTGCTCCAACTGTGGGCTCTCCATTCCTCCCAAGCTCTCCTGCATACTGCATGATTGCTTCCAGAAAGAAAAGAGCTGCTCACTAAGTCATTTTAAGGCAATCAATTATGCCTCAAAAGCAAAACCTAAGCACCTTACTGTGTTTGTGCCATGGATTTTTGCATCCAGCTGTCTCAGTCCAAAAAGCCACTCTCTTAGCTGTGTGCCACACCGGTGAGCTCACACTGCCTGGCTTTGTCCCAAAAGTACTGTGCCACGAGCAGAACAGGAGAAGGAACAGGCAGCTGGGCACAGCAGCCTCTTCCCAGAGCACAGCCTGGGAGGGCACACAGGCAGCTGCACCCTGAACTTCTCCAGCCACCTTTCCCCAGAATTCAAGAGGCAGGATAAGCTTTTTTACTACTTTTTTTGATTGTTAAATGAACATCATCAGTGGATGTAGATGCTACAGGAAGAGGAATTCTTATTAGTCAGCTTTTGACAGCATGAAATTCAAGACTTGGACTGGGGATTTCTTCGTTCCTAGAATTACACTTTTGCATCTGCTCCAAGTCTTTCTGCTATCTGCAAAGTGCATCTCTCCCAGACAGCTGGCTGTGCTGGGGTTTAAAGCCTTGTTGTTCACTTGTTATGGAAACTCTTCCTCACATTTTTCCAGCATTTCTCACAACTTCAGAGAGTGTGATTTAGGTTTTGGAATTTCAGTCTCCTCTTAGTGAATGATCTATGATATTCCTTTGACAGTGCCAGTTCCCAGACTTGGAGCTTTTATAAAGATGTGTAAGACCACAGTCCAGAAAGTCTGATTCAACTGGTCAGCTGGGCGGGGGAATAAACACAACTCCCAGGCTGTTTCAATACTTGTATCCCAAGTTTAAGGCAACTGGGCAAGTTCAAGCCACAAAAATAAAATTTAAAATCACGGAATGAGACCAACATTCTAAAAACTCATGGATTGCTTTGCTTTACCATGTAAGCTCCAAAGTGGAAGTACAGAGAGCTGGCTTTGTCTGAACTCTGGGTTCCTTTATCCGGGCTGCCCATGACTAAGGCGCTGATTTTTATCGTGGCACAAATTACAAAGCAGCTCTGAAGCACAGGCTCCCCACCCAGAGCCTTTGCTGCAGCACTGCTCCACATCAAACCCCACACCACCCAAACCTGCAGGAGAGCTCAGCTGCTAAAGCAGGATCAAGTTCTCTCCAAACCGAGCAACAGACGTGCTGCCACTCCTGTATCTGATTAAATGAAGACACTTTAAAGGCTCCTAAGACTTTTTCTTCAATTTATCTTGGGCCTTTCCTACCAAAATTGTAGAGAGGAAAACAATCACAGGAATAGAGCACTGACTGTATCAAATGTCACTGGGCACATGTGAAGAGATTTTGAGCAAAGCTGACTGTCAACACGTAGGCAAGAGTGTCACAGGTTCAATCCTTATTCCAGCTTTCAAATGGGAATGTATATTCCTTTGTTGTTCAGGAAGTTAGTCTCAAGTTCTCAGAAAAAGACCAGAAAGTCTTAGGAAAGCTTATGACTGAAATTATTAAATTATGTAAATAAATAAAAACAATTAATATAATCTACAAAGTCATATGTACCTTCAGTACTGAAACAAGAGCACAAAGCAAACTCTCCTGGGAGTTGGCCTGTAATGTTTATTCAGTAAAGCTTTCAAGAACAAGGAGCTTACCCCTGGAATTCCTGACAAATTCCCTCTCAAGTATTATTACTCACTGAAAATTCCTACCACACTTGGAACCACAAAAAGAATCCTTTCAAGTTCTACAGAAGATACACCAGGGAATGAAGTGATCTTAAAGGTCCCTTTCAGCCCAAACCATTCCATGACTCCATTTTTTTATCCTGAACATTCACTACTCTGATAAAACAGGCAGCAAAGAGTGTGGGTATCCAGCCCTCATCTGGCTACAGGAAACCAAACATCACTCCTAAGAAACCTTGCAGGATTTTAGTTCTCCTTTTGAGGGATGGTTTTCTCCCCATGCCCAGATCCTTGGCACGCTGGCAGCTTGCCACTTGCTAGTCCTTTCCTCAGTGTTGATGCCATTCTCCACATCTGGCAACTGCAGCATTAGGACAGCATTTTCCTATTTTCCTTGGATGGCAAAGAGCATTATTTTCCAAGTTCTTTCAATGTTTTGCCATTGTCAATCAGTGTTTTTCCTGCAAGCATCCCCATATAGACATTGATTTGGAACATGTGCCTCCTTCCTTAATTACCTCCTTCAGTTCACTACAGTCTGTTTCTTCAAAAGGAATCCTTTTGGTATCACATCACGGTTTGCCTAGTTAGAATTGCAATTTAAGGCATGACTAAGATCCAATCACAACATGGAAAGCAAGGCCTCTCTGTGAGATATTTTGAATACCTATAGTCTGCACTGGCAGTTAAAATAACAACAAACAGTTGCAAGGAATCCAGGCGATCCCACACACGTCTGTGCCCGCCAGATACTCTTATTTTGCTGATTGATTAAATCTGAACATTAAGTTCTTTTCCCTCAGTGCTGTTATCAGCTCTCTTTTGGCAACAGGCACGTGAATTGCAGATCTATGTGTTTATAAGCAATTCAGTTGCAGGTCAGCCCAGTTGCATCAGATAAGAACAGTAAAATACTTATATTAATATAGCTTGGGGAAATATTCATTAAGACAGATCTTCCATATATATAAGAAGACACCAAAAGAACCTATCAAATCTTTCACCCACTAACAAAACTTAGTGCTTTTTTCCCTCAAAGATTTAACATTTTCTACAACGGCAGGACCTGAGGAGTCCCTCTGATTCTCAACGTTTGGTCTAATTTGAGGCCAGAAAAGCTGTAATTCAGAGTTCAGCATTCCCACAGCAACATCAGACCTGCAGTGTGTGTGTATAACCATATTCAAAAAACTCAACTAGGGACTGAGTTTTACATTTTAATCAAAGAATGGACCAAAGTTTCTGAATAAAGAACTTTGAAAGGAAGCTGCAAAACTCTTTACCCAACTGTGCTGGGGAAGAAAACCAAACCATTTGAAACTTAAGTAGCAGTGGATTCAAAGACCATTCCAAATTCACCACTGGCAGAGAGTGTAGCAGTTCATTAAATAAGTGCAGGTCTTATAACTCGAGATCAAATCCTCACTCAGAGAGCAAGTGCTGGAGTTCTGGAGCCAGAGATCTGGGAAGTGTTTGCACCACCATCACCAGCACTCTGGTCAGAACAATGACAGTTCAAAGCAGAGAAACAGCCGGGATTAAAATTAAATTTTTATCTGTTTAAAGGAAAAAGAAAAATTAAATTAAGCATGATGTAACAGGGTTCAATTGAAGTGGTTTGGATTCCTTAATTTCTCAGCCATCAGCTGGAAATGACCATGGACAAACTGCCTCCCCACGGAGTTCCAGCACCATCCCATTTTAAAGACAGTTTTTCCACATGCCATTCCTCCAATACACAACCCATGAGTATCAGGATACAACTTCATTATTCAAGAAGTAGCTACCAGTTCTGTAAAAAAGTATTCTATGGAAATGTCAGCTTTTCCCTCAGAGAGCACATTTTATTCTTTACTAAACAGATACTACTGACCTATGACTTAGGAACTCAGTGTTCCTAAATGGATATGTATACCCAAACCCAGTCATTTTTGGATATAATTTAGTACTGAAGTGCTACTTTAACAGTCTTCTGACTGGAGAATCATTTGTAACTTGTTTTTAGTTCAGTTCTGACAGAACTTTTATTTCCAGAAAGTCTCCTGGCTCTTTCATTGCCTCATGTTTTTGACATGTCAGTGATGAACTGCTGAGATAATGCAACAGTCAAAGTTAACTAAAGTTATTGGAGTAGACACTGATTACATTTCAGCTATTTAAAACCCAGAGATCACAAAGACAACTTCAAACTCAAGACTGGAAAGAAAAATAAAAAAAGAACTTACTTGTTCTCCAAGTTTATCCAAGTTGTCCAAGAAATACTTTACAGATTCTCCCTAAAAACAAATCAAACAGTTATTTAAATAAGCGACTTACTTGATCCCAATAGTTTACATTCTGAAGTCCAGATAATTTACCAAAATCTACATTTAAGTGTTGTAAGCTTTAATCACTGCCATTTTTAAAAGCAGCTATCCTAAGAACGCAACTGATGGTTTATTCTTAGGCCAGTTAATATTTAAGCTTAAAAGCATAAGAGGGCACATTTATAATAGTTACATTCTTTCCAAGTTTAGACTTGATAAATAAATCCAAGTGTTATCCACAGGGAGCGTCAATGAAGCAGCCACACCTTAGTCATGAAAAGAAACATTCAATCCCTCTGAGGCTTTGCAGAGTGTGCACACACAGACATTCAGGTATGGGGATTAATCACTGGAGAAAGTTAATTTACAACTGCAGTACCACACCATCCATTCCCACAGGTGCTTGCCCGGAGCACACGGAATGATGAGCAGAACAGAGGATGAGAAACCACAACAGACAAAGCATTTTAGTCACGTTCCCCATCAAGACACCAAGCTGGACCAGAATTCCTTCCTCTGGGAGTAATGAGAGGAGCTCCAGGGTGCTGTTGGGCATGGGATCACATCTATTATACAGGTGTTCCAGGTTATCTTGTGGATTCCAGCCAGCACTGGCCTGGCAAATACTAACTGCAGTTTGTAGTCCCTCCAGTAATGCAGAACTAAAGATTTTTTTCATGGTAGGCCTGAAATACACTCAACCCTGCAGGACCCCCTTAGGGTGCTGGGATTAAGAGGAATTCCTACATGGATACTGCGGCACCTGAGTTCACTTCCAACATGTAATGTACTGATGGAATTCCTTGCAGAGCAAAGTAGCACCTCTTTAGGATTTTCAGCATCCTCACAGAAGCACAAGCTGCTTCCTTTTGAAAGCTCTTGATTACCAGCTGTAACTTATTTACTTTATTGTAAGTGCAGAAAAGAAGCCACCTGTGTTTTCACTCTGCAGGTGGCAGAGCAAGAATTCTGACTGAGTTTTCTTGAGAAGTTCAAGCAGCATGTGAAACCAGGGTGATGCATCTAATCTACACAAGTGAATTAGGACAGGAGTTACACCCTGATAACGAGTTCCCCTCACTCCAATCTGAACTCTGCAAACTTATCTAGGATGAATATCAAACCTTCCTATGAAATTGTGTCATCTAAGTATCTACTCTGCTTAAGTAGGGGAGGGTAAATAACAGGCCAAGAAGGGCTCTGGCAGACACATAAACAAGGTACTTTTGCAAGTTTTCCAGGCACTAAAGTAAGTTACATAATACAAGTAGATACCACACCTTTAAGTGTGCAATTTGAACATCAACTTTTAATGAAGCAAGACTAGGACTCTGGTCGAAACACGCCTGGTGCTCGACACACCTGCAGGGCAAGAGTCCAACACACCTCTACTACCTCATTTTACCTTCTGTTTGGCTCAGCTGTCCCAGTTTTCTCTGGGGTGACAAACTGCAGCAGTAACACTAACCAGTTTAGTGGCACTCAGCAACTCCTGCTTGCCATGACAGCAGTATTGTATAACTACATCTTTTTCAGCATCCATTCTAGCCTCAATCTGCAGGGAAAGTGTGCAGGGAACAGCATCCCTATTTCACAGAAAATAAACAACCTTCATGCACAAATACATCAAGCTTCACAAGAAGGAGTAACAGGATCAGAATTCAGGCCTTCCAAGTGCTAAAACCACTGTCTGTAGATGATTATTAAGGCAAAATAAAATTTAATGCCAGATGTAATTTCTTTTTTAGGTGCTAGTAGGAGCTGGCAAGCTGCCCTTCCCCACAGGGCTACATACAAATCAGCCAGATTTCAGACTCATTAAGTGCAGGTATTTATTCCAGAACACCTGGGCCTCAGAGACTGTAAGTATTTGTGTGTGTGTGTAGGCAAACATGTATTTTAATCTTAAGACAGATCTTTTTTATACTACTTACAGCAATGTCTACTCCCTAAAGAAGCATTAACTCCACAGCACTGGAATATGTAAGTCACTACCCTTCCTTTAAGTCCCAGGGCCCACTGCTACTGCAATGGATTGAGCAGTTGGAACAGACAAATAAACCACAGCCTGGAAAGGTCAGAAAACACCCCCCAGAAGAAGCTTCCCAAAAGAGGGGATTTCTTGAAATGACAAATGCAAAATACACGGGGTTGCAGCGACAGCAACACTGCAGAGACACGTGTACAACAGCAAAGTCACTGCCAGGAGGAAGAATGAGAAACCAGCTTCCCCAGCCATCACTGATCAGAGGCAACAAACATCAAGGTGGTCATGCTGAAACTCAAGAGAATGACCTATAAAATCAATCAGTTCCAACCATAACACAGCTAGTAAAGCAGTGACATACCAGCTTCCTGACTCCACATCATCAGTTCAATCATGGGCTTCCCACCTCATGAAAATCTATTCAGACAAAAAATCCAACACACCAAGTGCCATCAACACTGTATCTAAGGACAGAAGTTGTCCAGTTGTTGGCTGTTAGCAATTTGCATGGCATCAGGAACCTTGAACAGTTTCAAACTCCTCATCTGCTCTTCCACCACGCTCCAGCCACCCCTCTCTATCACACAGCTCCAAGTCAGGTCCCTGACGAGGTAATTCTGTCTGATCTGGCCATGCTCGTATCAGCAGGCTGAGCTCTGCTAACTACAGACACTCTTGAACAGCAAACTACCTCGGGGAACAGATCCTTGTCAGAATCAACTCCTGTAGAACCAAACAGTTTGGGCCCATTTAAACAAGCTTCACAAAGCAGCATCACAAAGCAGCCAAGCAAGACTTCCAATCTCTTTCCAAAGGGTGAACCTACCTATGTATTTTATGCAAAAAATGAAAACACTGAAAAACCCAGAACACAATAACCAAGGAAAGTCTTAATACCATTAATTTTTAAAAATTACTAAGAAAACTATCTATTCACAATAGCTCTACGAAGTACTTTTTCTTGGTAGATACAGAACTAGATCTCCCTTAGTAAATTCATTACAGTGAGCATATTTAAATGTCTGTATTCAACAGACAGTTGTCAAAATTTCCCTTTAGACAAACTGTAAACTGTCTGGTTTACCCAAGATGACTAGAAAAAAAGACTGGGTTTCCCCACTCTGCCCCACCAACTCCAGTGTGGCTCACCACGTCCAGCCCTGCCACGTGGCTGTCCCTCAGTCAATCTGTGGCTGTCACACCACAGAGGAGCCACACCAGGAACAGAATCTACACAGAACAGAGAAACTGCAGGATCTGCCCCCATTAAAAAACTGCAGCTCTCCACATCACATTCCTGTTGTCTTCACACCCGTGTTCTGTGAGCACATAGGACGGAAATTTAAAGATTAGCTAAAAATATATAGTGATGTCCCCAGCACAGGAAGGACCTTGACCTGCTGGAGCAAGTCCAGAGGAGGTCACCAAGACCACTAGAGGCATGGAGCACCTCTCCTTTGAGGAAAGGCTGAGAGAATTGGGATTGTTCAGCCTGGAAAAGAGAATGCTTTGGGATGACCTAATTGTGGCCATCCAATATCTGAAGGAGCCAACAGGAAAGATGGAGAGGGACTATTGACAACAGCCTGGAGTGACAGGACAAGGGGGAATGGCTTTGAAACGACAGAGTAGGTTTAGATTGGGTATTAGGAAAAAATTGTTCCCTGTGAGGGTGGGCAGGCCCTGACATAGGCTGTCCAGAGAAGCTGTGGCTGCCTCATCCCTGGAAGTGTTTAAGACTGGATTGGATGGGGCTTGGAGCAGCTTGGTCTAGAGAAAAGTGTCCCTCCAAACCATTCTATGACTGTATGTGATAGTCTTAAACCAATCACAGGTGAAACTTCTTTTTTTTAAATGCAGGTGAACTCCTTAAAGTATTTTTAACAATTGTGCAGTTCTGAACTGCAAACCTCTGGAGCTTGGCTGGAGGTCAGCAATGACCTGTGCCACTGCAGGAACCAACCATGCCTTGGCATCCAACTTATCCCCTATCCCCTTCCTTCTACTGCCCTTAAAGCACAGCCCAAAGATACCAGTACAAGTGACAAAATCCAACACAGGCTTGAGCACGTCTCATGTGAATATTAATGTCCTGCAATAAAGCAAAATCCTTGAATATGCTCCAGTACAACAGAATGAACAACCTACACATCAGCTTCAAAGACCTTCCAGTGTTACTGGAGTCTGCTTTGGCTGTTTTAAACATTATTGTAACCTACTGGGCTATCAGATTTTAAGCAGTTCCTTTGACTGCTCGTAGGAGATGCCCTTTTTTGTTCAGATGGAATATACATATCTCAGCTGCAGCCCTTTAGCCTCCTCCTGATTCAGAAATGCATGTAAACCACAGGAAGTTGTCTGTTAAATAGCTTTATTCATAACTGTCAAGTATTCCATTTTCAGAAAGGTTTGAGTCAAACCAGCCTGTGAGTCTCCCGGAGCCTTGTGATCCTCACTGAGAGCGCCAAGTCAGTTCATCATGAATGTGACTTACAAGAAAACACACCTAAATCATGCTCCTCTTGAGGTGCTTGATGTCACCACAGCAGCTTCCCTTATAACACTGCATTTATTTTAACCACTTGGCCATGCCTGTACAATGAAATATCTCCAGTTTTGTAACTCACCCTGTCTAAAAGCACAGTTGGTCATTTACCTGCTGGTGTGGTCACCTGCAGTAAACCAGAGCAGGCATCTTTTATAAACAAAACACGGCAGAAAGATCACTGGCTAGTCAGTGCATCAAGCAAAGTGACCACAAAAATATTTTTGGAGGAGGGAAAAAAGAGACTACATGAAATATACACCCGATGAACACATCTCTTAAGCCCAGGAAGTGGCACCAATTTATTTGGTTTCCATGAAAACAATGTCAGCAATCCAAATATGATTAGTTGAAACCTTAGCATAGCCAAATGGCTTTTTAGCTGTTCAAGGGGAACAGGGACACTACATTTTTTTCCAACAGCAATTGCTTAAAAAAGAGAGAGACAAAAAGCATCAAAAAAGATTTAGTCATCACAAGGTTTAAAGAAAGGAACACAATTTATCAAGCCATCTACGTTTGGCTGCAAGTTCAGTGGAACATACTGAACTGACAAGGCTTATTAAGTATCTGAGATAATAAATCAGATATTTTAAGAAAATAGGAGATATAACTCAGGAACTCTAGATTAGAGTTGTAAGAGGCACCAAACATTTTCCCTTCTTGACCTTACTGGTATTTCTTAGAAAAGAGAAACAAGTATTTCCTATTTAATTAAGAAAAAACATATAAACACCAACAAACAGAAACAACACACAAAAAGCACTTTTTTATAAGCCTAGTTTAGAGTAAGAACAGGTACCTACAATGTTTTCAGGCTGATGTGAACATGCCTAAATTGACACACAAACCAAACCATCCACAACATGGGAAAAGCAGCTTGAAGGAAGATGATGGAGGAACAACCAGAGCCTGAAAACTGTGCATCTTACAGCAACCTGGTAATGCTGATAGCATACACTCCATTATATACGGGCTTTTTCTGTTAGAGGCTTAATCCAGAAAAATCCATATCTGAGGATTTTGGCAAAGAAACTCTAACAACCTTTATCTTCTTGCCAGCCCATCCCAAGCTGATTCAAAAGAAGACTGACAGCAGATCAATACTGCTACTGCCACTGAAGTTTCACTAGATGTCTTCTGAAATGTCAGTAATAAGCAAAGATAATGAATGGAGAAACGTTTTAGTCAAATCAATGCAGATTTGCAGTGGGAGAGAGATTAGAGAGCACAACCTCCTCCACCCAAACAGGGGGTGTCTGCAACATGACAAAAAAGAGGGAGATGATCCAGATGATGTACTTATACCATGAATGCATCTCCTAATTATATTAACGAGCTCAAATCCACAATTGTCTTGATTGTTAGACCAGCAGAAGTTTAACCAACTCTCATGTCAAGACACTGAACTGGTCTGGTTTCTTTTACTGGTCTCAGACTTGGAGGCAAATAAAATAATCTTGGTTCCTTCACAGCTTTCAGGTTTCTATGAATTAATTTCTTACCAGTCACTCCTCCCAGTGCTTTTTAATGAGGATTCCTCTTTCAAACATGCCCCACTCAGACTAGAACAAAACTCTACAATCATACTTACATCTTATTTACTCAAGGAACTAAATTTTAAAAATACACTTTCCCTATTTTATAGCAGCAATTCAGCAACTTGCCTGGAATCTCTTATGATGAGGGGAAACAATTTGTTCCTGAATTGCCACTCTATGCACTAACACTTGATACAACACACTCTCTTCAAGCAGCATATTAGCAGTGTTTGGGGAGTTTAAGCATACACATTAATTAATTTTTAATAAGGGTGCTGAAGATATTTAGGGAAAAGTGTTGAGGTAAGCAACAGTATCTTTACTTACCAAACTGCAAATCTGGGTCAAAACATGAGTGTGCTAACACATAACACATTTCCTGGCGAGATGTTTCCTTTCTCTAAATGTTAATTATGGCCAAAGTTATGTTAAAACCAGGACAAACTGGCACTCCCACCAAAGCAGAGCAGTCCCCATTTATTCCCACATGAGCATTACTGTGGCCATGTGCAGAGCAGCCAACTGCTCCATGTGAAACTAATCCCAAACTCCCCAAAAAGGAAGGCAAACTGCTGGAAAATGGCACTGCTGCCTGTGGCAGCATGAATGGACCAGCCCTAAAAGGGCTGAAGCACAGACAGTGTGTGCCAAGACCACACGTCTCAGATCTCCCAGCTTCTTTCTCTCCAGCTCAACCACCTGAATAGTCACTTAAACCTGATCTGCCCATTTCAGAGATAAAACTTAGTACACTGGAATTAATGGCTGCTTCTTTGCAAGACTGGAGAGTTGAGACACTGGCTGATACAGGAGTCCAAAATAATGCTGCTCTCCCCCAACACACATCACAAATGCGTCACGGCTCGTCCCACCTCTGCGAGCACAAACCTATTTCCTCTATTCAGCACTCGCTTCGTGCAGCTCGAGTCGTGTTTGAATTTTTTCAAAGCCATCAGAACTGCGTCACGCCGGGTAGAAGTGAAACCTGCCTTGTGTTCGGTCACACAAACTGAATATCTGTCCTAAAAAAAGGAAAGGTTCACAAGTCCTGACTCACAGAAGCAATCTTCTGCAAAGCCTTGTGGCAGCAGAGCAGAATTGGTGTCCGGAACAGCTGGGCCACAGGGGGTGGAAGGTGCTCAACTCCAAAAGCACCAAGGGAGGAGTCACACCAAGTTTATTTCATGACTGACATTTTTATCTTGCATAACGGTATTAACAAAGAAAGGTGAAGGGGTTTAAGAAGGGGTTTAACCCAATAATATCCCTTTAATCTATTATCCCCTATTTACTGTGTAATCCAATTAATCCATAATTCTCAAAATGTGGATAACAAATGGATGAAGACAGAGCACGCCAACCTGGGCTCCTGCACTCCCACAGCCAGCAGCACCTGCCAGAACCCAGGAGCATCTGCCGTGCCCCGGGAGCTGGCAGTGACAGAGGGGACGTCACAAAGCCACACCAAGTCAGCCTGGAACTAAATACTCCACCCAAGGCTCTGGAATCAGCTGGTGCTCCTTCCTGCACCCAGTTCAGCACTGCTCTCCCTTCGAAGTGCCTGGCTCCCCTACTCAGCTCACACTTGGATTTTCTCCCATCAGAACAGCATTTCCACAATTTCATATGTAACATGCCATCCTAATTAAACTAATTAAAACACAATCAAGCACTAAAAAGAACTTAATCTGCATACACAGAGCAAACTGTTCCAGTTTGCAATTATTTTCCTAAGAGGGAAGAAATCCAGTTTCATTTTTCTTAGCTAGGTATCAAACCCCTTCTCCTGAAGGAATTTAATTGACAGATTCTTAACAAGACTTGCTTAAAAATATGCAAATTCACTACAGCTTTCAGGTAAGAAACAGCATTCCATTAAAGCCTACAAAACTACAATTTCTTCCATGCCAGGCACTCTGTTATCACAGTTCTAATTCTGAAAGACTGCTTGGAAACCAGGATGTGCCATACTCCAGAAACAGATGAAAAATTTAAGAAACTCTTTACTGTGAGGATGCTGATGCACTGGAACAATGGAAGTCTTCAAGGTCAGGCTGGATGGGACCTGGAGCAACCTGAACTAGTGGAAGGTGTCCCTGCACAAGGCAGGGGGTTGGAATGAGATGATCTTTAAAGTCCCTTCCAACCCAAACCCTTCTGGGACTCTGTGGTATTCCTTAGGGTCACCAGTGCTTCCAAATGGAAAGCAAACTCAAGGCTGCTGCAGCCCCTTCTGGAGACCAGAGCGAGGATAAAGAACACAGTAACTGGCACACAGGACACACCACAGCACCAGAGCACCTAACCAAGACACAGGAGTTTGCCAGAACTTCAACAGAAATCAATCCATAAAAGAAAATTAAGATGTGCTGTCCACAGGGATCGGGTGCACTTTGTTTCTTCAAATATCTTTTTACTCCCTAAGTATTTACAACCCAAACTCCTCTGCCAGAAAGTTTACTTTAGGAAAGACACTGATACTGCAAAAGATTTTCAAGTTTCATTGAGGAAATGCATCTTCCAAGCACACACAGACCTAGAAATCCTATGAAAACATGCACTGACCAAGGCGAAACAGCCACCTCCCAGTTACTATTTACACTCTGGGAAGCATCTATATAAACCTCAGATGTTTTGCACACAAAACACACTGGAACCAGACTGTAAACATTTGCTCTTCTTTCAGAGCACTGACCCACTGGCTCCATGACTTCATGTGTTTGCAACTCAAACTGCATTTAATCTAACGCTGGAGCAGTGGTGAGTCTGCAAATCTGCCATCCATCACTGAGAGCTTCCAAGCTGTACAAGGCCAGCAAAGGCTCCCAAAAACATGACAAATATTTGGCATGTGGAAGAGTATCAGCACTAAAACTGGCCATACTGAACTCTAAGATGCTTGAAGAGTCCATTATTGCATAATCTCTACACTAAATCACAGTATTTCAAAAGCAGAACCCTGAACTGGATCCCAATGCATTTCTCTAGGATTCAAAGTACATTTGGTTCCTATTTGAGCCTCATGAGAAATCCAGATGACTACATGCTTTTTAGTTCCTTCCTCTGCCTCAATTAGCAAAATCCATTTCAATTAAGTTCTGGTATTTTTGTTGGCAAATGGTGATGTGCTAATAAACCAGCTCTTGTTACAAGACACCTGACAAAACTCAGTGATCACTTACTGGGTCTTGTGAAAGATCTACCTGTACCATTAGCTGAACATTGGCGTGTTTAAAAATTACTAAAATTGTGTCTGAAGAGCTCAAATTAACAGTGAAGTACACAAGAATTCCTAAACAACAGCAACATCTAAGAGGCTGTAAACATGTCTCATCACTCACAGAATTTCATACTATAAATGAACTAAAACTAAGAATAAAATAGAAATTCATTATTAAAGCAACTATATAACTGTTTGCTAGTGAAAGTTAAAGGCCCTGATACCATCCACACATCAAATTTTAGTCATCACGCTGCCCTGAATTTTTTTACCCACAATTTTATGTAGGTATTTTGAAACACAGATGGTGTCAGGGCACTGTGTTTCCACACCTGGAAATTCTGCATCCTCTTTATTTGGTCACCAGTGGGTGATCAAATACCATCATGTGCCCAGAGAGAGAAGTGTTCCCGGGCAGGCTGCCGAGACACCACCAGTCTGTTTAAAATTATTTCTCTACATCCTCAAACAAATGAAAAGCTCATGTGTGATTACACATTCCTGTATCCCTGATCCATAAAATTTGGGGTCTTTTCAGTTCCTCGGTTAAGAGGAGGATGATATTCCACTTATTTTAGCTGAGAAGGGTCTAAAGTACTGGGAAATTTAAGGCATGAATGAGCACGATGGAGAGGTGCAAGCAACATGGTAGAGTGAATTGAATGCTGGGAAAGACAGCTCACTGCCCATTACAGCCCAAAAACTTTCTTCTCTGTAACAGCTGAAGTTGTCAGTTATTGTGATGATAAAGAACTCAGGGTGTTTTCTCTATTTGATATTTCTCAACTTCACCAGTTGTACTGCCTGATGTTTCTTGTTAACAGAGACATGCAAGCGGAAAAGATACAGAAAACAATTTAGGACCTGTACTCAAACATTTTCTTTATCACCACTTAAATTCAACCCATCAGGTTACTCTGGGGTAAAGTATAAGGGTTAGTCTCCAGTATTATCAGAGATTTTTACTTGGATTAAATACCTTTATAGTTTGAGGCTGATGAGTTTACTAATAATGTGTTTTATTCATTCATTCACCTTAAGACATAAACAAAGGCTTCATATTCCAGAGCAATACAAGATACCACTTGGTATCAAGTGGCCTCTATTGTTGTTCTGTAAAAGGGCAGGCTCTGCACCTCTGAAATTATATGTCTTAAATTTAGATATTACCAAAGAAAAAAGTGCCAGCAGACACAATGCTGGACATTATCTTGTTTCCCACATGAAACACTAGTAGAGTTATTCCACTGCTTTTCTTACGTAGTCAGCTTAGTGCACTTGGGTTTTCTCACATCTTCTTAAGCAACTTCCTCGGCTGTCACAAGCTGAAGTTTCCTACCCCTTTGCTACTTTTGTGTAAGAGGTGCAGCATGAACCCAGAAGATACAAATAATATTTACAATTAACTGAAGCCTAAGGCAACAAAGAGCCAAAACAGTCACTCAGGACAACCCAAGTGTAAAAAATACTCTGTGAGACCACACTAAACCAGCCTCTAAACTCAAACTAGGAAACATTAGCACAAACCAACACTGCCCCTGGCATGCCACCTTAATCCTGAAGGATCCCATATTTACATATGAAAAAGAGCACCCCATATTCTTTGCCTCAGGTGCAAAATACAGAGATGGAAGATCACTGCTGCATTCGTACCACATGTTTTGCCAGCAGAGAGATTTGCTGACAGCTATGAACCCTGGGACTGTGTAGGGTTTGTACTTAGGAAGTCATTGCTAACTGGCCAGAGAACGGTGCAGCCATTGCCATGTTTGAATTCCAAAGTCTGTAAGGAGACAGTTCCACAGGTACCAACATGCAGCACCTTGCAGGTGAGTAGCCAGCACGGAAATGAGCTGGGAATGAATGTTTGTACTGAGGTCTCATGTTACACTGTACACAACAGAAACTGCAAAAGCTCCTCCAACACATTTGCACCCATTTAAAACAATCTCCTGAGAAGAGGTTCACACACTCAAGACGTGAATATTCATATTGAGAAAGGTATTTATAATTGATTTAATCAAGGTTTGGTCATAGAAATCCAATTTTTTGCAAGAAGAAGGTCACCTTTTAGTCTTCTGCAACAAAATGTTTAGGAAACTAAGGCACATGACTATCAACAGGACACAGCTTGTTGGAGACAGAGCATGTATAAAAACACATCCCTCTGTTCCCACACTGCATCATGCAATTCTGCATTTTAAAAGCAGTGGTAGGGTAGAAGGGACCCTAAAGATTAGCTCATTTCAACCCCTCTGCCATAGACAGGGACACCTTCCACTAGACCAGGCTGTTCAATATCTAGATTGAGTTTGAATTAACAAATCCATCCTCAGAGGCTGCACTGAAACCATGCAGAAAAGTCTTGTACAATCCAAGTGAAGCACACAGGACTCCAAAAGGCTGCTAGCAATCCCAGCTGGAAGACAACTCATCATGCTTTTGTCTGGCATGCGTGTGATGGGATAAGAAGTCATGCTCACTGTACACCTGCCATCCTGTGATCTGATATTTGGCAGAAATATTGATTAGGGAGAGGGGAAAATATTTCAATACATAAAACCAGTAGCTTTTTGGGTTTCCACACAGAAATTTAAGCAATATTCAGTGTAATTACAACACTGTATTTCAATGAAATAACTCTGAATTATATGACTAAGTGCTCAAGTAGTCAATGCATGTGTTTAGAGAAATGCTGGGTGACTGGATCTCTTGTCTGTAAGGAAGATTCTTCTATCAGTATCAGAAACCTTCTCCCAACAGCTCATGCCCTCACTCATGTCCTGATAGAAGCATCACCTGCACACTTCAAGCAGAAACAGAGTGGGACAACTGAACACCCAATCCCAGAAGAAGAAGCAATCCAAGGGGAAAGCCACCTCTACTCCCTGACTTGGGGGTGTGAGGAGGTTGCAGAGAACGAACACTGGGAGAAATATAAAAACAATACAGAGGGTACAAGCTGCTGAAAGGCTTCTAAATGTGTCACAAACATGGTGTAGACACATTAATGAATGACAGGTAAGATACTCTTTTTCCAGGTCCTACATTTGGGACTTCAGAGAGATGCTGCACACTGACCTCATACTTGTTCCATAAGACGGGCATCCACTCTCCAAAAAGACCTCAACATCTGAAAACCTATCCTGGCTTCACACACAACTGGCATCTGCAGGATCCTGCTCTATAATCAAGTACATTTCAGAGATGTGTTGCTTGTGCACCTGAAAAAGTATTAAACTTGGCAGTGTCCATCTGAGGACTCATTATTTCAGCAGAGCTAACTCACTGTTCTCATGCCCCACCAATATTCAGAGACAGAGCCCAGAAAACCCCAAGCAGAATAACATAAAATACAATACAATCTCCCAGTAAACTGAACAACATTTGCCAAAAACACTAGTGTGCAACAGCAGAACGCTACAGGGAAGCTGCAGCAAAGCTACCAGTACAACTTCAAGCGGAACACGCCTTTTCCTGTCTTCTATAATCTGATCTAGCACTTGCAGACACGTGACAGAAGTGGTTGTGATCCAGAGGTAAGTGCATGTCTTATAATCCTTACTGCACCATCTATGGATGATCTACTCAGTTCTATGCAAATAGAGAAAAAATGAAGTGTCATCCCTGCCCTTGCATAAAAAAGCAACATTCAACATAATCTGGAAGTAGGGCAAGAAGTATCTGTCTGAAGATCAACAAGTGCTGGTAGCAAACATCCAAATCCACCCAAAAGTTATCTTTAACAAGAACAACCTTGAAAACATTCAAAGCTTATCATGCATCTAAGCAACTCTGCTCTCATCCCACTTTTCCATTCTTGGAGAACGAGGAGACTCCTGGAGACTACTTCAAAAGGCTTCTCTGTAACAGCCCTCGCAGCCAAAAGAAATGACTGACGTGAGAGGTGCTGTACAAGGCTGCTCTTACTCACCAGTGCTTTCCTCAGTGTTATGAAGCACCAGCACCAAACACTGTTCAGCTGCCAGTGCCTCAGAGCAAACCTCCATGAGAGCAGCAAACCTCCACAGCCACACACCGAGCAGCTCATCAGGATAAACAGAAAAGCTAGGAAGTGCCTAGGTAAATCAGCTTGCATGCTGGAGAATTAAGATAATGGGTAGGTTTATCCAAGTCATTTCAGGAGATTTTTACCGGAAATCAAGCAGCGATGAGAAATGTGAAATGTTAATTAGGTGTCAGAAAGCACTGGGCTGGTTCAGATTAATTCTGCAACTCATGCGTGTCAGCCACCTGACAAGAGGCAGTAGGAGAAACAAACTCAGTAGGTGAAAGAGAGAAAGCCTAAGAAAGCACAATCACCAGTGTAAGTTACAGAACTGCCTAAGCTATAGAGCCAGGACAGTCTGCAGTTAACAGTGTTAGTGGAACAATCACCTGAATGACTTCAGTTTGTAATAAAATGTGCGGGATCATAATAGTAGCCACTGGGAAGTACTGAAGTGGCACATATTGCACTAAGCTGTAATTAGTTCTTTCCAGTTTTAAAGCCCTACACAAGCGTGACCTAATGAATTTTCATAAATACTGTTGCTAGTGGCCAGAAGGCCCCTATTTTTATACCAAGGAAAATAAATCATACTGACAATCCCATGACCACTTGAGTTAACAAAATGAGGAAGGACACTCCACTGAACTAAGCATGGAAATGCTGATTTCTGATTCCATTAAAATACAACCAAGTTCTGTTTTTTCCCCTCTCATGCTGCTATAAAAAGACCACATTGTTTCTCCAGGCTCCCAGCATCATCTCTGGCATTGTCAGTGAAAGATGGTGGGGAAAACCCAAAAAAGCAGGAACAGCTCGATCATCTCTCACAAACGTACATCTGTCTTGAAGTTTTAACCATATACATGCAGAAACTTCAATCTTAAACCCTCTTTCTCTGTACTTCCTATCTGCCCAAGCTACAAGTGGTTTCTACACTACACATTCCTGCTTTCTTTCCTCCAGAATTTCTATGTAAATTTTGACATTTTTCACTCCTTACCCATCGCTGCTCCACTTTTCATTTGCTCACCTCTAGCTCTGCCCCAGCATCCTATTGCCATGACAAACAACACTTCCCCAGCATTCCTGCCTGTGCTCTCTTAGTATGAAAAATGTTTTTCAGTGCAGTGTCAAACTTGGATCAGTGAAAAAAGTTAAACTCACTCAACAGTCTGAAGTTAGAGCATATACAGTTCAATAATATTTCTCCACCCTGCTCAGTCCCTGCACTTTACACTGTTTTTGTGGCACTTTTCCCTCTCTCCTACTCATCTAATGATTGCTGGTATCTCTCCTGTCACCACATTTTTTTGCCCCAACAGTTGAACTGGAAGCAGAACAGTACTCTTCCCTTATTCCCTATTCTACAGTGTTAAGAATTTTCAGTCTTGAGCCTTTACGTCAAGAGTCACTGCTGGACAGGACTGATCTTTCTGCATTCAGTCTGAGTCTCTCCCAACTTCCCCCAGCTCTATCTCCTGACTCGGATACGTCTGTCACTCCCTCCTTAACCATTTGTGTTCTTCTTTATTACAGCACAGACCTAAACTCTCTGAACACTCTCCTGCAAAGCCTCACAGCAGGTACAGCAAAAATCCACTCTGCTTCCAGGAGCTTCCCACCATTCTGCCGCCCACACGGAGCTCTGGCAGAACTTAAGCTGAGGCTTACTGGGGTAAAACTGAGACTTCATGCTTGGCCAGCACACATCACACTGCCTGCACTCGACACAATGACATCATTCAGCTGCTCCTTTTTTTTTTCATGTTTATAACTTGGCATAAATATGTCCGGCTGAGATTTTCAAAGGATTTAGGAAATAAAGCAACATAAATATAAATACAGCAGTTACCTTGCTTTCAAAAATTATTAGGACAGCACTCAACTATTAAGAGCACTTAAAAAAGTCTTGAGTCCTGCCTAAAGCACAATACGATCCATATGTATTTCTGCAGAGAATTACACAGATTTAGCGATTCCCAGAAAAAAGCAGTAACTTTTTTTTCACAAGATGCAGAAGAACACATTCTTCACATCCCACTCAAAGTGAAACTCTGTGCATGTTTCAGTTATGGAAAGAACCTACTTCTCAGAGACTCAAGACAACAGAACAGTAATAGCTCCCTTTCCTTTGCCACACAGCCTCCAGTCACTAAACATGTTTAATCAAAGACAAAACTGTTTTATATAACAGATTTTAGAACAGATCCCTCCAGCACAGCAATTACACCACTAGAATTCACATCTGCACCAGAACTGGATCTTGACTACAGCAATTACCCTTTTATGATCACTTGAAGGTAAAACATAAGGAGCAACAGGTCTCATTAGAAACTTATTTACAGAGCTGAGCACTTGGCTGGGCAGCTGATAGGCCAATGGAGCACCTGCCCATTCTGCAATCTCCAGAAGACATTCCATGATCAGGGCAATACATATTTATAGAGTATTTACACAACCTCTTTAAGTCAGAATATGATTATACAACCATTCATAATAGCTCAACAGGAGACATCGTGAGCTATTGTTCAGATTCACACTAACACAAAGGTTATTTTTAAGATATAAAAAACAAAGCCACTTAGGTTTGAGAGACATATGAGAACAGATTTAATCTGTTTTAAGGTTCTCAACTTCCAGACCCACAAAACCCTATGCCACTGACATACACAAGTCTATGAACCAACAAACAACAAATTTAAGTTGAATTTTTCATTTCCTTTTGCAGCACTTGTATGGAAATGGAGTAAAAGGACTTAGGCTGCCCCTGACAGTTAAAGCTCCAGCTCGAGAATCAAGAGGTTTCTTTTTCCTTTCCAACCCCACTACTGAATTGTATACTCCATCCCAACCCTGCTATTAAATTGTATATTCCATCTTCAGCTGAGAACTTCAATGTAACAAAAATCTCATTACATGAGTATTAACACAGACATTCAAAATTAAACAGGAAGTATACAGAGGGAATGTTTGCGAGATTGCTCAAACTGGAATAGAGAAGGGAGTGGTTTTTAAATTCTTCTCATTAACCCATGCATATCTTTTCTTTAACAAAATCCCATTACTATTAAGCCTGTCTTTATTGCAAACCATTTTTTTGTTTTTTTAAGTTGATACACTAACTAATAAAGGGTGGTAATAAACATATGGTAAAAACACTGTGAAGATACCAGCTTTGTTAGAGAACATCAAGGCCCTCAATACCTCAGCTTTCTCACATATGAAATGAGGGCAATTACGTCAGAATCTCTTTTTTTATTATTATTATTTTAAAAAAAGGGGGGGAGGAAGTAGCTAAATGCATCTGCGTGCAATACCACAGAGTAACAGTCAACCACAGAAAAATGCCTCAGATCCTTAAGGAGATGCCTCGATCGGCGTTTTATGGAAAAGCAACCCAGGAACAAGAATCACACGTGTTCAAACTTAAGACACGAGCCCCAAACCTTACCAGCTGGAACTCCCTGCGCCTGTCGTAGGCGTGCTGGATGCCGCTGTCTGCCCACAGAGCCCGGATGGCTGGCAGGTAGTCCAAGAAAACATTGGTCTCCACCATGCCCTGCACCACGGTGACTGCGCGGGTGTCGAAAGCCATCACCTTGTCTCCGTTACTCTGGTTAGCAGGATCTCCCCAAGGGATATGGAGTTTCTCTCTGTCGTCCACGAGGACTCTTACACCTTGAACAACAAGGAAGAGCACTGAGATTAGAGTTTCTCAGCATCTACTGTTTCACCAGCCTGCAAATGTGCACAGAGTCAAACAATGCGCTTACTCTGCACAACGCTCAATAGGAACATCCAGTTCCTACGGGATTGACTCAAACCACTGCAGCTGCAGGTAATATCAAAACCCAGACATTTGATATCTGAAGAAGCGGACCATGATCAACGAGATCCTATCCATAGTGCAAGCTTAACTCTTGAAAAAGTGCTATTTTTAATCATAATTCCCCAATCTGTGCTACCAAACTCTTTCATCTGGCACAAAAACAAGACAAATGAAGTAAGTTTAAGAGTTTATTTCAAAATATGTTAAATCACCTGTTGACTTATCTTAAGGTTCCCTAATCTTTGTGTTCTTATCAACTTGGTATCTAGTTAAATTATAGTGTCTCTATCACAGAGTATTTCTATCACTGCCTTTAATATTTTCAGAGATATGAAGACATTCACTAAAATCATTGCACTTTCTAAAAAGTATTTTTACAGCTGAAGTGCAGAAGGAGTTGTATCACCTAGAGACCTTCCCACACTTTTGTGGTTGTTTTGGTAAATATTCTCTAGGAAAAAAAGTTTTAAACTTCTTTTTAAAGGTCTTCTAAAGGCCTTAAACCCATTGTGCTCATACTGATAAGGGAAATTCAGGTAAATGATTTATAGTACTAAATTAACAGATAAAAAAACAGAAAGAAAATTCCAGAAAGAATAAGCAGCTGCAAAGGTACAGGGAGAGATATAAGGAAATCACAACGTGGTAACAAGTGACTGTACAGTAACATACTTGTTCAATGCCAGAGTGTCTCCTTCCATGAATTTTCTACCCATCAAAGGCAGATATCTGTCAAATCTATCTGTGACTGCAGGAAACAGCCTCCAAACCAGACCTGCAGTTCTGACGTGTATACTTTCACAGAGTTCGAAGTACTTTTATTAATAAACTTTACCCCGGTCAACATACATGCTCGTGACTTCTACTGCCTTGCTATCAAGTCTCTCCAGGTTTGTAAAACAATTCTCTTTGAAAATCATTGGACTTTCAGGGGCTGAGGTCTTGCAAGGCTTTACTGATTTGAGAAAGTTCATTAAGACTTTGCCCAGCTATTACACAGTCCGAACTAAAAACCTGGTCCAAACTAAATGCCTGGGTAAGGGATAAAACAAGTGAGGATGACCCGTAAAGCCAGGATGACAGCAGTGAAATCAAGCGTCTGCTCCTAAATCGTGTATGGAGGTTTTGGCACAGCATCTGTGAGAAGTGGCTCTGCCTGTGGGTTCCTGTTAATTGATGTGTCAGCCGAGTTTCCAACACGACGGCAACGATTCTTCCAGTGCAGTGAAACGCTGAGAGCTCGGGGCACGGCTGCTCCTCACGCACTTCCAGGTGCATCTTCCCCCCCATCCATTACCGCTCATTACTGCCATCGCATTACCAGGAAATCACAGAATCACGGCATCAATTAGGCTGGAAGAGACCTCTGAGATCATCGAGTCCAACTTATGACCTAACACCAACCCTGTCAACCAGACCAGAGCACTGAGTGCCACGTCCAGTCATTCCTTACACGCCTCCAGGGACAGTGACTCCACCGCCTCCCTGGGCAGCCTGTTCCGATGTCTAATCACCCTTTCTGTGAATAAACTCCTGATGTTCAACCTGACCCTCCCCTGGCGCGGCCTGAGGCCTTTTCCTCTCGCCCTGTCACTCGGTCCCCGGGAGCAGAGCCCGACCCCGTCCTGGCCACAGGCTCTAGTCAGGGTGTTGTGCAGAGCCATGAGGCGCCCCCTGAGCCTCCTCTCCTGCAGGCCGAGCCCCTCCGGGCCCTCCTGCCCGTCCCGGACCGCCCAGCGAAGGGCACAGCCCCTGGGCCGCGCCCGGCCGGCAAGGACACCCCGCGACACCGGGAGGAGCAGGACGAGGAGGAGAAGGAGCAGGAGAACGAGGAGAAGGAGAAAGAGAAGGAGGAGAAGGAGAAGAAGGAGGAGGCCCCGGCCCGCGGGACCCGCCCGAGCCGCCTCCCCCCGCCCCGGCCCGGCCGGGCCCGGCCCTCGCAGGGCGCCCCCGGCCCCGCCGCCCTCACCACCCACCCTTGATCACGTTGCTGTAGATGGTGGCGCGGAACTCCTCGCGGGCCGCGCGGTCCCAGTCCTGCCCGTGGATGATCCGCATCTGCTTCAGGAAGGTGGACTTGCCGCTCTCGCCCGCGCCCAGCAGCAGGATCTTGACGAGGCGCTTCACGTAGGTCTTCTCGCGGTTGAGGCACTTGTCGATCTCCTTGGACTTGCGCTGCTGCTCGGCCTCGCCGCTGGTGAGGAGGCAGCCGGGGAAGCAGCCGGACAGCGCGGAGCGGGACGGCAGGAAATCCGCCATCTTAGCGAGCGCCGCCAGCCAGGGGAGCGCCCGCCGCCCGCGCCGCGCGCGCCCGCCCG
>JAWWEE010000041.1:2584093-2620466 GCA_035221455.1 Xenops minutus
CATCCCATTATTCCATCATCCCACCCCCCCCTCGCCCACGAGCGCCCCCACGCGGCCGGCCGCGCTCCCTCATGCAAATGAGGCGGTGTCGGCGGGCGCTGATTGGCTGCGGCGCGCGGCGGTGGCGCCGCCCCCGGCGGGTGTCGGTGAGCGCGCCCAGGTGTGCCCGCCGGGCCATTCCGCTCCGCTCCGCTCCCTTCTGCTCCCTTCCCTTCTGCCCTTCTCTGCTCTGCTTCCCTCCGCTCCGCCACGCCACCATGACCGTCACACGCCTCGACCAGGGCCAGCGCTACCGCCCGCGGATGGCCTTCCTGAAGAAGGTGAGCGCTCCGCCGCCCCGCTGCGGGCAGCGCTGGCGGGGTGGGATGTGCTCGCAGCATCCTGCTCTGCCATGGGGCACCTTGGGGTCCCAGGGGTGGCAGCGCCATCGCTGGGAATTCGGGGCCACGACCTGTTGCAGAGCGCCGTGGATCCCACCGGGGTCAGGCTGGGGGGTGGCGAGCGCTGAAGTGATGGGGAAAAGAGAACTGTAATTTTGTTTCTTTGTGTAGCTGAAAAGAGAACTGTAATTTTGTTTCTTTGTGTAGCTGAAAAGAGAACTGTAATTTTGTTTCTTTGTGTAGCTTAGCCTGAAGGATTCCCCTGGCGCGTTTCCTCCCCCTCCTTTATTTTTCCCCCAAAACCCTCAAGGGGTGTCGTTTCCCAGGGGGAAACCCATCACCTGCAGCGCCGGGCCAGTCCGTGCAGCTCTGGACCAGTTGGTCCAGTGTGCTGGTCCCAGTGTTTGCAGCTGCTGGCTGCTTCCAGAGGATGTGTTCCAGCCAGTGTCTGCTCTCTGCCTCCTTCCAGTTTTTCAGAAATGAGCGTATTTGTGACCAGAAGCAGTAGAAGGAGTGGGAAGACGTATGCCCACGCTTTTGGGTGTGATGCATAAATTTGTAAAGCATTTGGTGTTTTCTTTTCTCTAGCATTCATTCAAAAGCGTCACCAGTTGTAGTGTAACCGGGATCTGCAGACTTTAAAAAGCAGTGTTAAGTTAGCTTTTCTCCCACCCACCTCTCCTGCCTGTGGCTTATCCCGTTGAGTGGAATTAGCTGAATTTCCAGTGACAAGTACAGCTAATGATTTGCTGTTCAAGTTGTAGTTAGCTCTTCTCAACACCCACGACCTAAGGAGGATTCCAGGGGTAAAGGGAGCGGAATTTGGGGCTGTTCAATGCTAAGGTATAATCCTGGCACTACAAGCACTGTACTTTTTACACCAGAGGAAGTAAAGAAGGGGTTTTTTTCAGTGCTGTGTCTTGCAGGGTAAATTTGGCTGGGGAGCCCTGCCAAGGGAAATACTCTGGGCCAAATTCTGCACTGAGTAATACCCTGTGGAGTTGCATGCGGGGGTGCAGAGTAGAAGCTGCGTGCTCTGAGAAAACAACCACCAGCAGCTGTGCTTCAGCTGCTCTGGAGGAGTGCAGCAGCCTCTGCAAAGTGCTCTGAGTTCCTCAGGTGGGAAGATCTGTCAGAATACAGCAAATGGCTGTAGTGGAGTGTTCACCACTCACACACAGAGCGTGCACCACTCACGCTGTGGGCAGTGCAGGGCTTTTGGTAGTGCTTGTGCTTTGCAAGACCTGTTAGCAGTAGGAAAGGGAGCTCTCAGGTGGTCAGCAAAAAGGCCTTGGCTCTCATCTTTGCTTTCATTCCTCCCCTGTTTTTTCCAGACCTTGGGGAAGCCGTGTTTGGAGCCTTGGCTCTTCCATGGCAGCATGGTCTGTGTGCAGACAGCCACATCCTCAGAGCTGTCTGGATACACCGAGCACCTTTACTGGTTGCCTGGGGTGGGAGCTGAGGATGCTCAGCATCCAGTGAGCACCTTACAGACTTAGATCCACGAGGAGCTAAAATCCTAGAGAGAAGCTTTCTTAATTGCTTAAGCCTGTGCTCATGCTTTGCAGCCAGCTGACACACAGGGCATTCCTGCTGTGCCGTCAGGCTGCTGGCAAGGGGTGCCTTTGCAGCTGCCATGCACCTTTCTGTGGTGCTTCCCCAGCATGAAGCTCATGATCACAGCAATCCTGCCATTGACATGGGGAGAGGACAGGGGGTTGCTTTAGGGATGGTGGGCAGTGCCATGTTCTTGCTGTGAGGCTGCTGTGCATGGCTCAGACTGTATGTGCAGCTTGGTCTTCATGGCTGAACCCAGGGGGGATTGGAGAGCCCACTCCAAGGCCCTGCAACCCCTGCTCATCCATCAGATTCTCATGCTAAGACTTAGGTTTATTCTATTTTGTTCCCCTCCTAAACTGCCTTGGTAGGAAGAATACTGCCACAGAGGTCTATTGGGACAGAAACCCCTGAAATATATTTTGGCTGGATGCTGGGAGAACTTCAATGAGCCCAAGCTGCCTGTGCCTGCCCCAGGGTCAGGGTTGGGCATCACCTGGCAAAGCTGGAGGCAGTGCCAGGCAGGGATGTGTTTTCCAGTGGATGCTGGGCTGTGTGTTTTTCCTTGCTGTGCTACACAGGCTGCATTGAGACTCATACCTTGTTGGTAGGGCTGATGGATTGGATGCTGTTTGCCTTTTCCTTGCTCTGGTTCCTCATGGCTTCTCCCAGTGCTGTGCAGCAACCTGGAGGGGACCATCCTGGGCTCCACAGCTTTTCCAGCCTGGCTTGGCTTCTTGGACTTAGACCTTCCAGCAGCTGCTGGCCCTCATCTGCCTAGGTGTGTCAGTACCTGAATTGTGTTTTTACTGGAAGGAGCAATCCAGCAGACTCCTATTCTCTGTTTAAGCAAGACCCTGGATATGGCTGAAGCTGAGCCTTAGGCCAAGCTCAGCCTCATTCCATCCTCCCTTTCCCTGTCTGTGTGTGGAGATGTGGTGTTATGGCTTTCTTTGGAGCATCACATTGAGCTTGACATGCTCTGAGCAGCCCTGGTGAGAGCCAGTGTGCTCAGCCAGGCCTGACTGGGAAGAGCCAGCTACAGTCCTGCCCTCCCCATTCACAGATGTGCTTCCTTTGGCTGAGAGATCACTACGTGGGAACAAACCTCCTCCTCTCAGCTTTAGTCAAGAAAAAGCAGAAAGTTTTAGGGGGTTAACAATGGATTTTTTTTTTTTTTTCCTGTTCATCCATCAATGTGCAAAGCAGGGTTGGTGGTTTTAGATCTAGAAAACAAATGAATGAGCCTCCAGGGGCCAGAGTTGGGATGAAGGACTGTATTGTTACCTTGGAAATTGAAGCAGGGAGGGCTGCTATTTATAAACAGTAGCAAGCAGTGAGAGGGGCTAGAACCAAACAAATATTCGCGATGGAGAAAGCAGCAGATGTTCAATTGTAGCACCAGGAGTGGGCACTCAGCTGGGAGTTGGAGCCTGCTGGGAAAATTGATTTTTCTTACACCTGAAGATGCTTCTGTCTGAGTTAATGCTGAGAGAGGCTGAACTCCTTGTCTTGGAAGTGTCTGGCTGTTGTATGTCAGAGTCTCAGCACCTGGAGCTTGTTGCTTCTGCATTGCAGATGCCCTGACCCTGGGGGGCTGGTGGGTGCCCCAAGGGCAAAGCTCAGGGGAACAGGGACGGAAAATGCCCCAGGATAACTCAACCAAGCAATCCATCAGTGGTCATTTGCCCCCACTTGCCCATGGGTCCATGCTGGATCCATCCTTCTTCTCCAGAACACGGACACCCTGTCAGTCACTGGTCATTTGAGCTCCCACATGCTCCTGAAATGCAGTGATGCTTTTTCTTATCATATGTGAGTCTGAGTTTTGCTTTGCACTCTGTGACTTCTTGCAATCAGATGGGTGGCAGGCAGTTTTCCTGTTGCTCCTCTGTGGCTTTCAGGATGAGGTCACCTCCATGCAGAGCTTCTGCCTGATCTGAAGGGAGACCTCTGTGGCTCTCATGCTCTGTGGTGCTCTGAGCTTGAAGTGATCTCGTCCCAGAGCCTGACTCCTTTGGCAGTCCTGATATTTACCTCTGTGTACATCTCCACCCATCAGCCAGCATCAGGAAGTGGCTTCTGGCCCTGCAGAACTCAAAGCAGACAGCTCCTTCCTGGCTGAAAGCATGACAGAATGTACTAGAGCCCTGAGCAAAGCAAGGAAATGTTCCCACTGTGTTTTAACCAGCCCTCCTGGCCTCTCGCTGGCAGGCTGGTGCTGATGGCAAGTCCTGATCTCCATAATCAGCAGTGTTCCCTCAGGAGAGGAGGAAGAGACAGGCTGAGTTTTGATCAGCAAGGTGGATGGTTTGCAGCCCTCTAGAGCAGCAGGCACCCCCCAACAGCAGCTCTTTCCTTTTTAATGTATATAATTTCTGCTTTGACAAGAGGCAGTGTGGCAGCGTACGAACGTGACGAGTTGCTGGTTGAAGGAAGGGAACAAGCTGTGCTGGCAGGCTGTGTGGGTTTCTGAGACAATTCCCTGCTCTCAGCTGGTTACAGACCCATCTCTCAAGCCCAGCAAGGAGGAACAGCAGCCCGTGCTGGGGCAGGATGTGTGTGCCACTTCCAGGGAGCAAGTCCCAGTGGAGCCTGGTGGGACTGGCTGGGTGGTCACAGCACTGGGGTGTGGTGGGGATGAGCAGGGCTGTGTTTGCCCCCAGTATCCATGTGCTGAAGTGTTCCCTGATGAGTGACTGTGCAGTTACAGAGAGGAAATGACTTCCCAAGATACCTGTGTTTGCTTAAAGGGAAGTGAATGCAAGTTTCCTAAATTAGTGCCCTCCCTGCTGGACCATCCTGCCTCGCCTCATCCCACACAGCTACACAGGCATCTCTCCACGCACAGCATTGAACTTGCTGAGGCTGAAATTGTGGCTTCTGTTAAAAAGTCTAAAAAAGCCTTCATACTCCATCAGTTTGGGTCTGGTTTTGCTATTTTAAAATATTTTATATAAGTATTATACAAATATTTGTGTGAAATTTTACCAGCCTCTCTGTTTTAGTATTAATTTGTCACTGCCTTTAAAAACAGTTGAAAATCCAGTTTTACTGACAAGCCCAGAGTGCATCCTGTCACTACAGCTTAAATCCTCACTGAACTTGGCAAGACTTGGGAACAAAGTCACTGTGGTGCCTGTGAAGACAATGCCCTTCATTATGCATGAGTGTCATCAAGTCACACTCATTAAATCCTCTACTCCTAGTTAAAAAGCTGCAGCCTCACCCAAAATGAATGTGTAGAGAGACCAAATTGGTCCTGTTGAAACAGTTTTGATTTAGTATCTCTGGAAGCAGAAGACAGAAAGAAGAGCATCATTCCCAAAGCCAGTGCTCTCACAGCACTCAGATAATCTAAAACTGGGAGATGAGGAGTGTGGCCCCGTCTGAGCAGAGGATCCCAAGTGCAAGCAAAGGCTCTTGTCCTTTTGGGATGGTGCTAGTAGGAATTCCAATTAAAGAGGAGGAAAATACCCTTGGAAATCTTTATCTTCTGCAGCCCTGCCTGGTGATTATCTGCAGACCAGAAACAGAACCTTTGCTGTTTGGTCTCTGGCCAAGATGCTGCTTATATTCATGGTGCAATATCTACAGGCTTGTGCACAGCTGGGGGGTTTGTGCAATAGAAGCACAGATTCTATTTCCTCCCCAGCAAATAGCCCACTGAGCCAGAGAGGAACATTTATGGGTAGCAGAGATTTTATTTATTTATTTTGTCTTAGCTCAGCTCTCATGGAGTGGTTACATCCTGTCCCTCATCTGCTAACCCTGACTGTGTGTTCAGTGGGAGGGAGTGACCCCGTGAGTCAGTGTGAGAGCTGAGGTGGTTTGGAGGTGGCATCTCTCCTGGCAAGGGGAGGTTTGGAGAGGGCTGTGGCCATTGTATCCATCCCTCTGGAATGCTGCAGTGGTCCTGAGGCTCCCTCCTTCCCATTCCTGTAATCCTACCCATCCCATGCTTTGCAGATCGAAGCCCTTATGATGGAGATGCAGAATCCAGACACAGGCATCAAGACACAGACACAGACAGTGATGGTCGCCAACATCCCCCACGCTGTCACAGGTAAGAACTTCCCTGGGGGAAGGCAGCAAGCCAAGGCAGTTTGGCAGAGAAAAGCTGTGTGTGGACCCCGTGGCCAGGGTTGCCAGTGCCTGGCTGAATGTTGGAGCCTGTGTTCCCAAGAAATATTTGCTGTACATCCTTTGAGGTGTACCCGCTCCCTACATCTCCCTCTCATTTGTGTCTCATTTCATTCCTACTCTGTGAATCATAGACACAAAGATTGACAGACACACATTTTCAGCTGTCTCATGGAAGGGTTAATTCAAGTGGCTTTGTTTTCTTTCAGCATAGAGGGGAGTAGGTGCTACTACCTCCAGACTTGTCATATTCCCCATTTAGGCTGGATCACAATTAAAGATAAATATTAAAATCCCATTAAAATAAGCAGCCTGGAGGCAGACTGAAAGATGGTACTCCAGAAACGAGCAATAAACAATTAGTGTCCCTTTTAATGTTTACTGTTAGTAATAATTTTTCTTTAGGAGGCAGGCAAAGCACAAAATATTCAGCCCATTTCTGTGTCTCTAAGTGACAGCTTTGCCTCCTCCAAGCAGGCTGGGGAAGCAGCAGACAGGAGCTGTGCTGTGTTACAGGCAGCCCTTCTGCCACCCTCCTTGTGTCTGCTACTCCTTTCACTGGGCACTTGTGAGGAATTCTCTGCTGTAAACAGTCACACGTACTCGACCAGAGTTTCTTCCTCCTGCTTTGGTCTTTCTGCAGCACTTTGAAACTCAGAACAAAAACTCCCACTGAAACCAGTGGGTTTGCTCCAGGCAACTCAGGAGACTTTCCCCACTGTGTTTGCAAAGTCTGGTAGGCCCTGTGTGTTGTTTGCCCCAATTATTTTTTTAAAAAATGAGGCTACAGAGGCACTGCAGTTGCTTGCCAGTGGGTAAAGTCAGTGAGTGAAAGGGTCAGGAGAACTGGGACACATCTGAAGCTGGTTCTCAGCTGCACCCTCCATGCACTGCAGCACAAACCACATCCTGGCTCACACAGTTATTATGCAGCTGAATCTGGTGGTTTGCATGTACAGAGGAGCTGGCCTTGCCTCCCAGAGCTGTAAGGGAACAGTTAAGGCAGCACTGCAGGGAGGATTCCCCTGTGCTGAAGATGACATCCCACGGAGATTAAGTGCAGGGGAACAAGAACTTCTCTTGATGTCTGCCCAACATAAAATACCACTTCCTAAAAGTCCATGGCTAGCTGATGTGAAGGGACAGTGCCTGTTGGCACTCCTCCTCTTTGCGTGCTGCCTGCTGTGTTTTGGTTCCTTAACTAAAACTGCTGCAAGTTCCCTCTTGCATAAGTCATAAATTCTAGTCAACTTCTGAGAGGCAAGTGAGTTCCAGTCGCCTTGCGTGGCACTCACTGCTCTCTAAACTCTGATATTTTTAGTGCTGCACAAGTTGCATGGATACTGATTGGCTTCAAAGAGACTGATTCATGTCTAATGAGGGCGTGATGAAGGCATTGGAGCAGTGGACACTGATCCACTGGAGAGAGCCTGGCTCTACATGGGCTGGAAGCTAACTAGTTAAATTCAGTAAAAGTCAGTAAAATGGCTTACAAATAAACCTCGATGTTAAATGTGCACCTTTGGGGGAAAGTGCTTACAGAGAGAACTGTCTGGAAATGAGTGATGAGATAATCCTTTAATTTCATCTATTTCAGGAAGCAGGCAGCAGGATAAGAGCTCTGAGCCCCTATTAGAAAGTTAAGTCATCACTGCAATGTCAAGAAAGGTCGACACCTCAGTCTGCAATCCTGGGGGAGGTTTGGAGGAAAAGACCAGTAACTGATCAGGGAACAAGTGCATTTTTGCCCTCTTTAAATGGAAGGAGGTTCATGAAATTTGGCCCTCAGAACATAAAACTAAAACTGCTGAAGGTTTATGCTGACTAAAGGTGCTGACTGCTCACACTCCAAGAAAAGAACTGGGAGGGATAAAATGTGTGTGAATGAAGAAATCTTGTCTCCCTTTGGTAAATCTTGTCACCACTGCAGCTTGAACCTGAGATTTGCATATCCCTTCAAGGACTCTTGGGGCACCAGTCACTGGTTTTGCCTTAAACTGAGACAGGACTGTGCTCTGTGAATCTGGAGGTTCTTTGCAGTGAATCTTTCAAGACAAGGGGCACTTCATCTTCCCTGGGTGTGAAGGCTGTTGCATTGCTTCAGGCACTTCACCTTCCCTGCATGAGAAAGCTGGTGTGGTGCTTAAACCCTCTCTTAGCCACTGCTGAAGGTTTAGGTGTTGCTCAGGCCACCTGTGCTTGTGCACACTCTCGCTGTGCCATCCCAAGGTCACTGCCTGCCTCGGGCTCCCTGTCCCAGGGAATGATGCTGCCTTGGGGAGTGACAGCATGGCCAGTGGGAGACCAGCAGCACGTTTTATTCCTTGTGTGGTGCATCTGTAAGTGCATTTGCAAAAAAGGGGTTCCTTGGTGGGATCCAGAGCACAGCAAGGGGTGAAGGCTGGAGAGGTCTCGTTTTCACCCATGGGTTTGGGCACACTCCTGATATTTCCAGCACCTGGCATTTCCTTTGCTTTGCTTTGCAGGTAATGATATATTGCAGTGGATTCTTCAGCGCTTGCAGATCACTGCAGAAGGTGGGTAAAAATGTGAAAACTGAGGCTTTCTCGGCTTCGAGTTATAAACTTTAAGGTCTTCATAGATGAAGCTTTTTAGATGAATTCTTCTCTCCTGTGTAGGAGCTCACTTTTAATTCCAGGGCAGTGTTTCTGTGCAGTCAAAACATCTGCCTTCTCCATTTTCAGAGGCACTCCACCTGGGAGACCTGTTTGTCAAATATGGATACATCTACCCTCTGCAGGAGCCCAAGAACCTCACCCTCAAGGCAGATGGCAGCCTGTACAGGTTTCAAGTGAGTTGCAGCTTCTCTGAGCTGCTGTGAGAGGGTTCAGCACTAGTTTTTATTAAAGCCAGGCAGCTGGGGCAGTTCCCTGGGAACTGTAGTGGTGAGTTCAGGCTGTACAGGTGTGCATTTGTTCAGTGTGCAGGAGGAAGGGACCCTCAGAGGAGCCTCAGATTGCAGTTTACACAGAAACTGGGATAGTTTCTTCAGCTAAATTCAGGTACTTGTTCAGCTTAATAATAGCTGTGCTTTCTTCCAATTGTGTGTTCCCTTCCAGGTCTTACAGTAGTAAATGGAATTGCCGGTCAGAAGAAGAATGATCTGGGGTCACTGAATAATGAACATACAAAAAGCACAGTAATAACAGGATGTTTTCAGTGTTCGTGGTTGGACTGTTTCCACTACAGTGGGAAATTAGGGGACCCTCCTTGGTGCTTGGAATGAGGAGTCTGGTTCCCACATGGTGCCAAGTCAGGCTCCAGCATCTCAGTCTGAGTCTTTGGGCAGCAGGGAGAGGTTGTCCATATAAACTGAGGGGAGAGGTGGAGTGGATCTGATATTGGCAGGCAATTTTCCTTCTGTAGCTGTCCTGCACCACCATGGCAGCTGACATGTAACTGAGGAGCTGAGGCTCCCTCTGGTGTGGGTGGTTCCAGGTGCTTCTTGGCATGAGTTTAAGACCTTTGTGCACTAACCAGAGACTGCTTCCTCTGCAGACCCCCTATTTCTGGCCCGTGCAGAGCTGGGCTGCTGATGACACAGATTATGGTGAGTTCTGCACTGCACATGTTGGGGAGGTGTAGGGAAAGCCTGTGGGTTTGTGCACACAGTCCTGCACCACATTTGCTCTTTATGTCCTTGTGCTGTGTCTCCACATTCAATGACCAGCCCTGGCATTTTTTCATGCTATTTTATGAATAATTATCAGTAGTGGTGAATTGAGGGTGTGACCATCTCGTGGTGGCATTGATGAGACAAAGTGCTTAAGCTCTTATGTTCCATGAAGGTCCATCAGACAGGAACACATCTGAATTACCTTGCTGGATAGGGAAGGCTTTAAACACAGGATTAGATTTCCATGAGTAGTTAAGTGTATTCCTGGATCTGAGCCCAAAACTATCTTCCTGTATGTTTGGATCAAGCCCTGCATTCAGAGGTGGTTCTTTCTTTATAGAATGCACAGTGGCTTCTGATATCTCCTGATGGCTCTTTCCATATAAATCTTTTTTTGCTTTTATGGTGTTTTTTAATGTAAAGCTGGTCATGAAGCTTGGGCTGGTCAGCTTGGTTTGCTCCTGTGGGCTGTGCAATTCACATACTGATTTGTTCATACCAGGATTGTCCTCTGTGGCTTTTATCTACATTATGCTGTAGATCTTCCAGGGGAATAAAAAAAGCCCATTTTAGATTGGACTGTTTTTATTAGAACTTGAGCAAGACACTGGTCTTTGTTCAGAAAACTTGGAGGCCAAACTCTGAAGAACCTCAACATCTGAAAGATTTGGTCTGGTATCCCCTGATCCATGGAAGCTCTGGCTGAGTTCCCAAAGGAAGGGTGATTCCTGACAGTTCTGCCTGGCTGCTCCCAGCCTGGGCATCCATGACAAAGTGAAAGCACCAAGTCCTTTCTTCTTCAGTGGGCTTTTGTGAGCTTGGAGCTCCTGCTTAGGAAACACTCCTATGTTTGTCATGTGGGTAAGTCTTTAATTATTCTTGGACTTGTTGGTCTAACTGACTGCTAATTTGCTTCTCCCTGCACAGCAATTTATTTAGCAAAGAAGAACATCAAGAGGAAAGGGATTTTAGAAGAATATGAAAAGGTGAGCAGATGCTACACTTGTTCCATTAGAAGCCCCTCATTTGTTACAGCTTTAGCCCTCTATTGGTAATGGAGCATGGCAAAAAATCACCTCTTCAATTGCATGAGGTGTTACTCCAGCAGTATCAAAAGCCAAAATTTTGCAAGTGTAAAAACAGCCAGTACAGATAGATACTGTGAATTCAATTATAATTTTAACAGGGGTAATTCCTCTTCTTTCAACGGGATTTTTGGACTGTTGCAATTCTTGTAATTGCATTCAGAACAATCCAGATTTCCTGGCTCATTTACCAGACTGGCCTCCTTGAGCTATGGAGAGTCAAGAAAACCTTGGCATGGGAGTGCCCTGGCCAGAATTTTCACACTAACTGTTTTTTAATTTTTATTCCAGGAACATTACAACATGCTCAATCAAAAAATAAACTACAAGTGGGATTTTGTTATTATGCAGGCCAAGGAGCAGTATAAGTGAGTTGACTTGCATTCCCTTGTTTGCATCACTGGGGAGGGTAAAGGAGCAGAGCTTGGCTGTCTTGGTGCACAGTTAAATTACACTTTAAAAACATCAACTGCAGCTTTAAAATGACTTCTAGGGGAGGTTTAGATTTTGCACCTGATGTGGCTCCCTGAAGAAACTGGGGTCTGCTGCTGCAGTGTGCAAGCCCTCATTAGAGACAGCTTCATTTAGCTCAGCCTTGTCCAGGAGCATTTGTGGATCAGGCCACTGGACACACAGCCTGTTGTTGGTCTGTGTCAGGTATTACTTGCACATCTCACAGCTGAATGGAGTGGCCTGAATCAGGAAGCAGTAAATGTTCCCAGCAGGGACTTCTGGAGAAAACTGTGAAGTGCACGCTGAGACACCCACCTAAAACAGCTTGATTTGAGGAGCTGAATCCTTCCAATTCCCAGGAAAGTTAGTGAACATGAGGTGGGGTTTCCCCTTTGGACATGGGATCTTTCCTATTCCCTGTGGATTCCTTTTACCTTCTTTCACCTCCCAGCAGGGCAGGCACTGCCTCTGCTGTTCAGCAGCCTCTCTGTCTTCCCTGGGATGGCAGCCAAGAGCTCGGAATACAGCTCATCAGATAACTGTCTCATTAAACACGAGACTGTTGTTCTTGTAAATTGAGGTCAGACTTGGGCTAAGAGATGCCAAATGCAGTTTTAAAGTCAGATACCGAGGCTGTGTCTGAACTGGGAGATTAAACCCGTCTGCGGCTGTTTGATGGTGCTGCTGGGGCAGACTGGTGCAGAACAGCCTGCACCCACCCTGCTAACCACAGCAGGGAGGCCACATGCAAACAGCCTCTTGGGAATGCTCCCTTCCCCATGCTAAGTCCCAAATTGTGCCCAGGACTTTTCTGGGAAAGAATTAGTTGGTCTAAGCCCAAACCATGCTAGTGCCTTTTCTGTTTAATTGTGGAGGTGATTTGGGTTTTGGTGCCTGGGAACACTGCTTGGTACCATTTCCAAATAATTTCAGTGAGAAATGGCCCCACTCTGCTGTGAGACAGGGACGAGACGTGTCCAGGATGTATCTCTGTGTGGCAATCCTCATATTTTGCCCGGGGACATCAGAGATGGATAAACATGAAGCAGCAGGACTGATGGCAAGTAGCGGATTGTCAGCATAAAGCTACCAAAGGGCTGTCTGCCTAATCAGAAGGGGATTTGTCTGCTCCCAGCTCTGTTCAGGGAGATGATGATTTCTCAAAAGCCATATGTGGCCATGTGAACATGATCTGCAGCCCAGAATTAGCTGAGGCAAGATGTGGTCAGGAGGCAGTGTGAGAGCACTGCACAGTCAGGCTGGGCTCTATGGGGCAGGGGAGGCTGGAGGTGTGCCCTGGCTCTCATCCCACTGGTTTTAAGAGGACTAAATTCATGTATTCCCCTGTTGTTGGCTTTGCAGGGCAGGGAAGGAGCGGAAGAAGGAGGACAGGTACGCCCTGGACTGCCAGGAGAGAGCGTACTGGCTTGTGAACAGAACCCCTGTAAGTAGAGTGTGACATGTGACTTTAGTGACCCAGTGGTGCCCTCCCTGCAGCCACCAGGGACAAACTCACCTATAAAGGGCATGGCCCTCCCTCTGGGCTGTGTGCCAGGAGAGGGGTCAGCCCAGGCGTGCCCTGAGCCCACCTTTCTTCAATTGCTCTCAAAGGTGCAAAGCAGAGAGGTTGAGCTGCAGCACCCGGAGTGGGGCATTCCCAGATTCAGGGGCAGAGCTTCCTGGGGCACTGCTGGCAGTGCAGCCCTTCAGGGGGTTGGGGATCCCCTCATGCTTCTGTGGGAACTACAGACTTTAAACCAAAAGAGTTGCAAAGCTATTGGTGTTTCTTGTTGATCACAGCCGGGCATGCAAGACGTCCTGGAGTATGGAGTAGACCGTGCCACTGATCCCAATGAAAATAAGGTAAACCAGGTGAGACAGTTGCTTGGTTTTTCATTCACACCTACTGGCTTTGTTTGGGAGGACACAGACAGTGTCCCTGGGATTGGGTGTTTTGGGGGCATCACAGACTGAGTGTGTCAGCTCAGCTGAACAGGCCAGAGGTTGAAGCCATCTCGTCTGGGATGTCGAGCCTTCAAAATAGGCTTTGGCAGCTTCTTCTGGCTTGAAAATACGTTGTCAGCTTTCTTGCCACACTAGTGAGTGTGAGTGCTTGGCTACAGGACATGTTTTCTTTGCAAGTGAAACTGAATTAAGGAATCCTCTGTCTCCAGGTGCTCATTGCTGCCTTTTTATTAGAGCGGAATGAATTGTGTGGGGTTGTGAAGTGTACAGGGCCAGTGGGAGGATCCAGGTTTAAACTAAAATGACAGAATACCTCCAAAAGGGTAATTAATGTGTGGTAAGAAGATGAAGAAGTTGGTGTGGTGGGTGGGAGACACAAAATATTGCCAAAAAAATGCATATTACAGACTTTAAAGAAAGCAAATTAAAGAACTGAAACTGTGGAGGCTATAACTGGGTGAACTGGTTGGGAGTCCACAGTAAGACAGATGCAGTCAGTGGATGAGGAGCTGGAGCTGCCCTTCCCTTTCTCCATCAGGCTTTTGATTGATCCTGTATTTGTGCACTTAACAGTGTTCATTTGGAAGCAAAGTCAAAGCATCTCTCAGCAATTAAATGCAAATGTTACTGCAATCACGCTCAAGGTATTCCCACAACTTCCCATTTTTGTCATAGCCTTTAAACATCTCAGCAGCCAGAGGCAGGATAATTGCTTTGGCCAGCTGTGTTCTGTTGCTATAGAGACTGAAAAGCAGCAAAGTGTAGGCTTGGGGTGTATTTTATTTTTCCTTGCTGTAAGTAGCAGCTGTTGAAAGCCTTTTTTTTTATTTTAATCTGTTTTTAAGAGTAAGGAAGTGGTGGAAAGAGGAGTGAGCCAAGTCCTCGCCCACAGTTTTACAGCTGACATGGAAAGGATTTTAGGTTTGCAAATGGTCTGAAAGCCCATAGCCAGCTGCCAGCTCCAAGAGGAAGTGAGCTGAGGGATCCCTGTTCAGTTCTGCCCTGCAGTGAGGGATGGTCAGTGCCCCAAACCAGTGGAGACTCCAAGGAGGGCAGGAGCCAAAGGACACCAGCTTTGGGGTGACTCCACTGCCCTTCCCCTTTGAGCTGGTCTCTGAGCTCCTCTTTGGAGGCTAAGCCGAAGAGGGGAAGTTCTTCTTGCTCCTCCTTTTGCTTTTGAGAGAGGGATTGACATCACATGAGGCAGCCAAAAGCCCCCATGGAGTCCCCTCTGGACTGGCAGCTTTGTTTTTAACTTGCAGGCTGCTCTCACAGACACCTGTGGCTCAACAGCCTTTGGTGAGCAGAAAGCATGGGCTGAGCTCTGAATTGTCTCTCTGTTCCTGCTCAATCCACCTTCACTTTATTGGCCAAATAATTGGGCTTTTTACCTTGGCAGTTGGGAAAGAAAAGAAAATAATTTATTTCTGACATTGGAATGACTTCTTTGAAGCTGATGTTGGCATGAGCATCTTTCACTTGCTCAGACTCCCTGGTGGGCTGCTCCCTCCCTGACTGATAGCCCTCTGGGGATAAACAGGTGCTTGAACTCCTTTGAAGGGGACTTTTATTACTGACCCATGGGCATCCCTTGCTGTTAATGAGTCAGGGGCTGTAGCTGGGCAGGAGGAGTAAGGCAGAAGTAGCCATCCATCGAACAGCTAATTAAGTGATGCTTTAGCCTTTTGTTACCCAGTTCTCAGACTCATGGTTGAGCCTCACTGCTTAGAGAGTTACCAGGCAACTGCCAGACCCTCTGAGTGCCTGCAGGTTCACGTTCAGCTCTTGTCTCCTGTGACCAGAGTCTTTCTGAGAGGTGCTTTAGCTCCCCCCCAAAATCCTTGTGCTGGGTTCAGGGGCTGCTGAATGAAATGCCCTGGCTTGTTGTACGCAGCAAATCAGCCACAGATCAATGAGTCACCGCTGGCCTTTAATTTCCCGAGTCCCTGTCAGTTTGCCTGATGAAGTTCTGCTGCATCATCACATCTTTGGAAAGAACAGAGTCAGGAACAGATAAACAAGACAGGGGGGAAAACCAGCCATTTGAGAGAAACTGGGCACATGGACTGTTGGAGATGTGATTTCCAGCTGCTGGGCTGGATGCCCCAGCACAGTGGAGATGAGTGTTGGGCTGATCTTGTGCCAGGCTGGGGTTTTACCTCTAGCATGTGGGCTCTCAGCTGGCTGTGTGTAGGAAAGGGCCACGTCTGCACCCAAGGAGGGGTGTTGGTGTGTGCAGGGGCAGCTGTGTGTGTGCTGGGGGGCAGTTTGCATTGCTGGAAAGGCAGAGCCTTGCTCTGGGCTCTAGGCAGAGGCTGAGCTGAGCTGGCTCTGCCCTGTGCTTGGCAGCTCTGTGCAGGATTCCTGGGATCAGCCTCACAGCCTGATGAGTTCTGAGCACAGGCAGGGGGTACAGCAGGCAGGATCTGGAGTGTCCTGGTCCCTGCTCTGGACAACCATGACCTGTGCTTGTTCTACACTCCAAGCTCCATCTGGGCATACACCTCAGAGCTGTTTCCATCTGTTTGTGAGCTCTGTAAACAGGGAATGGTGGCCAGACAGGCAAAGACATAATGACCATCATCTCCCCAGTGTGGTCAGGAAGACCCACGCTGAGAGCACAGGAGATCCACGTGAACGGGTAGCTGGGAATTAGCAGATACCCCAGCTCTTGTGGGAGCTCATGACATCAGCCTTGTGGATCTTATCCAGACACAGGTTCTGGAGCAGGTCCTGGCTAGCTCCCAGCTGAGCTCTGCAGCCTTTGTGCCTTGGGAGTGCTCAGCCAGGTGTGACAAGGCTGGGCAGGGTGTCCCGAGTGCCACGATGTGTCTCAGGAGGAGGAGGAGGAGGATGTGGATGTGTAAGAGCTCGTGGCACTCGTCTGAGACAGACCCAGGCCTTTCCCTAATTGCCACTTTGGTTTGAAGCCCGCGGGGCTGGGGAGCTGATCCGTGGTAATTGCGATAAGTCACTCATTAAGGGCATTGCAAAATTAATCTCATTATGAGAAATGAGTCTTTTGTTCCAAATATGATTTCCTTCCTCCCAAATGAGGGAGAGTGGGTGGGTGGTGCAGGGCACTTTGGCACCCCTGCAGTCAGGAGTGGGGGTAAGGGTGGGTGGCATGGTGGGGACAATTGGCAGTGCTCAGTAGGACACTGAGAGTATTCAGGGTCACTCGTGGCAGCACTGAAGCTGGAAAGTGGCTGTGGGAGCACTGTGGGAGAAAGGGAAATGAAATGATGTGCAGCTCTGGGGTGAAATAGCTGAGATTTTTGCCAGTTACTGTTGATTTGAGAACTGGGAAGGGCTGAGCACAGCCAGCACCTGCAGCCTCACAGGGTGCTCAGCACTGGGCTCCCCTTTGGTTCTGCTGCAGTTCAGTGGGTGCCACTGCTCAGTGGTGCTCAGCCCTCTTTTTTTGTGAGCTTTGACAAATCCCCTCCCCTCCTGGACCACCCTAGCAAAGCCCCCCCTGGTCTTCCCAGGCCCAGCCTTCTATGCTCAGACAGAGGCAGGAGGGGATTCTTGGTATAGGGTGCACTTAAAAAAAAAATAAATCTTTCCTTGTTTGCAGACATGGCATTAGCTTTGATTTTTGCTCACCCACGTATATTTTTTCTATTGTGATAGCATTTTAATTCATGCCTTTCCTTTTCTGTACAACATTTCTCTTACTGTGTTCTTTTCTTTCCCACAGCTGTTTGTCTCGTGTGTGTTTGGTGTGCTGCCAACCTCTCAGATCCCTCTAGAAGATAACACAACCTTACTGCCGTGTGAGCTGCCTCCAAGCCACTATGCCAGCACCCACCTCTCCTCACCCCACTGCCCAGGCCTGTTGGGGTCCCACTTGAGAAAAAAATGGAAGAAAATAGGGTTTTTAAAAAAACATCTAATGCTTTTAATGTGTTAAAGTCAATGCCTTAACTAAACTTCAGTTCCATTGAATGGAACTGTTCAGCTGGCACTTGTAAATCTGGTGAGGTTTGTACCTCAGGGTCCCCAAGGAGAGAGGTCCTGTTGTGCAGAAGGCAGCTGGCCTGGAACAGAAATACAGGGCTCTAAAGAGGACACTTCTAGGACAGTAAATCAGCAAATTTCTCTTTTTTTTTTTTTTTTTTTAAATAACACTGTAGAAATGAGGGGAAGAAATGGTTTTGGTGTGGAAGGTGGCCTGGCATCAGGGGTGCAGTGAAGAGGAGAGAAGGGTGAAAAGCTGTTCCTTTTTTGTGTCCTCCATCATTTATAAGATATCCCAGGAGCCTGTGAGTCAGTGAGGGAGCTTTGCTGTCCTGTTTCTCCCTGCTGAGATGTTGTGTGTTGCCACATTCAGAGCTGGTCAGGGTATTTCCAGCAGGAGAAGCTTCCTCTCCTCTCAAAGCCAGTGGGAGGATTTCTGTTAGTGCTACTCTGGCCAGGCTGGGTCTGTGTTAGGGTCAGATGGGTTGGCTCCATGGTAGTGCTGATTGACTGATCTGCTGCATATCTGGCTCCTGCTGCTGAAAAGGTGAGTGTCCCTCTCAAAACCAAGCAAGTTAGAGCAGAATGTGCATATTTTTCTTTTATGTAGAGAATAGTTTCTCCCTCCTGAGCAGGGCTGGTGGTATTGGTTCAAATGCAAAGACAGACCTGCACCACAATGGTCCCCTCACAAAGCAGCCCTGGCAGAGCATCCTGCCTTTCCCAAAACAGGGGCAGTTTGGGCTGCAGGTTCTCTAGGGACATGAAGGGAAATGCAAGGCTGCCTCTGGCATTTGGTACCAGATGCTTCAGCTCTCATCTCTCACAAACTTCACAGAGGCACTCTGCAGACTCCTGTCTGCCACAGGGTTAGGTAGAATAATTCTTGGATGTAGATCTTGGCTGAAATGGGAACTGAAGAACTGAAACCCTGTCTGAGCCTTTAAAGTCTTGCTGGGAGCATCCCTGACTTAAGCCTGTCTTTCGTTCTCCCTTCTGCAGTTTATTTCACACAAAGTAACTGTGCTTCAAAGGCAGCTGTGTGAATAAACACCCTGCAGTTAATTTCTTGCCTTCAATTGCGTGCTCATTTGTGGATGACATGTAACATAGTCTGAGTTATTCAAATCACAAGGTAAACACCCTTTGCACAGCAGATACTGCTTCTGAGGCTTTTAATTGTGGTGTTTATATTTTGCAATGTGTTGGTTCCTGTCTCCTTTAGCTAATATTGAATGATCTAATCTGTGTCTCGTAAATGAATCTATTTTCGCTGCATTAGAATAACCCCTTAATTGAAGGCATACAGGCAGCCTGTGATGGGAGAAGCAATGCTAAACAGTAAATACAGCTAATGGGACAATTTACCGTGTGTGGATGCTCTTAGCTTTGATGATACCCTGATTAGCTCAGCTGCTGTGTTTGATTTTAATTGTGATGACAATTAATCGGAGAGTGCTGCACAATGGCAGCCCTGCAACGGTGTTTCCACATCTCAGAAAAAAAGCAAGTGTAAGCACCCATCCCAATTTAATGGTTTTCCATTTTTTTTTACAGAAAAACACCATGGAAGCTTATAGGAGAGAGGTAAGTGGTGCTTCCCTCACTTCTAGGTGTTCTTCCTGTAGGTGTTGCTTACAGCAGTGTAGGATGGGGGCTCAAACCCTCTGTGCAGGGGATGTTTTACAAACAGAGTCCCTGCCCCATGGAGCTGTTGGTCAGTGTGCTTTCAGGACAGTCCCTGCCTCTGCACCTCCCACTGCAGGCAGCCAGCAGCTCTCCCAGTGACGGGAAGGCTCAGGCAAGGACAGACACCAGGGCTAAATCCAATAGATCAGAATTAGTGGTGGGGAAATCACAGGAGATACATCCAGTGGCGCCAGTGCAGAGACAGCCAAGAATCAATGATAATTACATGCTAAATCATCCAGAGCATTTGTAGGTGCCAAGGATGGTAGCTATTATTCAATTTTTATATAGCATGGGGAGTGCTTTTTAATTACTTGCACATTGCAAAATGCTCTTCTGATCTTTGCAATAAGCTCAGTGAAAACAGACATTTTACTGAGACAGTTTAGGGATTCTCTGATTCCTTGGACATCCAATAATTAGGGAAGAAGCAGTCCCTGCTGTAGTTAGTCTCACTGCCTGGGAGGGGACATATTTGAGGTTCAGATAGGCCTTGTCTTCACATCTCCATGCTCCTAACCATGGCTGTGTCTGATCCCTCTCAGATCATGTACTATCAGCAGGCCATTGGGAAGACCAGAGTCAAATCTTCTGTCTCTCTTGGAGGGTAAGTCCTGATTTCCTTCTGTCCACACATTAATTAGTCTTCAGTGCTTATCTCCTAATGAGATGATGAAGCTGTCTGCTCTGGCAGCTGGTGACTCAGCCTGGGGAATCAATGTGGTGGCCTCACACTGGGCTGTCTGGGCTGTGTGTTGTCTGGGTCAGGAGGCACGAGGCAGAGGAGGGATCAGTCTCAGGCAGGAGGAAGAGGCTCCTTTGGAGCAGCACCAGCCTCTGGGTTGAGATTCCCTCTGAAATCAAGGATGCTCAGTCTGGTCAGGGCTGAGCTCTGATGCTGGGACAAGCAGCTGTGTGGAGCTGCCTCGTGAGGATCCAGCAGTGTCTGTCCTATTGGGATGAGTAACCAGAGGGGACAGGCTGATCCTCCTGCTCCTGGTCCCCAGCTTGCTCCCCCCCATGAGTGTTCCTGTTCACCAGAAGGGAGCAGAGCTGGGAAGTCACGCGTTGTTCTGTATTACAAAGGAACACGCAGCTCTGCATGAACATCCAAGCAATTAATTAGCAATTCCTCTTCCCACTGGGAGTGTTTCCTGATGAGTTTCCTGATGAAGCCAGTTAAGTGCAAAGCATCCAGTCGTGGCATTAGCCATTAGTGTGTTTGCTAGAGGCATTTGTCACCTGGAGCCTCCTGTGCTGACCAGGTGCCTGGAGGTGCAGCCCAGGGCACCTGTCTGGTTTCCACAGTCATTGCCACCAGAGATTCATACCAGATCTAAGATAAGCAAGGTGCTCAGGCCTGTTCCTTGGAGGAGGCAGTCATGGATGAATGAAATGGAAGGGAGAATCTGACTTCTGAGAGCCAAGATTTGCAGGGCACCAGCAGTTTTGCTCATTTCATCTGACTCCCAGGTCACTTAAAACTCTCCTGCCTCAATTTTCCAAACTGTGAGCTGGAGCTGGGGACACCCTCCAGGAATTTGGTGTAGCAATGGGGCTTTTCACTGATTAGTTCTGATGGGATAATGTCTATCACCTAGATGAAAAATCCTCAGGAAATTTGGAGCTCCACGTCAGCTGCAGGACTGGGTCCAAATCAAATCATTATTGATGAGCAACAAGTAGACAGCATGCATGCTTCAGAGCATTGCACTGATTTAGGAGGAGTTCCAAAGCACTACCAGTGAAAAGGAGAGTGCTATCTTACCTGAGTTGACAGGTTTAGATTTGCTTGATTAGAATATAGGGACTGGAGTGAATTCTGCAGGTGCTGGATGGCTTGGCATTTCCAGTGGGAAGATAGGATCGAGCACTTGTGTGCCAGGCTGTGGTTTGCTCTGTGCAGGAGCATTGTATAACTGCAGGGTCTGTGCCAAGGTGCCCATTAGCAATGGGGCTCTGAACAGGGCACTCCCAGCTTTGAGCACACGAAAGCACTTTGGCCTGGAAGGAATTTTAAACACAGAAACCAGATGATTTTTTTCAAGAATGAAAAAGGGAGGCGAGAGCTAAAATTCCGGGACATTAGTGAAATCGGTTGTAATTATAAGTCTGGCCAAGTGAAGGTAGGAGAAGTGTTTGTCTGGTTCCTGCTGGGATAGAGACAGTTTTGTTTTGTGCCAAGCCCTCAGAGCCATTTGCAGAGGAATGAGCTGTGTGGTAGGTGAGGAAGGGAAGGAAGAGCTGGGATGAGCCCTCGGGACTCCCTCACTCTCCTGGAGCTCCCTGGGCTCTCCCACAGTCCATGGGAAGGGTGGGGAGAGCCCACCTGAGGGAACACAGAGCTCATGTTCCTCATCTCTGGCACCTTCCTCCCACGATGGAGCAGGATCAGACTCTTTCCAGCTGGCTGGAAAAGGAGACAGAAACCACTGGGGGGCTTAGTCCCACTTCCTTGAAATGAAGAGAGGACAGAAGTGATGGAAGAGAGTCTCGTGTCTCCTTACACTTGAACTGAGGAATTCACTGCTTTGAAAGACAACCAGGAGAGTCCTGTTTGGGAAATGGAAAAGATTAACTGAGCTAATGAATCAGTTTTTGCTGGGAAGGCAGGGGTCACGTTCCAGATCCCTGTGCTGATAGGGCTGCACCTCTGAGGAGATCTTTATCTATGTAACCAGTTATGTGGTTGTAATGGGGCTGACTGCAATTGTGGCTTCAAATTAATATTTTGATTTTGGGTTTGTTGCAGGATTGTGAAGTACTCTGAGCAGTTCCTCTCCAATGATCCTATCCTGTCTGGCTGTCTCCCCAGCAACCCCTGGATAACAGATGACCCTGAGTACTGGGATCTCAATGCAAAGCTGTGTGTATTTGTATTCTTTTGCCAGCTTGTGGTTTACACTGACCTTTATGCTGATAGAAATCAGGAAAGGGAACCACTGATTTCGTTGTGATAACTGTTCTCTGACCATGAGCAGGGAAGTGTTCCCTTTGTAACATAGCTGGGCTGTGCTAAAGAAACTGGTGGGAATGTTCCATGCTGAACTTCCAGCACTGCCTTCTTCAAGTGGAGCCTTCTTTAACATCACAGAGATCCCTAAACTGATAATGGGAGTGTGCACTCAGCCCCTGCTGAGTGGATCCAGTCCTCCCCTTGGATGAGTGAACTCCACCTTTACTAGCACAGGAATGAAATATGACCAGTTGCATTCAGGTGTAGCACTTGGTTCAGTGTTAACCTAGGTTAGGTGCTGACAGTGATGCAGTAATGCAGTTCAACTGCTCCCCTTGGTCTTTTCTCACACCTTGGGCTGCTTTCCTAGGAGAAACTTTGGGTTGGAGGCACACACTGGTGGTCTGTGCCTTCTCCCTTGGTCTTCCCTTTGGACAGTATTTGCTAATTACACAGTGACATCTCAGGATTTGAAACAAACCACATCTTACTGGTTCTGATGTGAGACCAGCAATCCTGTTAGTGATTCTATCCCTTTAGACAGCCCCAGAGGATGCCTTTACAAGGAGCAAGGCTTTGGGCAGCAACCAGTGCCTCCAGAATGGGACTGAGTCAAAGCTCAGGGCAAAGCTGGGCTGGCACTCAGAGAGCAGCATAAATCCCAGTTAAATCCTCATCCCGCTGTGGACCAAGTTGTTTAATTACAACTTACTTAGTGGGTTGACTTCAGGAGCTCATTACACCATTCTGGAAAGCAGAGAGTGCTGAGGAGTCCCTTGGCGTTCCGGCCAAGGGCATTTTGGTTTCAATTAATCTGCTAATTAGGTGGGCCACACGGAACTGGCAGTGCTGTTTGTTTTCTCCCCGTGCAGGGTGGAGGTGCCCACCAAGATGCGTGTGGAGCGATGGGCTTTCAACTTCAACGAGCTGATCCGAGACCCCAAAGGGCGGCAGAGCTTCCAGGTCTTCCTGAAGAAGGAGTTCAGCGGTGGGTGTGCTGTGTCTGTGCCCTGCCTTTGTCCCTGGGCTGAGTTCAGGGGCAGTGTCACCACGGGCTGGCAGTGAAGGGCTTTTGGAGGCAGTGGCTGTGCAGCCAGGGCAGGTGGTACCATCTAGTGGCACGGGACCCACGGTACAGCCCGGGACATTCCCGAGGTGTTTAGATTAGATTTCAGGAGAGAATTCTTCCCTCTGAGGATGGGCAGTCCCTGGCACAGGTTGCACAGAGAAGCTGTGGCTGCTCCAGCCCTGGGAATGTCCAAGGACAGGCTGGACAGGGCTTGGAGCAACCTGGACTAGTGGAAGGTGTTCCTGCCATGGGATGGGATAAAATTTAAAGTCCCTTCCAACCCAAACCATTCTAGGATTCTGAGACGACTCCTGGAGAAGCTGGAACTGTCTGAACTCATAAGCTCTTACAGATGTCAGTGGGCAGAGAGCAGGGAAGGGCTGTTTTCCTCCTCCAGTCCCAAGAGGATATTTCCAGCTGGCTGAAGAGTTGGAGATACTGATTTAGGACCTACACACATTAAGCCAAACAAATTCAGCTTAGGAGTTAATAAATGGGATTGTGGTTTTTTCTGGTCTCACTCTGCTGATCATGTCCTTGTTATGCAGGAGAGAATCTGAGTTTCTGGGAAGCCTGTGAGGATCTCAAGTATGGAGACCAATCCAAGGTCAAAGAAAAAGCAGAAGAAATCTACAAGTGAGTGTAAAATTTTACACTCTTAAACTCTTTGTACGTGAGTCCCATCACCTTCTACCAGCTGTTATTCTCCAAGTGATTTATTCCTGACACTTTTCTGTGTAAGCTGTGGCTGTCTTATGTCCCCACTGAGGAAAGGAGCTTTTGGAGGTGAAAACACAAGTGTTGGTTTGTTATATGGGTACTTTTCCTCTCTGTTCTCCACTATTACATTTCAGGATTAGCTTGTAGCTTAAAAAGCAGTGTGGAATGGCAAAGATCTTGGAGCTGTCACAAGGAAAGTGGAAAGACCCTTTTTGCTTCCAGTGGGCTAAAGTTTGGTTTGTATTGTGTGCTCACAGAGGAAGTGACTGCATGTCTCTGATGGAAGAGGAGGTCGCCCAAGATCAGGACAGCAAATTGAGTGGGGAGCTGAAGGGACTTTTCCTTTCATGCATAGGCAGGACTCTCCATGAATCCTCCAGTTGCTAATGGCACTGTGGATCCCTCCTCCCTGCAGGCTGTTCCTGGCTCCAGGAGCACGGCGCTGGATTAACATCGATGGCACAACAATGGGCATCACAGTCAAAGGCCTCAAGCACCCTCACCGTTATGTTCTGGATGCTGCCCAGACCCACATTTACATGCTGATGAAAAAGGTTTGTTGCTTGTTTCCCAAGCCTAAGGGGGATTCCAGTCCTCTGGGCCTTTCCCTGCCTATGTGTGTTATCAGCTGTCTCTTTTTTAGGGGCCTTTGTTTGAAAATCCCCCGAATTTGCTGAGTTAAGCAAGTGCTGCTTCTTCCCTCTAAGGCAGCATGTCCCCAGGGTGGTGGGTCAGGTGGCTGCTGGAAGTCCTGCTTTCCAGTTCCAGCTTGGCCACCAGCTCATGCACATAGCACTGAGAGCAGCAGAACTAGGCTGATTTTCACCCTTGATGAGAAGTTTGGCTCCTGAAATACAAGCTCCTCACCTTGCAGTGACTGTGAGACCCTGCTGGCCTGGGTTAAGCTCCATTCAGATCTTTTGAGCTGGGTCTTACCTTCAGAGCTTTATTGTGAGATGGAAAATCCTGGGAATTTTACACCAAGATGAAAGGGTATTGGTTTGAATAGCTACATTTGCCTGAAAGATGCAAAGTCCCTTGGGCTGCTGGGGGAGATTATCCAGTTCCCAGCCTCCCTGGCTCCTGAGCAGCTGTTTTTGGTGGTGATTTTAATAAGGGTGTTTGCAGCCCATAACTACCAGTTTCTCTTTTTTCTCCTAGTAGGACTCCTATGGCCGCTATTTAAAGTCTCCAATATACAAGGAAATGCTGGCCAAGGCTGTTGTGCCACAAGAGACTGTCAAAAAAAGGCAAGTGAAACTGACTGTAATTGTGGGGTTTGTTTTTCTTGTTGTAGCAAGGGTAGAGAAAGCCCAAGTCGCAGCAAAATTACTATGATTTAGATGTTCTCTTAATTAAATAAAATTTTTCACTGAGAAGATGCTTTGCTTTGAGACTGATGGTGCTGTTTATTCATGAGCCCTTTGGAAGTGGCTTGTGTATGGTTGGAATAGACGTGACAATTCTCAGCTGCCTTCTCTGCTGGGTCTGTTTGGAAGGATTGTGACTGTTGAATTAATCATGGCTCCTTTCCTGGAAGGAGAAAGCACCGTGTCCTGGGCATGGGAAAACTCCTGCCCACGGAACATTGGCTGCCAGAGTAGAGACAGAGCCAGAGTTCAGGATCCTCCTGGGATCTGCTTAGTTCTGCCTGGATAAAGCCACTTTTCCCCTGTGTAGGGAAGGTGACAGGCACATGGGAACAAACAGCATCTTGCTTGTGAGTGAGAGCTGGCATAGATGGCCTTAGAAATGGCCCTTTTCCTGTGCAAGGTGAAGGCTGAACTGCAGATTGAGGCCATTTGAACTGCAGTTGCTCCTAAAGCTGAGCGTGCAGTGTTGGAGCCAGACTGGGTGATGTGCTCCTTTCTCTGTTCCTCTTCCACTTGTCAACCTAGCAAGCAAGAAAGAGGAATCGTGGACTTTCACACTGTTGTTTCTTCCAAAGCCTGTTTCAAGTCAGTGGAAAAAGCCCTGCTGCTGACTTGCCTGGGGCTTGGTTAGTTTTTCCCTGAGCCACACATCACAAGGTCACTGGCAGCTGCTGGTTGATCCTGGTGCCTGCCTTTGTGTCTGTCAGTGCTTGTTCTGGACACTCAGTACTCAGCATCTCGTTAAGCTGGAGAGCTGGTGCCTCATCCAGAGCTGGGCTGACACCTGTTGGCACTGCTCCTGGAAGTGGCTTTGCTGTAGCAGGTAGTGGCTGCTTTTTTGGGGGCATCACAGACACAGAAACACCCATACAGGTCCCTGTCTTGATTTTATTGAAGGCACTAGAGAAAATGCCACTGATGGGCACCGTTTGACTTCATGAGTGTTAGTTGTGTGCAAACCCAACAGCAGGAGGAGTGTGGATGGGCACTGGAGTCCCTCAGGAGCAGGAGCAGGACCAGGACTGCCTTTTTCATTTTTAGCTGTCCTGCAGCTGACGTGTGACAACGAGTCACCCAGCCCTGCCTTAAACCACCTCCTCTGCATTTTGTCCATCTCTGTGTCCCAGCTTGCCCTCCCGGTAATTTTGCTTATCAGGGGGGTGAGATTTTGGTGCCCTTCTCCTCACTAACCCCCTGCTCCTTTCCCTCCCTACCCTGCCCAGCACTGGCTTGTTCGGACGCCGCCACCTGCGCTCCAGCCCCAGCCCCATCATCCTGAGGCAGCAGGAGGAGGAGGCCAAAGCCAAGGAAGCCGCTGCCACCGTGGACATCACTCAGGTCATGAGCAAGCTGGACCGCAGAAACCAGCCCCAGAAGGAACCTCCTCCCAAGTAGGCTCTGAGCCCCGCAGGGCGCAGCGCAGGGAAAAGACAAGCCGAGGCTGGTGTTGAGCTTCGCCTCCCCTTCCTGAAGGTGTCAGTGCTGCTTTAGGTTTCCCAGGCTTGGCTCTGCCATCAGCCAGCATCCTGCACGTTGCCATGGCTCCTGGAGAGCAGATGCTGCCCAGGCGTGCCAGGCAGGGAGTGCTGGTGGAGCTGAGCTGCTGCCTCTGCCAGGCTCGGGGGGCAGGACCCCGCTTCCCTGCCCTGCACACCTCGCAGGGGTGCCCTGAGCTTGCCCAGCTGCCTCTCCCTGCCTCCTGCTCTTCCAGGAGGTGGGATGGCACCAAAATAAAGTGCTGCGTCCCAGTCCTTTGGGTTCAACCCAGCCTTCCTTGGGGCAGGGGTGGATGATCCCATGAGGAGCAGGCAGAGGTGACCCACCTCGGAGTGACCATCCCTGGGGGTTGTACACCCTCCCAAGGGGTGCATCTGGCACCCCCTGAGAGGAGCACACCCCTCACTCCCAGTACCCTGCACCTCCCAGCCAGTGCCACGAAGCCACAGGCAGAAGAACCTTGTAGGCTTCTTGTGAGATCATCAGCATGGGTGTTTCTGAAGGTTTGGTTGACCCTTTGAATTTGGATGACACTCCCACATCCCCCCAGCATGATGGAGATGATGAGTGGGAAGCTCTGCTCTCCCTATGCCATGAGCTGGGTGTGCAGGGGCAGAGAGCCACCCCCTGCCAGAGCCTGCACAGGCCTTGAGAGATTTTATCAAACCCTTACCACCTCTTGTCTTGTCTTTTTCCTGCTCTTCTATTTTCTGCTGTTAAAAATACCAACAGGAGGTAGTTCCAGTTGTCAGTGGCTTGTAGCCCAGAGGCAAGGGAGAACAGGGTAGAGGTGTTGAGCTGATTCAACTTTAAGTAGTGGTTTTGGTTGTTATTTTTATTTTTATTATTTGCTCTGTGTCTTTTGCTCTGTAGAATGAGGCAAACTAAAATACTGTGTTAGTGCTAAAGAGATCAGGGAGATTCCAGGCCTTGCTGGGAAAGCCCAGCATGTGTAGACCAGGCCAATGATTACCAGAAGTGCAAAGATTCCTGCAAAACCCATTAAAGAGAATTGGAGGGACAGAAAAGTTTCCTTGTTTGTTAAAATTTTAGGGAAGTAGAGGGACTGGGTGGAAGCACTGAGGTCTGGGATGCTGCTTCTCTCTGACTTGTGTTGTTCATCTCTTTTAAATTCTGATAGGATTTTACAGGAAATGGGAGATCATAGAATCATGGGATCCTAGAATGGTTTGGGTTGGGAGGGACCTTCAACATCATCTTGTTCCAACTCCCCTGCCATGGGTAGGGGACACCTTCTGCTAGCCCAGGCTGCTCCAAGCCCCATCCAACCTGGCCTTGGACACTTCCAGGGATGGGGCATCCACAGCTTCTGGAGAAAGCTGGATGGGAATGGGGGCCCTCAGATAATGGGGTGCATGCAGAGCAGCCCCTGGGAGCTCTGGGGTCCCAGGGCCCCTGTAGGCCAACTCCCTGTGAACAGGGAGGCAGTCAGGGTGTCCCTGTGTCCCCAATAGCCTGAACAGTGACTCCTGCCCCTCTCCATGTGTGTTACCAGAGGCAGAATCAGGGCTGCACAGTCTGATCTGGTGTCACTGCAGAACTCATCTCCTTCACTTGCAGCTGAGCCAGGGAGATTTCCCTGACCTTCCTTAACCTATCAGTGATAGACCTTCTTAGAGGAATTGAAACCGAGTTGCCTGAGACTTCACTCTGATGTCCAGGTCTGTGCTCAGTCTCTGCTCTTGCTCCTGGTGGAAGCAAAGGCATATTTTGCAATGCTCTACAGGGTAGCAGCATCATCCTTTTCTTTAATTCTGCTTAAAAACCCAAGGCTTTGTTACATCAGGTGCTGAGCACCATTAATCTACCTTGACATAAGAGCACTGAAAGATACTCCAAAGCCTGGCAGGGTTGGTCCAAAGCTACTTGACTGTGATGAGCTCTACAGTCTCTCCAGAGTTTGTATAACATGGAGCACTGAGCATGTAGTAACATGTGGAAGATCAAGTCAGGGTATAAATAATAAATAACAAATCTGTGTGTTCCAGTCAGTCCCTCTGATTCTACTTCTATTTTGTCTGCTGCTCTGCTTGTTATGTTCTCTGTACCCATTCCTTTCTCTGGTTTTTCATCATCTCCGCTTTGCATGGCTGTTCTCCTGCCATGGGTTAGTGTGGCATGCTCAGGAGTCACTGTGCTTGTGGAACACCAGTCCCTGTGGCTGTGGAACACCTGTCTGACACACACACACATGCAGGAGCTGGCTCTGCTCTGCCACAGGCTGATGGAGCTGGCACAGCCCAGCCTTCTGTTCCCTGTCTCTTGCTGCTCAGTCCCTGAAGGGGAAGGTTGCCTGGTACAAGCTGAACTCCACTTTGTGCTGGCAATTGTTTGTTTCCATTGGAAATCAGAGCAATATGTTGTTTCATTGCTTGGCCGTCGCTTCCGTGCATTCATCTGTCTAATGAAAATAAATGTAGAAAATGGAAAAAGAACCGAGTTCATAATTCTCTGTCGTGTCTCAGTGTGTTCATCCCTCACTGTGTCATCACTGTGTGTGTGTACATGTTCTGTGTGTGCCTCTGCCCTCAGCTCTTCTCCTCGGACACTTGAGCTGCATTTCATTTCTGCTGGGAGTGAGTCCTTGGGAAATGGGAGGGGGCCCAGCATGCAGCTTGTCCTGTGTTTGTCCTGTCCAATCCATACTTGGGCTTGTCCTGAGGGCTGAATGAGCTGAGCTGGAGCCTTCACAGCCCCAGCCAGGGACACTGGGGGCTTCAGCACAAGATGTGATTTGTATTACCAGTCACCAGGGCTTGGACTCAGTGCCTGTTTCTTGGCCAGAGCAGCGGTGCCCTGGGTGTGACACGTCGTGCTGCTCATCACCAAGATTGCAAGACTCCCCCATGCCTGGAGCTAATCCTTGTGAGGAATGAGACAAGCTGGTGTCTCCCCCAGCATCCCAGTGGGTGTGGGACCGGATCTGTCAGCACCCACTGAGCCTGGTAGCAATGACCCTGTTGCTTTCCAGAGGCAAGATGTGACACCTCTGTGCTCCTGCAGGAGGGCAGGGAAGGGGACGGAGCTGCAGGATGGGGACACTGGCACAAGCCTGGATGGGGTGGCTGTCAGCTGCCTCCCAGCTGAGCCCTGTGTCCCCTGGCAGCACCGTGGCAAAGGAAAGAGGGAGTTTCTCCTCCTGATGAAACCTGGGTAGACCAGCCACCAGCGTGCCATCCCTGAGCCTGACCAAGCCTCCTTTTCCTCCCCACAGCCATCCCACCTCGCCTGCCAGGCCCCTCACCCAGCTGCCCACGCTGGCACCAGCACCCCTCCATCGCCCACCCTGCCTCCCACCCCAGCCCTGCCCCACAGCACCGCCTGCCCCTCGCCCATCAGCGTGGCCCTGGATGGCGATGGCACCGTGGGCACCCCACGGGACCCCCGGCGTTCTGCCCCTGGCCCCTTCCCCTCCAGCACCAGGAGGTCCCGTGTTGCCCCCCGGTCGTGGGGCTGGCTCCTGAGGAGGGGCTGCAGGAGCTCGCCCACCCTGGCCGTGCCCCATGGGAAGGTGCAGCCGCTGGGCGAGCAGGAGCGGCGGCTGCGCCCGGACGCCAAGGTGGTCAGCAGGTAAGCACTGCACGGGCACCTGGGCATCCTCACCTCCAGCACCACCATGCTTGGTAATCAGCCAGAGGTCTCCAAGGACCTGCCCAACAGCCCCCTGTCCTACCCTTGCTTCTAAACCCTGCCAATGCCATCTGTGCCCCCCGCCCCAAATCCCAGCCAGGCTCTGAAAGTGTCCCTTCCTCCCATCTCCACACCTGGTGGTGGCATTGGATGTGTTTTCTGGTGGGAATGGGGCAGGAGCCCGCTCCAGTGGTGACTCTGCCACGCTCACACCTCCTGTTTGGGGCAGCAAACCCCCAAGTTTTACTTTTAATCCCTGAATTTGGAAAACCACTTGCATATTTCTGTTCTCAAGCACTGGTTGGGGTTTGGTTTTGGTGACTTCAAGTCAAAGGAGACCCAAAATTGGCAAGGGAGGAGAAACCTTGAGGAAGAGTCATGAAGCATTTATTGCTCCAAGGCAGGATGTTCGAGAGGGGGGATTTCTGCCAGGAGAGGCTGTCCCTGTGGGAACCAAACCTTGGCCAGCAGCCTGTCCCCGATCTCATTTAACCCACCTCTGCTGCTGACCGAGTGAATGAGTCCACATTATAAATCCAAAAGCACAAACCTGGGGGCTCCTGCCCCACCTGGCTCTGTGCTCTGGAGCTGTGTCACACGGCTTCCCAGCTTCAAAGGGGTGCGAACTCACGATCCCCTTGCCTTCCCTCTCTGCGGGCTCGTGCCTGGGCGTTTGGCTTTGGGATTTGGGGTTTGAAGCGTGGAAGTCTCAAAGCCGAGCTCGGCGCTGCCTCAGAGCACATCAAAAAGTGCCGTGTGTGTGTGATGAGTTTCTGTTCCACCACGCAGCTTCTTCCAAGTCAGGACGGACACGCCTTGGGAGAGCCGAGCTGGCCCCGTGGGCTCCGAGCAGGGACAGGACAGACAGCAGCGAGCTCGTAAGGACTCTGCCCAGCTCATCTGCCCCTGGGACACCCCCACGGAGGAGGGCAGAGCAGGGTAACAAGCAGCCTCCACGTGGATGCTCTTTCCAGGCTTGAGACCACAATGTTTGCCGTGGGTGGCTCAGCACATGGACCACGTTGGGGAACTGCTTTAGAGCCATCCTTCTGCATCAGGGGCACTCAGACCATCACAGCTGCCCATAACAGACCCTGCAGTGCCCATCTGTTTGTAAGCCAAGAACTCGAAGCATTTCTGGACTGGTTTTCTTTCCTATCTCTGGGACACTCAGACCTTTCCGTGGCAGACTTCTGGAGGAATGAGCCTGGTTTCTTGCCTCAGAGCAGATGGAGGATGTATGTGTGTGCATGTCCTGGGATCGGTGTCTTACCAGGGTTTGCTGCTTGGCTATGGGGTGTCAGCACACTGCACACAGCACAGCTGGAGCAGGGCTTGCAGGGGTTTCTCACAGCTGGGCTCAGGCTTCATTCAGTGCCACCACTGGGGCATGTTTGTGTCCCCAGCCTGGGCTCACCTCTTATTAATAACAATCTTTGCATTTTAAAGCAAGCTGATTAAGACACAGATGATTGCTGGGGGAAATAAAGGGCCCCCTCATGAGAAGCTGTGTGGCACAGCATCATTCCTTCATCCAAACCAAAACTGATCCCAGAGGGCAAGGAGGACAGCAAAGGTTCCAGAGCCCTCCTGCATTAGTTCCAGCTTCCCAGGGCATGGGTTTGAAACCACAGCTTGAACTGCACCCCAGAAACACTTGGGAAGATCCAAACCAAATTTCAGGACTCTCCAAACTCAGACTGATGCATTGCCAAAGCCTTTACCTGTGCTGATACCAAGTCTTAGATCATTGCCTTCCTTATGCCGTGTTTGAAGGTGGTGTCTCACTCATGTGGAGGAGTTTCCTTGGTGTGTGTGCTGTGAGCCACTGTGATGTAACTTGGCCATGACTTCTGACGTTGCTGTTTTGTTCTCTTTGACTGTACAGGGAGCTTTGCCTGTGTGGCTGCCCTGGTTCCTCACTCCTGCTGTGGGGTTTAAACCTCTCCTCACACAGGCTCAGTGCTCCCCAATTCCCCCAAGTCTGGGGTGACACTTCTCATCACAGGGCAGTTTGGGAAAATCAAGAGGCTGTTTCTGTCTCCAAAGACTATTTCCCAGGGGAGCTGAGGGTTGGGCAGGAGGCTGATGCCCCACACTGCCCGTGCTGTTTCTCTTGTAGAAATGCACATTGGCTCTCTGGCTTTGCTCTGCCAGAGGGATCTGGTCCTGCTCCACAGTCACTGGCGGTGACAGCTATTAATGATGAGACAAATGTCCTGTCTTTTGTGATTTTTGTTTTGTTAATATTGTTACTCAGCCCCTCCAGATGGGACACTGACAACATATAATCCAGGAAACATGACAAGAAAATGTTGTGATGTGTGAGAGTTACTAATATGGTATTCAATGTTATGCACATATGATAAGGTCCATTCTTCTCTTAGTATTTCACTCATTATTTTGGGGCTCCTGTTGGGCACCTCCTTGCCTTTTGCTCTTCACATTCATCTCCTATACCAGAAGGACTTCAGGATCCAAACCTGCTGCTCTGTGAGGACTGGCACACCTGATGCAGTGACACCCAGACAGACAGGTACATCCCTATCCCAGAGGCCAGCACTGGTGGTTCCCAACATTCATTCCCTCAGGGCACTGCTTTTTTCCCCCAGTATCTTTCAGCTTGAGAACTCCTATAGTTTTTCTCCCCTGGGAGAGGTCCCTGCATTGTGCATCCCAAGGCAGTGCCCTGCTCTCCTCCCTTCTCCCACGGACCCCCAGGTACCTGCTGAGTGCAGGTTGAAGGCAGCAGCTCCAGAGGCTCCTGGATCCCTCCTGCCACCTCACTGTGCTCTCACGGTGACATCTGAGGCTGTGGCCCCTGCTGGAGACCTGGCACGCTGGAGTCAGGAGCTCTTTCAGCTCCACAGTTCAGATCCCCTCGCTGTGCAGGAGCCCACTTAACGCTGCCTGGAGTCACCTGGAGGAATCAGCTCACTGCAGCAACTTAGACATCCAAGGTATTCCGATAATGTGAGGGATGTGTGAGGTTAATGACTGGAAAAAGTGATCGCTCCCTGTGGGCAGTTTCTCAGAAAACTCCCTGCTGCTTGGCTGACAGAAGAAAGGAGGCTCTGGCAGCAGCAGCAGCACTGAGGAAGCCTCGTCCCCCCTTGCACAGCAGCTGCACAGCCCTACAGAGCAGTCGTGGCCCCTCTCCAGCTCCTGGGGGCTGGATGAGCTCCCACACCTCAGGTCTGAGCTGATGTGCTGCAGGACGGGCTGTGGTGGCTGAACATGGATGTTCACAGAATGAACTTGGAAGGAAGACACTTATCCGAGTGGTTCTCCAAGTGCTGAACTCCCAGGTATGGAGGTCCCACAGCCCACAATGGGCTGGGCTCCTGCAGCATCCCTCACCCAGGCTGACCCACTGGGATCTGTTGTATGGAAAACAAGAGCAGCTTCTGGGGTTCCCCACAGCTCTTCCCAGGCTGCCTCAGCCACAGCCTCAAGGGGACACTGTTGGGATAGGATGGGAGCGAGTCCCATGCTGGGGATGCTCAGCCTCTGGCTGGAGCCATGAGTGGGAGGGGGATGCTGGAGGGGGCTGCCAGATTTGGGGGATCCTCTTTCTGGCCATGCCATGGGGCTGGGGTACAGAGAAGTGTGTGTGTGGGACATGGCCAGCTCAGAGAACCTGCTTAAAATATCCAGATTAAAGATGTGTTTTCCAGGTGGCCAACATCTCTCATACCTCTCAAGCCTGCCATGTCGCTCCCTTCTCGGTGCTGAACACACCAAGGGGCTGTTCCTTCTCTGAGGTCTCAGGCTGTGCATTGCTCGAGCCTCACGAGTTTAAAAATGGCACAAAGAATGCTCAGCATCCAGCAGGATCAGGCCTCGGGAGCAGGAAGGACCAGCTGGCTCAGGAGAGGGCTTGTTCCCATGGGATTCCCAGGGTGGTTCTGGCAGGCGGCGTGGTTGGGATAGCTCTTCCCGCCTGGAATGCCAGCCCTGGCAGAACAGCTGACTCAGGGGGTGACAGCCCTTCACAGCATCCCCTTCTGAAGGGAGCTGTCAGGAGAGCTCCTGGCACCACTGCCTTCACATTCTGCGTGAAAGCCAAGCTGCAAACCCAGCCCACGTCGTGATGCTCTCGGGAACCCCACACCGAACAGGGTGGCAGCCCAGCCAAAGAGGGTCATCCTGCATCCACCCTGCCACCTGAACATCTGAGGCAGGAGAAATACATCAGGAAAGAATCCTCGTGGCTTGGCCCTCTGGGCTGCAGGGACAAACCCAGTCACTGGAGGGATTTCCCCATTGCCACGAGGGGTATGTTTTATGCATTTTGCAACACGCCTGGCCCAGGAGCAGAGGTGAGCAGCTCTCCTTTGGCTGGAGGTTCCCAGATCTGTTCTGCACCACACTAAAGAGGGAAAGATAAGCTCTTGCAAGTCAGTTTACTTTTTAAAATTCATGTTGCCATAGCAGCTCAGCACACTGTCTCAAGTCCTGCTTCTTGCAAAACTTTGATCACCATGAAGCATGTTGTTCTCCAACACGTTCTACATATAAATATACTGAAGTTCCCAGAGTTCATGCCCCAACACCTCTGCAAAGACCTCTTTTATTTCTCCCTCAAAAAGAATTTCTCTGGCTGGAGGTGAGTATTTTAAATCTTGGTTTAAAGCCATCTCCTCAGCACCTCTGTGGTCCCACTGCTGCTGTTCCCAGCTGAGGTTCTGGTTCCAGTGGTTTCTAACACTCTTTGGTACACCACAGAACTAAACCCAGCCACCAGCTTCTGTCCCCAAAATTGCAGGAATACCCTCCTCCCTTGGCTCTGCTCCAGTCTCTTCCCTGAAGTATTGAAAGAGCACAAGTTGCCCTGAAATACCCACCCATTTGTTGTTATCCAGCAGAAGCTCTGAGCTATATTGTCCTCGCTCACCTCTGGTCCCATCACTCTGGGTTCCTGCTGTCCCCAGAGAAGGAGTTGGTGACACTCCTTAGGATGGGATGAATCAGCTTTGGGAGTGGTTTAGTCCCTCCTTTGGCTCTAGGGGATTAATTCAAGACTGGACACAGCTCCTGTGTGGGTAGAGTTTGGTGGCAGCTTGTACATGGGTGGGATCCCTTGACTTCTGTGGTTTTAATGGCAATTAGTGCATGCAATGTGTAGGGTGCAGGCACCTGCTGCAGCTCTCTAACCCTAACCCTAATCCTAATCCTAACCCTAACACTTCCACTGGCCCAGGTTGCTCCAAGCCCTGTCCAACCTGGCCTTGGACACTCCCAGGGATGGGGCAGCCACAGCTTCTCTGGGCACCCTGTGCCAGGGTCTCCCTGCTCTCTGGCAGTTTGAAGCTATTCACTCTTGTCCTGTCACTGCATGCTCTCCTCCAAAGTCCCTTCTCCAGCTCTCTAAAGAGCCCCTTGAGGAACTAGAACCCAATTTTCTAGTTTCTTTATAAAAGATGCACATATATATATATATTCTGTCCTGCTGAATTTCAGCAGTTGCCTTTTTCAGTTCCACAATATTCAATTGCAACTGCAGATGAGCTGTTCATGTTTGTGACAATAAAAAGCAAAACTGTGTTATCCCACAGCAGTGCAGGGAAGGCTGGGACAGTGGCCCTCAGCCACAGGTTTGAAGATGCAATCTGTATTCATACTGTTTGCTTTTAATCATCCAAAATGTGCAGGCTGCACAGTACAGAATTTATTTTCCTCTAGCTGCATATATATTAATTTACATTCTTGGAAACACAAGAAAAAAACACAAACCGGATCCAGAAGGTGAAATAAAAACCTTAACAAAGATTAATAGACAAATACAGATACAGTTGTAAATGAACCCATTCTGCTTCTTCAAATATTCTTACCAAAATGCTCTCAGACTGAAAGATTTTATTCATATTATTTAATCTTTTATCAGTGCAAAAATGTCAAAAGAAGTGGCTATAGATAGTCATCAAAGGTCTTTCCTAACTACAGAAATTTTTAAATCATGTCCATAGTGTAGGGACAAAGAGAAAGATGAAAAAGTGCAGGGAAAAAAGGCTTTTGCACAGAATATAAACTGGAGGGTTAGAGCAAAGTCTGTACGGAATGGGGCATTTGGTTACATTGAAGGTGGAACAGTTACACATATATAGTAATGTCATAGAACCACAGAATACCCTGAGCTGGAAGGGCCCCACAAGGATCATCCAGTCCAACCCTCAGCCCTGCACAGGACCAGCCCCAAGAGTCACCCCCTGTGCCCCAGAGCATCATCCAAACC